>ML777886.1:740413-810467 GCA_009831015.1 Picea engelmannii
TTCATCTTCAGTTGTTCAAACTGTATTCTGTAGGTTTGAAGCTTTGCATCCTTTACCTTCTCATTACCCTCATAGTTGTTAATGAGTTTGTCCCACATTTCTTTGGCAGTTCCTAGGTGCATAAATTCTATGAATTCTGCTTTTGCAAGCCCACTCAAGATAGCATTCATAGCCTTAGTGTTGAAGCTAAATTCTAGTTTGTCATCCTTATTAGCTACCACAACTGGATTTACATAACTAGTATCTACCACATCCCAGACATTTGCACGTAACGACATTATGTAGGTTCTCATTCTAACTTTCCAGAAGGAAAAGTTTGTTCCATTGAATAGAGGGGCCTTATTGGTTGAATTTCCTTCATGGCTTGACATGTTTAAGCTCTCAGATCTACCCTTAGATAAAAGGGGCTAGCTCTGATACCAATTGTTGGACAACTGAGAGGGGGGGGTGAATCAGTTGTTACCGTGCTTAAACAATTATGCTTCTTTTAAAATATTTACAAGGCACTCAATGATGATGACAATAATGTAGGGAAATAAACATTGGCACATTCAACATCAGTCACATATATGAGAAACATAGAGACAGTTATTTCCCAAGGAAACCCATACAGGGTAAAAACCTATTCTTCTTTATATGATAAGTATTATTTACATTCTTTACATTATCATACATATGAGCACCAACTCATTGTGAGGCTACAACCTCTGTTTTTCAAGCTGCAACTTGCTGAGAGAACCAAATCTCTATTTTTATCTAGCACCCACTAGAAGGAAGCACCAACTCCCTGGTTTCTCTAGCACCAACTAGAAGGAAGCACCAACTCCCTAGTTTCTCTAGCACCAACTAGAAGGAAGCACCAACTCCCTGTATTCAAGAACCCACTTGAACCTCTGAGGACACCAGTCCTCCCTAGCACCTCCCAACCACCTTGGATTATGAATATGAAATACTAAAACCTATTACAGTGATATAGTGTTCAATAACAACTTACTGGTTTCATCACTGTTCTGCAAGATTTTGCTACTCAAACTTCCTCACTGTCTTCCAGCATGCATCTGCTATCCATTCTATTCTTCTGGTTTTTATGCTCTGTGCACCATGTCCATTTTCTGCACAGTTCTTCATCTATTCTATTCAGCTGCTGCACTCCGATCCTTCTTCATGCATGAATCACCTTCAACAACAACATCCACAACAACTCCAACAACAACAACAACCCCATCTCTTCTCTGTACCATGTATTTATAGCTTCTGTGCACCTTGTGCATGCAATATTCGCCATTCCTCTGCATGCTCATACCGCTCCAATCTCCTCCACATCTCAAGTGCTCTACTTGATCATCATCGCGACTCTTCAGCTTCTCTGGCAGTTCAGCCCCTGTGTCTATCATCACTAGGTGTTATGCAAAGATTCCTTTTGCTGTCTAGTAGTTGAGACTCTTCGTCTTCTCTATTACAGTCAAGGTCATCCTTTCTGTTTCAGTTACAAGCTCCAACCCTCATCTAGCTGTCAATTTCCTCCATGAATCATCTTCATTCCACTGGCAGATTCCTTGTAACTCTTCAGCTCCTCTGGAAATCACACAGAAGTCTCTTTGCATCCTCTGGTAGAAACCATCAATGGTTTCTAGCAGTTACACTGTGAGGATCAACATTAGCCCTCTGATCGTGCTCATGTTTAGCTCCATAGTTGGATTAACTCTGATGGTTTCTTGCATTATTTACCCATTTCGCACTTTCACAATTCGGAGATTCTGCGATGAGACATCTTAAGTCTCCATGTCGCGATCTCCGAAACTCTGAAATGGATATTTTATATTCTAGATCCTTCCTTTATATGACCATGGCCATGACCAAGCGCTTGTTCATAATGTGCTTTTCATGATTTCTCATTTTTCATTTTTGTTAATTCTATTGTGAAGTTTCTCGACTTTCCAAGTTGCGATCTCGGAAATGCAGAAAAGGAGCTTGTCTGCACGTACTCTTCTCTTCAACTCTTCGATGGTGTGACCACCGGCTGAGACCACAAGCCTAAAGTATTTCGCAATTTCACGTTTCGGCATTTTAGAACTCCTGTGGTTATGTTTCTTGCCTTTCCAAGTCGTGATTCGCGAAAATCCGACATGGAGTCGGATCAATGGTCTAGATCACACCTTCATCTGAAGGCTGCAGTTAAATCATGATTTTGCATATCGTTGTTCCTAATATGGAGGTTATCGTCACTCCAAGTCACGATAGGTGAAGCTCCGAGATGGAGCTTAGATCAACTATCCAGAATCTTGGTGTATTGACGGTCTAGATCTTATCGTGAGTTTGCATCTCGTGATTCCTGTGATGGAGGTTCTTGTCACTCCTAGTTGCAATAGGCGAGACTCCAAGATGGAGCTTAGATCAATGGTCCTCGTTCTTGGTGATCTGATGGTTCTGATCTTTTTCGTGATCTCGCATCTCGTTGATCCTTAGATGGAGAGTCTTTTCACTCCAAGTCGCGATTCACGAAACTCCGAAATGGAGTCATTGACAAGCTCTAATCTTTCACCATGCGTCCTCTTGATCCAACGGTCTAGATCTGATCTTGATTCAATGACTCAGATCATATCGTGATTTCAGCATTCTTTTTGCAAAGTGTTTCGACACTCCAACTTCCGGTATCCGAAACCCCAATAGCCAAAACCCCGAAATGGAGTTGGACCACCGCTTCGATCTTGCACTTTAAAGAACATGCAGGTTCTTCCTGATCCAATGATGGTCAGAACCTGCGCTCGGATCTAACGCCAAAGATCTATCCTCCATCTTTTTACTCCTCCTGTCTGGATACAGATCTGACGGTCATTGGGAATTTTGAATGGGATCCAATGATCAATGTCGCTTCTCTGCTCAAGCTTACGCATCCTCCTTAATTAGAAGAATTTCTAAGTGTCAAAGTCCTCGAACTTTGATCCACTTAAGATCCTGAGTACACTATCTCTCTTGAGCTTTGGCAATGAGTTAACCTCATCCCTGGTGCACACCTACACATTGCGTGCGACTCTGCACTAATCCTCCTTAGCTTATGTTGTTCCTATTTTTCCATCGATGCACACTCTGATATTGCCATCAATGACAATAACACATTGTCTATAAAACATGCCAACACAAAGAAGTGGGGTAAAAACCCACTTAGCCTAAGTTTGGGGCGCAAATGCGCATTCCGTTAAGTGAAGGGAAAATCTGGGTGGCCAGAACCTGCATGCCCAGATCTATGGACAAGATTGGATTCCAGAGCCCCCTTGTTGTTCTAATTTTAAAGAGGAGGGTAGGGGGGGGGGTCTGGAATTGGCCGCACATCTTTCAATGACCTGGATTGAGGCGCCCAAATTTGCAGGTGAGGATTGATTCCAGACCCCCCCCTGCCATTCTACCTTTAATAAGTGGGGGCGAAGAATTGGTGACTTATGGTGAGCCCCCCATTGTCCATCTCCAATTTCCTCCTCCATCCACCTTCCATCATGTGTCTTCCACTCAGTTCCATCCTAGCCTGCCTCTTTCCCCTTTTCTCATTTTCACCTGTCACCTCCTGCCAGGTGTTCCTCCCCGCATTCTTCCCTTGGTTTCCACAGTTCCCCTCTTTCCATCCACATGGCTCCTTCTCATCCCATCATGCTTGCAACTCCTGCCATGTGTCTCTCTCATTCTCTCCCATACACCTCCATCTGTATGGTCATCCCTACTCCTCATCCACCTGTACCCTTCCACTTAATGCCACTTCCACTTGTGTCCTATCCATACTCCATGGAATTTATCATCTGGTGTCACAACACCACCTCATCCTCCTTACCAGAGTCTCATCCACGTCCACCCACTGGGTATCTTTGTAGCAATCCAACAAAGGAGCAACAACCAAAGGAAGACTGCCACGTTGTTCGAGTGTAGAGTTGACCGAGCCTTGCTTGATCCTGAGAAATAAGTTATTGAGGTAGTTGATGGTGGTTGAACGTCATCTCGTTCTTTAAATGGAAGATCAGAAAGGAGCGTATGCAGAAGAAGGTTGTCAGTTCATCCTGACAAAGATAGCATCTGACAAATGATTGCATGGGCAGTCTGCTCAACGTTTGCATGCATCGCCTGACAAAGAAGATCCTCAACGTCAAGCATTGAACTCAGGATGTGATCGCACTTTCAGCGCCGAAGTCAGTCCCAAGTATATGTAGGCATTTTTTCCATTTTTGTATCTATCGATGGTAGAGGATAGCTCCGGACTGTAAATATTTAACATAGCCTCTGGTTATCTGGTTATAGAGGAACATTTGAGACTTCTTATTTAATGGAAGCCAGCTTCTTCTTTTACTTTTCCTTTGAACTTGAAAGCTCATGCATGGAGAATCTAGTCGTGTGTTGCATAGCTGTATGATGCATGTTTGATTATATTAGTTTTGCAATATTTTTTAGGTTTAACATGAAGTTTTTTTGGCTCTAAGAGAATCTCATATCCGAGGATTTCCCCTTTGTAAAGGCTGCTGGAAGACCGAATGTCTAGAGCATACTTTATTTCCTTTCTCCTTCTTAATTTAGGTCAAGACCTCACATGTCTCTACTGTCCTAGCCCAGTCTTCTATGTTGGAACGATATGATCCTGAGTTTTCTTCCATTTGATCGCCTTTTACAAACAATTTGTGACATAAACTAATGGGTGTTGGGCTCTACTCCTACTGCAATTCAGGAGTGACTTCCATTGCTAACAAACGGAGTTAGGGTGGATCCTAAAAAGATTGAAGCTATGAAAGACTGGCCTCACCCAAAGACTCTCAAAATATTGTCTGTATTTCTAGGCTTAACAGGTTATTATCGCAAGTTTGTTAAGAATTATGGAAAGATTGAAAAACCTCTCACTGCACTCCTAAAAAAGAACTCTTTCAATTGGAATCCAACAACTACTCAAGAATTTCAAACCTTGAAGATGGCCATGTGCACCACTCCAATCCTGGCCCTTCCTAATTTCACAAAGACCTTTGTCTTGGAATGTAATGCTTTAGGGAAAGGAATTGGTGTTGTCCTTATGCAAGAGGGTCGGCCTTTGGCCTTTACCAACAAGCAATTGTCTGAAATAAATCTGGGCAAATCTATCTATGGAAAGGAAATGCTGGCTATTCTACATGCCATTGATCTGTGGTGCCCTTATCTATTGGGGCAACGCTTCCAAATTAAGACCGACCATCAAAGCCTCAAGTATATTCTGGAACAACGCATTTCCTCACCAGAGCAACAAAAATGGGTGACTAAGCCCTTTGGATATGATTATGAGATCATTTACAAGAAAGGAAAAGACAACGTGGTTGCGGATGCACTTTCCCGAAAATATGAAGATGAAGGATCCCTTTTTTCTCTTTCCTTCATTGTACCAGATTGTCTCTAAGCCATTCACCACAAATGACTACAAGATCCCAAAAGTTCACATCTGATCCAACAATTGCAGTCTATTGCTCCAGCTCCCCGAGGGTACTCTTGGCTCCATGATGAGTTTCGATACAAAGGCCATTTGTATTTAAGTAAACAATCAAAAATTAAGTCCACGGTACTTTCTGAGCTTCATGATACACCCACAGTGGGGCACTCTGGATTCACCAAAACCTATGACAAGGTCAAACACTCTTTTTTCTGGGATGGTATGAGACAAGACATTTGTAATTTTGTCACTGAATGTGAGGTGTGTCAATGCAACAGGGGAAAAACAGTCAAATCTCCAGGCACACTACAACTGCTTCTGATTCCACCTGATATTTGGAAGGATATATCTATGGATTTTATTACAGGCTTACCCAAATTGGGAAATAAATCAGTCATCATGGTGGTTCTTGATTGCCTTTCCAAGTATGCTCATTTATACACTCTTCAACAACCATTTACGATATCCACGGTGGCTCAAATTTTCATGGATCAGGTCTTCAAGCTTCATGGCATGCCGCATTCTATTGTTTCTGATCGCAACCCAACTTTCACCCGCAATTTTTCGCAAGAACTGTTCAAGCTACAAGGCATCCAATTGCATCTCAGCACATCTTATCATCCCTAGATTTATGGTCAAACAGAAGTTCTCAACAAGTGTTTGGAAACATATTTGAGATGTTTTTCCTCAGAAAAGAAAAATAAATGGGCTCAATGGTTTCCCCTAGCCGAATGGTGGTACAACACTTCATATCATACAACTACACGCATGACTCCTTTTGAAGTGGCATATGGACAGCATCCACCTTTAGTTATCTCATACTTACCTGGTCTTGAAGGTCCAGGAAGTTGACCAAATGATTATAGTTCGAGAGGCTATTCTTCATACCCTCAAATACATTTTGGTCATGGAACAAAATTACATGAAAAAAAAATCAGATCAAGGTTTCTATGAACGTAAATTTGCAGAAGGGGATCAGGTGTTTCTTCAATTGCAACCTTATAAGCAAAATTCCCTCAAGGACAATCATTGTCAGAAGCTAGCACCCAAATTTTATGGTCCTTATACCATTCTCAAGCATGTGGGAT
This sequence comes from Picea engelmannii, assembly GCA_009831015.1. Lineage (NCBI taxonomy): Eukaryota > Viridiplantae > Streptophyta > Pinopsida > Pinales > Pinaceae > Picea > Picea engelmannii. Next base: position 746,927 of record ML777886.1, read on the forward strand.
AGGTGTCCTATCAGCTATCTTTTCCCAATCATTCGAAGCTACATCCTATTTTTCATATTTCATGCTTAAAGAAGGTGATTGGAGCTAAGTGCCAAATTCAAACCAATCTTCCCGAGTTAGCCGAAGAAGGATCCATTTGGCTACAACCACAAGAAGTTTTGGACCAGCGTGAGCATCGCCTGCGTCAAAGAACCATCAAGGAAGTGTTAGTCCAGTGGAAAGATACCACTCCAACAGATTCCACCTGGGAACCAACTACAATTCTGCAACAATTTCCACATCTCAAGACTTGAGGACAAGGCTGTTTTTAAGGGGGAGGACATGTTAGGGTCCTAACCTTCACATAGGTAGAACAATATATTTAGATGTAATAAAGGTCAATATTAATAAGGCCTTGCAATAAAATAGAATCAGTCGAATGTAAGAAGACCTAATTGAAGCTTCTGCTTCTAGAAGGATCTTCCTCTAGATGCTTCTTTTGATAGACATATTTAGTATAAATAGGAGTCGAGGATATGAGAACCCTAGCTTGGATATTATTGTAATAGAGCTCTTCTCGACTGGAGTTTTCCCCCTCGAAGAGGCCCATGAACATTGCTCTCAGAATCAAAGTGCTATTTCCATTGTTATTCTTATATCTTTCAGTATTATTGTGGTGATTGTTTTGGTTATATTGCTGTTATTCTTCCATTTCTAGCATTTTATTTATGTTCTGCATACCTTTTATATCTGGTATATTACACAGTGGAAGACTTTATAGTTTCTTTTGAGCACTTGGATTTCCACATGGGGGGCATGTCTGATGAATTTTCCTGAGAATTAGTTATCAGTGGCCTCAAGGATGAGATTTGTTCCCACATCCTCATGGATCACCCCCAGAGTTGGGTGGAATCTACTAAATGAGCTAAGGAGGCACAAAATAGTGTCTCTTCTCAAATCATAAAACCATCCTTTATTCCCCTCCCTAAACCAGTCACTCCCGCCCCTCCTTCAAGTGCACTGAAGATCCAAAAATTGACCTGGGAAGAAATGGTTGAATGCCAACTCAAGGGCCTTTTTTATAATTGTAATAAAAAATATTTTCTTGGGCACAAGTGTAAGGAACAAAATATTTTTATGGCCATCGATGAGGATATTTTTTGAAGAATAGGTCGAGACTCCCCCCATGGCTGAGTCACCTGATCCAAGTGATATTACTCCACCCTTAGAACCACTATAAGTCAAACCAATCATTTCTCTGAATTCTCTCACTAGATTCTCTACTCCCTAAACACTCAAGATAATTGGTTACATTAAACATCAGAAGGTCATCATCCTCATTGACAATGGAAACACCCATAACTTTATTCATCGTTGCATTTCCCAAGAAACTAATTGTTATATCCATGCAGTCAACAAATTTAAAATCATGATTTCCAACGGAGGTTCCATGAAATGTGGGGGGCGTTGTGAAAATGTGTGTCTCCAAATTGGTCAGTACAAAATGCAATCTTGTATGTTTGTTATCGACATGGGTGGTTGTGACATTGTTCTTGGTGCAAAATGGTTAATGAATCTTGGCCCCATCCTCATGGATTTTAAGGAATTAACCATATAATTCAACCAACAAGGCCAATAGTATAAGTTCCAAGGCATCACAGTAGGTCCCCCTAAGATCATCAGTTCCCATCACATGGAAAATCTCCTAAAAAAACATCATTTTGAAATTATTGCACAACTCCATTGCATTCAAGCCAACAAGACACCCTACGTGCATCCCGACCTCCAATCCATCCTCTCAAAACATCGAGCTATTTTTTACACTCCCCAATGACTTCCCCCTTCCCATGGTGTTCATGGTCTTTCCATTCCCCTCATTCCAGGTAGGCTTCCTCCCAATGTTCATCTATATCCTCATCCCTTTGCCTAGAAAAATGAAATTGAGAAAATTGTTCAAGAATTGCTCACTATGGGTGTTATCTATCCTAGTATTAACACTTATTCGTCTCATGGTCATGGTACTTAAGAAATAAGGCTCTTAGCATATGTTTCCTGACTTTCGCACCCTCAAAAAAATCACCATCAAAGAAAAATTTCCCATTCCTATCATTGATGATCTCTTGGATGAATTAAGTGGTGCCCAGTACTTTACTAAACTTGATCTTCATTTTGGATACCACCAAATATTTATGAAATATGTATACATTCCTAAGATTTCATTTTAAACTCATGAGGGCCACTATGAATTCTAGGTCATGTCCTTTGGCTTGTGTAATGCTCCCTCCACTTTTCAAAGCCTCATGAATCATGCCTTTCGTCCTTTTCTCCATCATCTTGTATTAGTTTTTTTTATGATATTCTCATATATATTAAAACATGGAAAAACCATCTTTCTAATGTGGATCAAGTTCTTCCTCTACTCTCTCAGCACCAAATTTTCCTCAAACAATCTAAATGTTCTTTTGGAGCCTCAGAAGTGGAGTACTTGGGTCATATTGATGGCAAGGATGGTGTCAGGGTGGATCCTAAGAAAATTGAAGCTATGAAAGATTGGCCTCGCCCCAAGACTCTCAAGAGGTTGCGTGGTTTTCTTGGTTTAATAGGATATTATCACAAGTTTGTTAAGAATTATGGAAAAAATTTTGTGCCTCTCACTGATCTCCTTAATAATAATTATTTCACTTGGACTCCTACAACTGATCATTCCTTCCAATCCTTGGAGGAGTCTATGTGCACCACTCCTGTCCTGACCCTTCTTGAATTCACAAATAACTTTGTCCTAGAATGTGATGCTTTAGGGAGAGGAATTAGCGTATTCCTTATCTAAGATGGTCGATCTTTGGACTTTACCAACAAACAACTATCAGAGAGACATTTGGGTGAATCAATATATGAAAAGGAAATGTTTTCTATTTTGCATGCAGTGGATCTCTAGTGCCCTTATCTATTTGGGAAACACTTCCAAATTAATACAGATCATCAGAGCCTCAAGTATTTTCTCGAGTAACAACTTTCAACCTCAAAGAAACAAAAATGGGTGACTAATATATTTGGATATGATTATGAGATCATTTACAAGAAAGGAAAAGACAATGTGTTTGCTGACACTCTTTCCAAAAAATATGAATATGAAGGGTCCCTCTTTTCCCTCTCTTCCATTGCATCAGATTGGCTCCAAGATGTTCGCCAAGAATGGCTGGAAGATCCAAAAATTTTGCATCTTATCCAACAATTTCAAGACAATTCTCCAATTTCCCAAGCATACTCTTGGCACAATGATGATATTTTATACAAGGTCATCAATATTTAAGTAAAAAGTCACAACTTAAATTCATGGTGCTTTTTGAGCTTCATGATACACCGAGAGTTGGGCACTCAGGGTTTACCAAAACCTATTACAAGTTCAAACTTTCCTTTTTATGGGATGGTATGAAATAGGATGTCTGCACCTTTGTGGTGGAATGTGATTTATGTCAATGCAACAAGGGAGAAATAGTCAAATCCCCCAACAAACTACAACCACTTATGATTCCACCCCCTATTTGGAGGGATATCTCTATGGATTTCATTGTTGAAATACCTAAATAGGGAAATAAGTCAGTAATCATGGTGTTAGTTTATAATATTTCCAAACATGCTCATTTATGTACTCTTCAACACCCATTTACCACATCCACAGTGGCTCAAATTTTCATGGATCATATCTTCAAGCTTCATGACATGCCTCATTTTATTGTCTCTAACCAAGATCCCACTTTCACTACCAATTTTTGGCAAGAATTTTCCAGGCTACAGGGCACCCAATTGCATCTCAACACGGCCTATCATCCTTACATTGATGGCCAAACTGAAGTTGTCAAAAATTGTTTGGAAACATATTTGAGGTGTTTTACATCTGAGAGGTAAAATTAGTGGGCTCAATGGTTACCCCTAGTTTAATGGTGGTACAACACATCTTACGATACAACTACTTGCAGGACTCCTTTTGAAGTAGTATATGGAAAAAATCCGCCTTCATTTCTCTCATATATGCTAGGTGTCTTGAAGGTTCAGGTGGTTGACCAAAATCTTACAGTTCAAGAAGATATTCTTCGTACCCTCAAATATAATTTGGTAATGGCTCAGAATCACATGAAGAAACAAGAAGATCAAAGTCGTTCCAAACATTGATTTGCTGAAGGGGACCAGGTGTTTCTTCGACTGCAACCTTATAAGAAAACTTCACTCAAGGATGAACATTGTTAGAAAATTGCACCAAAATTTTATAGTCCTTATATAGTTCTCAAGTGTGTGGGATTGGTCACCTACCAATTAGCTTTTCCCAGTCATTCTAAGATCCATCATGTTTTTCATGTCCCATTCTTAAAGAAGGTGATTGGTACTAAGTTCCAAACTCAAACCAGTCTCTCTGAGTTGGATGAAGAAGGATCCATCTGGTTGCAGACACAAGCAGTCTTGGACCAACATGAGCATTGTCTCTATTAGTGCACCATCAAGGAATTTTTAGTACAATGAAAAGATACAACTCCAACTGATGCCACTTGGGAGCCAGCTACAATTCTGTAGCAATTTCCTCACCTCAAGCCTTGAGAACAAGGTTGTGTTTAAGGGGGAGGGCATGTTAGGGACCTAACATCCTTAACCCTTCACGTAGATAGAATAATATACTTTCCATGTAATAAATGTCAATATTAATAGAACCTAGTAATAAGGAAGAGTAATTCAAATGTAAGAAGACCTAATAGAATCTTCTGCTTCTAGAAGATCTTCCTCTAGATTGTTCTTGTAGTAGATAGATTGAGTATAAATAAGAGTCAAGGGAATGAAAAGTTTTGTATTGGGAATTTTTGTAATAGAGCATTTCTCTAGTGGAGTTTTCCCCCTCTAAGAGGCAAGTGAACATTGTTTCCTATCAATAAAGCTATTATTTTGGTGTTGTGGTTTCATATATTGTGTTGTTCCGCTATTATTCTCTATCGTATTTTTGTTTTCTGTTATTATAATAGATCTGGTAACTAACATAAGTTCCCTTGATGCTATGTAATTTATGTTTGGCTATTTGAATAATTTGATCATTTGTTGAAGGGGTGAAAGTATTAATCTATGTGCATGGAAGATTATAAAATATGAAGTGAGTTGAGAAAAATATTTTTTGTTGTTTTCCCTCTGATTTTCCTTTGTAACTTTGAGTAAAAATAGAGTGTTGGTTGGGAATTTGTAGAAATTTATATGAATAAATCTCATGTGTGAATAGTGAAGACTAATATGATATAGTCTTCATCTAGCATATGGAAATAAAAATGTATATTTTTGTTCTATTATTGTTTCTTCCTATAATATTGAGTCTTAGATCAACTCTAAGAGATGACCTATCCCTCGTTAATGGTGAAGCCTTAAGAACTTCTTGGAAGGATTAGATGATTGATAAATAATTTGTGGGAGCATGGGTAAAGGCCCTTAGCTTCCAACCAACATAATAATCTTCACAAGGGGAATTCTTGGAATGAAAGATGGACCACAATTTTGGTCTCATAAGGCTACGCTATAGAGTTGAAAGGATAGAGTATTTAATATGAGGAAGGTGTGAAATAAAAGAAATAATACATTGTGCATTTTTTATTTAATCTGTGTCTTATTAAGACATGGTAAAATATAATTCTTACCTATATTTACTTAGTAAAATCATGTCTAAAGGTAAATATCTAAAATAGTGGCTTTTCCCTAAAATGTATTAATGATTTGCATGATTTTAGGTGGGAAATAAGTCTTGGTAAGAACAAGATTTTTACCATGGAAAAGTTTTATTTTCAAGAAATAAATATTTTTTGGAAATAAATTTAAATAAATAAATAAACGTGAAAATATATACATTTTAACATGTTTTCTCAGGGAAATTTGTTTGATGAAATGAGGTTGGTAACTCATGGTAATTATCCATAATTAAAATTTATTTTCTTAATAACTCTTAATATTAGGAGGAAGTCAATAATATAAATATTGAAATTTTATACTCTGTGTGAGAGGTGGAAAGCTTGGAATTTCCTACACATTTCCAAATTAATCCAGACATATAAGGGGTGATATTATAAAATATAACCTTTACATAAAATAATAACACTATACCTCCTTTGTGTGGTAACTTAAGATGGTTTCCGGTTGTTTAGAAACCATGACAAGACATCTTTAAACCAACTTTAGGCCACAAGATGGCTCTTGGAATACAGAGGAATCTCTCATCTAATATAAGAACATTAGCTTCCCATTGTCACTAAGTAGTAGTTCTAACAAGTAAGCTCATAATGCCTAATTTAAAAGTAAAGGATTGGGTAAAATGGGGTAAACAAGCTTAAGAATTAAATGGGAGTAGAATGGAACAAAACACAGTAAAGATTAGAGGCCTAATCCATTGGGAATGGAGTCTCATTCAACTGAATTTTAAAGATGATAATGAAAAGTGGAAGAAATAAGAAGCAAAAATAAATCTCAGATCACAACATAGGGAAAAAACAAGATCTATTAATTCTAAGATGAAGAAGGATGAGTTGGGAATAAATATTATGAATCCAACATAGAAAATGTATATCTTAATATCGACATTTTAAAAGAATGAATCCATATGAAAAATATCCAGAAATGAATTATCCTTTGACATCTGAGAATTACAACTACCCCACGAGCTTCATAACAGAGAACACAATCTTGCTGCCTCTATTTCCTAACATAAATCATAACTCTACCCCCCTACAGTCTGTTTGTTGCCGAATTTATAATATTTTTGGTTGCTTGAATGAATCCCTCCATTCCTGGGATTTACTACTCAACTACTACCTTGAAATATTCCTTCAAATCTGAAACTAATTTTCTCCAAAATAGAGTATGTTTGGATTTGTTGACACCTCTTTCATTGTGTTGTCTCATAAGATTAACAATTACTTGATTATAGACTACAACATGATATTTCGACATTGATGGATTATATACCTCTTTATTGGAAACCATTAGATCGATCATTGATATGTGGGATGAGAACTAATTCCACATCCATCGTGAAATCCATTTGGGATGTATCTATAAATACGTTTCCACATAATTTAAATGTGAACATGTGGACTATGAAACCATGCATGTAGCGCTACCTTTTAGAAGTGGAGCCCATCTTTACCGAGTCAGACTTCTTTATCTATGTGGAAACCATTGATTGGATTTGACCATGCATGTTGATAGGCATGTTTCGAGACCGAATATCTAATATGAATTGTCAATCCAATGCACCATCACAACAATTCTGGATTGTCAATCAGATGTGCATTTGTTTGAGCGATCAAAGGGATAGAAATTCGACCAGGGGGACTGCGACGGGGGGACTTTGAATTGACATCATCCAAGTACACGCGACATCTTTTGATTTATCCTTGATGGTGTTGATGTGGCAAGTAGGAAGGTGTGATGTGTGTCACTCACTTTCGATGCATTGACCCATGTATATGGTGAGTTTCGTATGTCCACGTGGCATTTTTTTGTTGGGCCACATCAATGCTAATTAGTAGGGGTATGTCACATGTCATCTATTGGTTGGTCCTGGAAGTGCTTCGCTAGCAGGATGATGTGGAATCTGGAAATATCTGAGATAAATGATCAAATATGGACCATCGATAAGAGATATTCCTTCCAAGTGAACTAAGCCATGCGAATCTGACGAAGGGACTCTAATATTAAATTAGGATTTCCAATCAGAGGCGCCAAAAACATATTTTGGTTCATTGATATAATCTCCCATTAAATCTAGACCATTGATCATATGGATCCCATTGGAGTGATGGAGATTTAATTCATGAGAGAGAGTCTGATGAGGGGACTCTGATGCTAGACAAAAATAATTGATATTACATGTGCTCAGTTACAACCATCAGATACGGTCGAACTCTGCAATCCTGTTGTTTATGAGTTGTGGTCTTGTGGTAAGCACCTAAATTAATAAAACTTTAGGTCCTTTTCTAGGGCATGATAGGCCCTTTTTTGACTTGAAATAAGCGCTCAGGTGCTTAAATTTACTTTTCTTAGAAAATGGTCAGATATCACTAGGGTTTTGGAAATTGAATCTGGGTAGAAATTCTATCTTGGAGATTTAATCGTGAGAACAAAATGACCATAACTTAGGAACCATGACTTAAGGAAAAAATGAGGATTTTCAAATGGAAATAGGGAAAGAATGGGATAGAGTTTGACTCATAGAAGGATAGGAATACATGGTGGGATTAGCCAAATTGAATTTTTTGAAGCCATAAATTTAGCAAAGCTTGTGCAAATTTTGCAAAATTTCAAAAAAATTGCAATGTGAATTTATGTTACAACATAGGCTCCATCTGGGGATGGTGTCTCCCTGCGAGGCACCGAAGAACATGCAGATCATGTTCCTTCACCCTTTCATGAAACCTTACCTCTGTGTTCATTACTTTGCAACCCTATGAACTCATAATATGTGTAACCTATGCATGATCCAAGCTTTCTCTAAAATCATTTCATGAAACCACCATGTTCTTTGTTCTTTAATCCCTTTTATTATTCTCAGCTGAAATAAAGTGCAAATTGAAAACAACCATATGCTACAAACTTGAAACAAAACATATTGGAAACTAATAAGTGAAAGAAACTATTCTACTGAAACAATTACCCACACAAATGCTCATCTGGATAACATATTTATACACACTAATTTCCTACTCTAATCAACAACAAATTCACTCATCAAGTAGTATAAAATTTCCAGTAAAGCCATTTTTTTTCCCTGCTAATATGATCATATCTTCCACTTTCACTTAACCAAGAAAAAAGAGGTATGGATGACTAAAAATTAATGTATATCTCAAATCCATACTTCAAGTGAAAGGATAAACAAAAATTGACTCCACTTGATGACTCAAGAAAAACTTCCATAGGATATTGAAAGACATGAAAAATTGTCTCCTTTTGATTAGCTATAAAAGATAGGCATCCTTCTTCCACAAATTTATCCTCCTTGTACAAATGATTGAACTCAATTTCTGGAATCTTTGTTTTCCTTATGAAGTAAGGTTGCTCCACTAGTGCATCTCCAAGTGAAGTTAGTTTAGGATCATAAAGCGCTAAGTCCTTAAGAATCAGGGGTAACAATATATCCATTTGTGACTCATCATTAGAGAACTCATACACATCATAAACTAGTCCAATGTTGTATATTTCTCTGCATACATGAATTTTAAAATCTTCTCCTCCTAATATGGGTATTTATCATATCTGGGATGATTGTTTAAACTTATTAAAACTTCAAATTCAGAAACCTTTGTTTCACGATAGTCATGAAAGGATGGTTGCATATGGACAACCTGATCTTTATAAAAACTTGAAACATAAATTTCATCATAGTAGAAACTATTAGAAACATCTAAGATAATGTCTAATCCATATAAATCCTTGATATCATCAACTTGAAATAATTGTAGCTTTAATGAACAATCAAAGAAATCCTTTTTAAATTGTTTCAATGTTCTTCTTGCAATGTAAGTTCTTGACAAAAACTAGAGACAACAGTATCATCAATACCATCATCAAAAACAATATCCTCCTAGTATGTTATGAGGGTAGCATGATGCTTTAGAACAATAACTTGTTCCTCAATAGAATGATCATAACCAACTGCAAAATAATATTTTTGATCAGGAAAATTTATAAAGATGTTGTTTGGAAAAATTGTTCATCTTTATTGTCTTCATCAAGAAAAGAACTTTTCATTTGCTAATGATAAGTAAACTCTTGAAGACCAAACTTTTCATCATCAATTTTAACCTTCTCTTGGACACTAACTTCTTGAAAATCAAATATATCATGTGTGTGCTTACTTTTGTTTGAAATTTCCATGAATGATGACAAAAGAATCTTCCCTTCTTGATCCAAGGGATCAAAAAAATGCTCAAAAATCAAAGTGTTCAAAATTCCTCAAAAATGGTTTCATTGCATAGATCTCGTCCTCATGATCCCGAGACAACTTGAACGGGCTCAAATGGAGTCTATATGAAAAATATATGGTGTTATGTTTGTTTTCCCAAATAGGGAAATTTTGATGACTATGCAGTTCGTACAGTCCGTACAGGATGATGTGGCAGTTGAATGTATAGTCTGTACGACTGTACAATTGACATGGCAGGGTGACGTGGATTGTTGAAGTGGCAGGGTGACATGGACTACTGAAGTGGCAGGGTGACATGGCAGGGTGACTGGATAGGTGGTGACGTGGACCAATCATTGGTCAACACGTGGTAGGTTTTGGTGGCCAATAATAGGGTGCCACATGGCCCACTCAGGGGTCGCCACATGGTACCCCCTTCTTGTTGTATAAAAGTTTGTTTGGCTCCGTGGGGGTCGAACGGGCAACCTCCAGTAGAAGAAAGGTTTCACGTAGGCTGTGCCACTAGCCCACCTACCAATAATTCTTAACAAGTATAGTCCAAAATTTTTATTTAAATTAACCTATTGTTTACAACGACGAGGAAAAGGTTTTGGGGTAAGCCCCAACCCTGGTCATGAAACTCACAAATATTTCCCATATGACTGATAGTGTAGGCTCATGGATAGAGGTCGACTGCCAGGTGCAGAAACCTAGCCCTACACCTAGCCACATGGGCCATGCGACCGATATCTCCATCGGAAAGGGCATTGGCATCTCTAACGATGCGACAAATCCACCCACGACCCAGATTGCGTGTGGGAGCTAGGTTTGATGAGGTGGAGGCCACATTTTTTCATAGTGGGTGCATTTTGGAGAGAAGAGACAACAAGTATTAGGAAGAAACTTCCAAGAAGAGTATTTTCTTCATTTTTTGGTCAAACCAGGTGAAGAAAGATCCCAGACAGGGGTTTTTGGACATTCTGGAGCCATTTGAGCCATCTATTTTTTATTCTAATCATTGTAAAGCACTATACTAACACTTTTGAGCATATAATGAAAACAATCCATTGGAAGTTGGACCAGGAGATTTAGCCCAAGAGAGGGGTGAACTCCTTCATGATTTTGTTGTGTTATGTGCTTATTTTGATGGTTGTTTATCACTGTTTGTGTTGTTCATTTTAATTAAAAACACAATAATTTTTATGTTCTTGCAAGTTGATCTAATTTCCCAAGACACATACATTTACCACTTGAAATATTTATACACAAACCTTTTTCAATTTCAGATCAAGTTGGTATCATAGCAAAGGTTTTTTAAGGTTTGATTTGTTTGCAAGTGTTTGTTTTCTGATGCTTACAAGGTTGAAGTTCACAAGAGGAGAAGGAAAACTTGTGGAGCCAAGTTCTCAACTTTCAAGAAGGATAAAAATTCAATCACCTCAGGTTTCAAGGACACATTCACCAAGTATGGCTCATGAGGAGAGTCATGAAATTCCTACTTCAGAAGAGGAAACTTTCAAAAAATCCTTTATGATATGACAAAAATGGAAAAAAAATTATTTGAAGAAAGGAATGCAAGGTTGCAAGGAGAAAGCTCAAATCCTCCAAAAGGTGATGAAGGTAATGGTGATAAAACTCCAAAGGGAAATGGATGAAATGGTTACACTCCACCTCTTTCACCTCCATCTTCCACTTATTCTACCATTTCACAATCACCTCCAAATTATCCAAAAGAACATGGTAAAATTCCTCCGCAAACCCCTTTGCTTAAGCTTGATATTAAGTTTGAATTGCCTATGTACAATGGAGAGGTAAATGTTGAGAAATTGGATAATTAGATTCATCAGATTGAAGTGTATTGTAGGATACAAAGAATCCAATATGATGAAAATAAGATTCAGCTTGCTTCTCTTAGATTGGAAGGTGAAATACTCATTTGGCCGGAAGCCAAAACTCAAGCGGACATGAAGAAACATGGTAAAGTTTTATCCTCTTGGAATGATTTTATTGTTGCAATTAAAAGACAATTTTATCCATTAGCATACATGAAGAAAGCTATCATGGATTCGAAAAACTTTAGACAATCTAAAGGGGAAAATGTGCAAAGCTACACTCAAGAATTTAGAAGAAGATATTTTATTTTGGGTATAGATTTATCTTTTCAAGAATTTTTACTCAAATACATTGGAGGATTGCATAGTGATTTGAGACACATAATTCTCATGTTTAACCCTACAAATCTAGATGATTTTTGTCTATAGGAAACTCATTTAGAAGAAACAGGGAAGAATGATCCTCAAGAGGGCAGCAAGAAGCCATTTTATAATGTAGAAAATGGAAAGAGGGAATTCAAAGGAAACAGAAAGAAGAATGCTCAGTCAATAAGGAGAGAGAAAAACTCTAATGTAAACATTGTTCAAAATATGGCCATGATGAATACAATTTTTGGAAACTTCATCCTTAAATGAGACCCAAAAATTTCAACAACAAAGGAAACCAAAGACTGTTGTAAATATACAACATGATTTAGGATCTGATTCTGGAGATGAAACAAAAATCACAGCCATGGGTTTTCAAGGTAAGGCCTCTATTTCTAGTACTAGTTCTTCAAGTAGTAGCCTCAATGAAACTCAACATGAAAAAGAAAGAATAGAGATTTTCCACATAAGATTTATTTTAAAGCATACCAAAATAGATACTCTATTTGATACTGGATCACAAGCAAACCTCATTTTTGAAGACACTGTCAAGAAATTGCATTTGGAAACAACTCCTCATCCTAAACCATATCCTCTAGCTTGGATATGTGACAATGCCAAATTGCATGTGAATAAAAGATGTAAACTTATATTTTCCATCACTTCAAACTTTATAGATGAGGTAGAGCTTGATGTTATTCCATTGAATATTTGTGGTATTGTTTTGGGAATCCCATCTTTATATGATAGGAGAGCCATCTTTCATCGTCATGAGAAAAAATATCATTTGTTTAAAAATGGAGTTGAGTACATTGTTAGAGAACATACTAAGAAGTTGAATATGTCACTTGTAAATGAAAGACAAATGAAGAGGTTATTCAATGATAGTAAGCAATTTGTACTCTTGATGATCAAACCCAAGGACAATGTATAAAAATAAGCTTTCCAAGGATGTGATGCAAAGTTAAAATCTGATTTATATGAGGTTGTTAAAAAATATGATGAGATATTTCAGGAGCCAAAAGGATTGCCTCCAAGAAGAGGTATCCAACATGAGATCCAATTGTAACAAGATTGTCCTCATCCAAACATTGGCATGTACAAGATGTCAGTCATGGAAAATGTTGAAATCAAAAAACAAATCCAATATTTTCTTGACAAATGGATTATCATGCCAATCACATCGCCATGTGGGTCACCAATTGTTTTAGTACCAAAGAAAGATCGTACATGGTGCATGTGTGTAGATTTCATAGGCTTGAACAAGATTACAGTAAATAATCGTTACCCTCTTCCTAGATTTGATTATTTGCTTGATCAATTGAAATATGCTAAGTATTTCATTAAGTTGGACTTGAGAAGTGCTTATCATTAGATTATAATTTCTGAAGGAGACACATGGAAGACAACTTTCAAAACAAAGCAATGTTTGTATGAATGGATGGTTATGCCATTTGGGCTTTGTAATGCTCTTGCAACATTCATGAGAGTTATGAATGATGTTTTAATGCCTTTTCGTGATGATTGTGTAATTGTCTACTTGGATGACATATTGATATTTAGAAAATATCGTAAAGAACATGTTAGGAATGTTAAGCAAGTCTTAGATGTCTTGAAGAAATAAAATTTGTTTTTAAACATGTCTAAATGTGAGTTTGGAAAGACCACATTAGTTTAATCGGGACGTATTGTTGGAGGGGGGAAATTGAAGATAGATCCCTCAAAGGTCAAAGTCATTTTAGATTGGCCCAAGCCCAACACTGTAACATAGGTTATAAGATATTTGGGAGCATCCAAATATTGGAGAAAGTTTATTGCTAACTTTTCATCAATTGAAGCTCCATTACATGTCGTGACAAGAATTAAGAAGGTTTTCCAATGGGGAGGCAAGAAACAAAAATATTTTGATGCATTAAAGGATAAAACTAGTTCAGCTCTAGTTCTTTCACTTCCTCATTTAAGACATCCATTTGAGATACAAACAGATGCAAGTAATTATGCAATGTGAGTAGTCTGGTTGCAACATGGTAGGCCCATTTGTTATCATTCTAAAAATTTTAATGGTGTTGTGATTAATTATCATAAATATGACAAGGAGTTGTATGCATTGGTGCAAAGTGTGAAAAAATGGAAACACTATTTGTTGGGAAAATAAACTATTATTGACACAGATCATCAACTATTGCAATACTTGCAATAAAAAACAAAGCTACAAAAAGCAAGGACCTTCAGGTGGATGGGTTTCCTACATCAATTCCAATTTATTTTCAGGTATAGGAAAGGAATTTATAACAAAGTTGCTAATATTCTTTCTAGTCCTATTGTTAGTGCTTCAGTTATTCTTAAGCATAATTCTATCATGCACGAGAGCTATGTTGAACAATATGCTTCAGATGTTGATTTGAAAGAGGTTTATGAAACTTTGTGTCATTCTAACCAAGTTGAGGAATTGGATAACCATGTGCATGATAAAATTTTGTATCATCTTGGCAAGCTATGTATTCCACAGGGTGAAAGAGTCAACATCATAAGGGAAGCACATTCTTCTCTTATTGTTGGCCACTTTGTTGTACACAAGACGATGGCTAATTTGCAAAGGTATTTCTATTGGCCTAAAATGAATGAAAGTGTTTCACGATATGTAAGAGGATGTTCATTATGTGATACAAATAATCCTAGCAATATAAAGTTAGGATTGTATACTCCACTTCCAGTTCCTTGTCGTCCTTGGGAAAGCATTTTCATGGACTTTGTAGGAGGATTACCTATGCCAAAAAATAATCATGATTATCTTTATGTTCTAGTTGATCATTTAAACAAAATGTGTATTTTAATGCCATGTAAGAAGCAGGTTATAGTTGACCAAACGATCAACATGTATGGGTACATTTTGGGTCTCCCAAATCCATTATGTTTTATCGAGATTCTCGATTTCTTGGGAATTTTTGGTCAAGATTATGGGCACTCATGGACACCAAGTTATAAAAGAGAATAACATTTCATCCACAAACTGATGGTCAAAAAAAAGTGGTGAATAGAACAGTAGTACATAATCTTTGTGGTTATTGCAACAAACATCCTAAGCTTTGGGATGAGCACCTACACTACATTCAACATGCTTATAACTAGGCTAAGAATTCATCAACTCAAAATCTCCATTTGAGGCATGTTTTGGTTATTTGCCAAAATATGATTTAGATTTTATCTTTGGGAAGGATGTTGCGATTGATGTTCATTATGGCATTGATAGAACATAGAAGTTCATTGAACAAATTCAATTGGTGCATCAAACAGTACAAGAACAATTGGAAAAGAGCCAAGCCAAGTACAAGACAAGACATGAAAAGCATTGTGTTGATCATAGTTTCCAAGTTGGAGATGAATTTTGGATTTACATTAGAAAATCAAGGCTTAAAGGAGACAGTAAAAATGAAACCAATCATATATGGACCTTTTAAGATTCTTGAAAAAATTGGTAACAATGCCTTCCATTTGGATTTTCCTCCTTATATGAAAATGTATGTAGTTGTTAATGTTGAGAATTTGAGATTGTATGAGCCTTCTTTGATTGATGATCAAGGAGAGAATTTTTATATTCCTTCAATAGATGACTTATCACTAGAATATCTTTCAGAATTTCAACAAGATACCATCCTTGACAGAAAGATAAGAACTTCAAAGCGAGGGAATGTGGAGAACCTTTGTGTTGGTCTCAAAGGCACTAATACAAGAAAAACTAAATAGATTGAGGTTGGAATCATGAGGGAACTGTACCCTCATCTACAGATTCACTAAAAATAGTCTTTTGGAGGTCCAAAATCTTCCCATTGGGGAGGTGATGTCGCAACCCTCCTCAACCCGCAGGTTGGAAGGTCCATGTACACATGATCTTTTCCCTTACACTGGCCCGAAGGGCTTTTGCAATGGCTCTTCTATTTCCCTTTCGAGAAATCTGCACCCACAATCAACTTCAAAGATTCCCCCCCTTGTACTTCAGGAGATCGGACTTCGCACCTTCATGAATCCAAGGGTCAAGCGCCTTGTCTCCAAATCTCCAAAACCCAAAAACAGTTAACGCTGACCTTTTTTCTCTCTCTTTCATATTTCTCCTTATCACGATTTCGGCGATCGTGGTGTCAAGCAACTCGTTCCCATGATTCCCGAAACTCGATTTACTGAAACTTCGATACACTCACAATCTTTGACCTTTCAATGGCCTTTCACTCCGTCGAGACTTCAAACTTTGCGATATCGCGAATCCTAATGAAAAGAATTCGGAACTTTTCCCCACGAAACCCCGAAATGGTCAATGGAGTTTGATTCCATGTCGATAGCGCGCCACCTGTCCACCCTGCAAATTCTATGGCCCACACAATCCTTTCAGCCTTCGGGACTTCACATTTCATGATTTCGCGAATCATGTTGCCAAAATTATGGGACTTCCACTCGTGAAACCCTGAAATAGAAGTTCACGGGTAAATCCAACAGCTCCTGTGGCTTGGATCTATGACTCTACTCCTCCTGAGCTTAGAACCTTTGGGAATACTCGCCGTAACTCCCTTGATCCTTCGTGAGATCTAATGGTTCATAGGACTTCGCAAATTCTCCACAGAGAATTCTGACCTTCCGTTCTTCCCTTGGGAACTTCTGCATGAACTAAACAAAGTATCTCTCACTCTTTGAAACTTGTCCTCCTGCGGTCGACGTCGCTACGTATTCCTTCAAATTTTCTAGGTACTCAGCCTCTTGCCTTCCTTCAACCCCTTCGAAGGTTCAAATTATTTTGAGCTTCCCACGACTTCGAGTCTTTCAGAAAACTCCTACTCGCACTCCTTGTGGCAGACCTTCAAACACCTTCCAGTGTTGAACTCCCTTTGAATCTGTGCACTCCTGCAATAGCAGTCTCTCAACCAATCATCCAATTTACCAAACCTGAACCTCTACTCAGCCTACGCACACCTTGCAAGACTCCTGTGCCCAACTGCACTTTTGAGAGAATGAGAACAAAGCTATATCTCCTGAGATTTCAGAGACAAACTTATGAACACTTTGTCGACGCACTCCTTGCAAACAATTCAACTGCACTCCTTGCAGGAACTCTTGCTCAGATAGAGAAACAATTGAAACTCATTTCCCTTACTCTCTCTCTCAGATTTCAAGCATTCAACAAGAAATCATTCATACATAGCATAAAAGCAATTGCATGATAGAAAGAGTAAAACATTCATGAGCATAATATTCAAAATGCATACACAGAGAATATATGAACACCATGAGTCTAAATCAAAGCCTTCTTGTATTAATTCAGAACTTTTGTACATGGAGTTCGGCTACACAACTCTCTGCTTCTCTTCTTCTATTCTCTATGCTCTCTTCTCTGCTCTCCTATGTTACAATACATAATGAGGGTGTCTATATCATGTTTCTCTCTCTCATTCTAAATTGTCTAATATAGAATTGAATTCTATCTACTTGCATTAACTACCATAAATGCCTTCTACCTGCTAAGAATGAGAGCGAATCACTCAAGGTCCATTTAAATTTTACAAGTGTGCCTCCACTTGATGGCTTCATTAATGATTCAAGATATTTCAAAATTTGTGTTGGGTGCTTTTCCAGCCATCCTCTATCTCTGCGCTGGCTCTCTTGAGATTCTCTTGCATCATACTCCTTGGCTTGAAAATTTTCATGGGCTCCTATCCATGAGCTTGCATACAATGTGGCCATGCCTCTGGACCTCCGTTTCGTTCTCCCAGCTGGCATCTTCAACTGGATGGCCCCTCCACTTGACCAAATATTCAAAGTATTGTTTGCGCCTAGTCTTCTTGCTCACTCTTTTGTCCAGTATGAATTCCATCTGAGGCTTTTCTGCAACTAGCATCTGCTTTGTCCACTGGACTTCTAGTTGTTCATTTCATATCCTTTCTTCCTCAACTTTATATGGGTACAAATATGAGATATTGAATATCGAAGAAATTCAAATCCCATTGGGTAATTCAATCTCATAAGCATTCACCCCAAATTTTTTCAAGACCTTACATGGTCCGATTTTCTTCATCTTCAGTTTATTATATGTTCCTCTCAGGAACCTTTCCTTTCTCAAATGTGCCAGAACCAAATCACCAACCTAAAATTGAAGTTGTCTCCTGTGTTGATCTTCTCTGCACTTATATTCTTGGCTCGAATTGTGAAAACGCTCCTTCACCTGGCTGTGAAGTTCCTTCATCGCCTCTACAAAATCTTCTGCACTAGCGCTCCTAATCGTAGTCTCTTCTGAATCTCTCAGCTCAGAAATTCCTCTTGGCTACATGCCATAGATAATATGAAATGGACTCTGCCCTGTGCTTCTGTTAACTGAGTCTTTATAAGCAAATTTTTCCTGTGGTAATATGTTGTCCCATTGGTTGTGGTGTTCTGTTACCAAGCTTCTCAGCAAGTCTCCCAGACTTCTGTTCACCACTTTTTTCTGTCCATCCGTTTGAGGATGATAAGCCAAACTAAATGAAAAGTTAGTTCCCAAATTATTCCATAAGGTCCTCCATAAGTGTCCTATTAACTTGGTGTCTTGATCTGAAACTATGCTCCTTGGTAAGTCGTGAAGTCGAATGACTTCTTTGAAAAACAGATTTGCAATGTGAGTTGCGTCATTGGTCTTCTGACATGGAATGAAGTGTGCCATCTTGGAAAATCTATCCACCACCACAAAGATTGAGTTGAAACCTCTTTGTTTTCTTGGCAACCCCAATATGAAATCCATGCTGACTGCATCCCATAGACTCTCAGGTATTGGCAATGGTTGATAAAACCCTGCATTCTGTTTCCTTCCCTTCGAATGCTGGCAAATTCTACGTCTTTCCACGAGTCTCTTAACGTATTTTGCATTCCTGGCCAAAAATATGACTCATTCAACTTTGCGAACATCTTGTCATGACCAAAGTGACCTGTCAATCCTCCACTGTGTTTCTCCTTCAACAAATTCTCCCTCATGGAGCATTTCAGAATACAAAGTTGATTACCTTTAAAAAGTAATCCTTCCTGGATCATGTATTCTTTCCATTGGCTTCTTTCCCTGAGAATTGGATTCTCAGCTGCTTTATATGCCTCCTTAAAATCTGAATCATCCCTGTACATGTCCCTGAGGTCATCAAAACCCAACGTTTTGACTTTGAACTCCTGCAATAGAAAACACTTCCTGCTCAAAGCATCAACAACTTTGTTAGTAGTACTAGAAATATGTTTAATCTCAAAAGTAAAATTCTACATATATTCATCCCATTTGACATGTCTTTGATTCAACTTCTCCCGTTGAGTCACAAATTGCAGTGCATGATTGTCACTATACAAGACAAACTCTTTCGGAATCAAGTAATGTCTCCATTTATTCAATGCCTGTATAATAGCATAGAACTCCTTATCATACGTGGAGTATTTGAATTTGGCTTCATTCAAATTCTCACTAAAGAATGCTATCATCCTGTATTCTTGACTCAAGACTCCCCCTATTGCAAATCCACTTGCATCGTATTTCACCTGAAATGTCTTTTGGAAATCCAGCAACACCAGAATTGGTTGTTTCATAATCTTCCTCTTCAACAAGTTAAAACTCTTCTCTACCTCTTCTGTCCAGTGAAAAGACTTGTTTATTTTCTTCACTGTATCCATCATCAGTGCACTAATCCCACTGAAATTCCTGATGAATTTTTGGTAGAAACTAGCCAATCCTTGAAAACTTCTCACCTCAAAGATATTCTTCGGTGATGGCCAATTTTTTATTACCTCCACCTTATCTGTATCCATCCTCAACTCATCTGCAGAAATAACAAATCCCAAATAAATGAGCTCTATATTCATGAATGAGGACTTCTTCATGTTTATCAACAACTTCTCCTGCTGTAACATATCCATAACTATAGCCAAATGTTTCAGATGCTCTGCCACTATTTTACTGAAAACCAGTATGTCATCCAGATATACGATAACAAATTTTCCGATGAACTCCCTTAGGACTTCATTCATCAACCTCATGAAGATACTCGGTGCATTTGTTAAGACAAATGGCATAACAAGCCATTCATACAACCCTTCATTGGTTTTGAATGTTGTCTTCCATTCATCACCTTCTCTCATGCTGATTTGATGATAACTGCTTTTCAAATCAATCTTTGGAAATAATTTTTCCCCACTCAAGCAATCCATCAGATTATCCATCCTTGGCAATGGGAATCTGTACCTGATGGTTATCTTGTTAATCTCCCTTGATTCAGTACACATCCTCCATCCTCCATCTTTCTTCGGACTGAGTACTATCGGAACAACACACGGACTCAAGCTTTCCCTAACTAATCCTTTGTCCAACAAATCCTGGACTTGCCTTTTGAGTTATTCATTCTCTTGCGGCGTCAATCTGTATGTGGTTTTGTTTGGAAAACTAGCTCCTGGTATGAGATCAATATGATGACTCACACTTCTAATCGGTGGCAACAAATGAGGTAATTCGTCCACTACTATGTCAATGAACTCTTCCAGTAGTTCTTGAACCTATTCTGGTAAATCATCCACTCTTGTGCTGGTCAAAACAATTCTAGGCTTCCTGACCACAATGAATTGTGGTTCTTCCTTCTTCTTAACCTCTATAAGAAGTTCCTTCCCACTCAAGAGAAGTATAGTGTTACTCACCTCCGATTTCACCTCCTTATCCTTGATTGGAAGCAACATGTGAGTTCTCCCATTCTTCTCTAGGGTGTATGTGTTCATCCTCCCATCATGAATCACATTTCTATCATATTTCCATGGTCTACCCAGCAATAGATGAAAAACATCCATGGGAATGACATCAAAGAGTATCTTATCATTATATCCTCCTATCTTAAATTCAACTAAACACTGTTTAGTGACAGTTACCTGATGTCCTTTTTGTAGCCACGAAACTATGTATGGGCTTGGATGATCAATCGTCTCCAGCTCCAGATTTTCTACCATCTCTGTAGAAACGAGATTATCTATGCTACCACTATCCACAATGACCTTGCATACCCTGTCCTTGGTTTTGCAAGCAGTCCAAAAAAGTCTAGTTCTTTGGATTGAACTCTCCACCTCCTTCTCTGGTGTCAAAAGAGATTTTCGCATCATCAGTGATATTCCACCTTCAGCATCTTCTGCCTCAATGTCTCACCTTTGCGCTTCAGCGACATGAGTCTTCCCACTCTCTTTCTTTTTATCTGGACACTCATAATACTTGTGCCCATTCTTTCCACATGTGAAGCATGTTATTACTCCACCTCTTCCTCTTCCTCTACCTCTAGTATGAGGAAAAATATTATTATCAACATAATCTCCTCTCTGCTCAGTATGTTTCCCTCATTGTTTAGCATATTTCCCTCACTGTGAGCTTCCACCTCTCTCAGTTCGAGTCTGAGGTTTCTTCTAGTCCTCCTTGGGTTTTTGGTTTTTATCTTGGGCAACTGATTTGCCTTTGGGATGACTTCTGCCTCACCCTCTTTGACCCTACTTTCGGCTCAACTTCTCTTCAGCTTTTAGAGCCATCTGATAAGCATCTTCCACCATTCATATGGCTACCATGCTCATCTCATCCTGAATGTCATATCTCAGGCCATTCATGTATCTGGAAACTTTTTTATCATCGCTCTCCCGATGACCTGCCCTGATGTTCAGCCTGTAGAATTCTTAAGTGTATTCTTTCACTGTCATCAGCTTCTGTCTCAAGTTTTTCATTCGTCGAAATAGAGTGATATGGTAATCTCTGGGGATGAATTTTTCCTTCATCTTTGAATCATCCTGTCCCAACTTTTGATCTTCTGCTTGCCTTTGCAGCGTTTGTCAACTTGTAGTTCATCCCACCACAATGTTGCATGTCCCTTCAATCTTGTGACAGCATGTTTGACCTTCTTGTCCTCTTCGACATCTTCATAGTCAAAGTATGTGTCTAGGGCTCTAATCCAGTCTAGAAGCTCCTCTGCATCCAGATTTACCTCATAAACTGGAATGCCCATTTTCGTTCTTGAACCCATTCTTGCAATAGCCCTAATCAAGCGTTCGTTTGCTGCATCTTCTGCTGCAACTTCTTCTTCATGTTTAGCCTCAATTTCACTTTCGGAATCACTAAGATCCCCAACACTGACTGTACGCCTCTGTGTTTTCTCCATGTCCTCAAGTCTGGCACGTAAATCACGCATTTCTTTTTCCATGGCGGGATCAGTCATCTACCTACCTCTTCTTCTTGGCGGCATGGTGAATTCTCTTTTTCTCTGCTACAGAAAACAAAGAACCATTTTTTGTTTTGATACCAAATGATGTCACAACCCTCCTCAACCCATAGGTTGGAAGGTCCATGTACACAGGATCTTTTCCCTTACACTAGCCCGAAGAGCTTTCGTAATGGCTCTTATATTTCCCTTTCGGGAAATCTACACCCACAATCAACTTCGAAGATTCCCCCCCTTGTACTTTGGGAGATTGGACTTCGCACCTTCACGAATCCAGGGTTCAAGCACCTTGTCTCCAAATCTTTGAAACCCGAAAACAGTCAACGCTGACCTTTTCTCTCTCTCTTTCGGATTTCTCCTTATCCTGATTTCGGTGGTCGCAGTGTCAAGCAACTCATTCCCGTGATTCCCAAAACCTAATTTACCGAAACTCTAATACACTCGCAAGATTTGACCTTTCAACGACCTTTCACTCCATCGAGACTTTGGACTTCATGATATTGCGAATCCTAATGCAAAGAATTCAGAACTTCACCCCATGAAACCCTGAAATGGTCAACGAACTTTGACTCCATGTCGATAGTGCACCACCTGTCCACCCTGCAGATTTTGTGGCCCACACAATCCTTTCGGCCTTTGGGACTTCATGTTTCATGATTTCGTGAATCCTGTTGCCAAAAT
Source organism: Picea engelmannii (assembly GCA_009831015.1). Classification (NCBI taxonomy): domain Eukaryota; kingdom Viridiplantae; phylum Streptophyta; class Pinopsida; order Pinales; family Pinaceae; genus Picea; species Picea engelmannii. The sequence goes on from ML777886.1 coordinate 769,930, forward strand.
TATGGGACTTCCACTCAAGAAACCCCAAAATAGAATTTCACGGGTAAATCCAACGGCTCCTGTGGCTTGGATCTACGGTTCTAGTCCTCATGAGCTTAGAACCTTTGGGAATACTCGTCGTAACTCCCCTGCTCATTCATGAGATCTAACGGTTCACGGGACTTCGCAAATTCTCCACAAAGAAGTCCGACCGCCCATTCTTCCCTTGAGAACTTCTGCACGAACTAAACAAAGTATCTCTCACTCTTCGGAACTTGTCCTCCCATGGTCGACGTCACTACATCTTCCTTCAAATTTTCTAGGTACTCAACCTCTTGCCTTCCTTTGACCCCTTCGAAGGTTCAAATTCTTTTTAGCTTCCCACGACTTTGAGTCTTTCAAAAAAATCCTACTCACGCTCCTTGCGGAAGACCTTCAAACACCTTCCAGTGTTGAACTCCCTTTGACTCTGCGCACTCCTGCAGCAGTAGTCTCTCAACCAATCATCCAAATTACCAAACCTAGACCTCTACTTGGCCTGCGCACACCTTGCACGGCTCCTGTGCCCAACTACACTTCTGAGAGAATGAGAACAAAGCTATCTCTCCTGAGCTTTCAGAGACAAACCTCTGAACACTTTATCGACTCACTCCTTGCAGACAATTCAACTGCACTCCTTACAGGAACTCTTGCTCAGATAGAGAAACAATTGAAACTCATTTCCCTCACTCTCTCTCTTAGATTTCAAACATTCAATAAGAAATCATTCATACATAGCATAAAAGAAATTGCATGACAAAAAGAGTAAAACATTCATGAGAATAACATTCAAAATGCATACACAGAGAATATATGAACACCATGAGTCTGAATCAAAGCCTTCTCGTATTAATTCAAAACTTCTGTACATGGAGTTCGGTTACACAACTCTCTGCTTCTCTTCTTCTATGCTCTATGCTCTCATCTCTTCTCTCCTATGTTACAATACACAATGAGGGTGTCTATATCCCATTTCCCTCTCTCATTCTAAACTGTCTAATCTAGAATTGAATTCTATCTACTTGCATTATCTACCATAAATGCCTTCTACCTACTAAGGACGAGAGCAAATCGCTCAAGGTATGTTTACATTTTACAAGTGTGCCTCCACTTGATGGCTTCATTAATGATTCAAGATATTTCAAAATTTGCACTGGGCTCTTTTCCAGCCATCCTTTATCTCTGCACTGGCTCGCTTGAGATTCTCCTACATTAAGAGGAATGATCTAGGGGATCAAAAAAATGCTCAAAAATTAAAGTGTTTGAAATTGCTCGAAAATGGTTTCATTGGGCATATCTCATCCTCACAATCCCAATTAAACTTGAATGGGCCCAAATGGAGTCTGTATGGAAAATATATGGTCTTCTGTCTATTTTTCCAAACAGGGAAATTTTGCTGATTGTGCAGTCTGTACAGTCTTTATAGGCTGATGTAGCAGCTTACTGTATAGTCTATATGACCATACAACTGACGTGGCAGGGTGAAATGAGATATTGAAGTGGCAGGGAGATGTGGTAGGGTGATTGGACAGGTGGTGATGTGGACCAATCATTGGTTGACACGTGGCATGTTTTGGTGGCCAATAGTAGGCTGCCACATGACCCACTCATGGGCCACCACATGGCACCCCTTTGTTGTTGTATAAAAGTTTGTTTGGCTCCATGGGGATCAAACATGAGACTTCTGAGAAGGGAAACATTTTGTGTAGGCCTTACCACCTTCCCGGCCCCTACCCATAGTTCTTAACAAGTATAGTCCAAAATTTTTATTTAAATTAACCCATGGTTTACAATGGTGGGGAAAAGGGTTAGGGATAAGCCCCAGCCCTGGTGATGAAACTCACAAACCTTTCCCATATGACTGATAGTGAGGGCTCATGGAGGGGGTGGGGGGGGCGCAACGGGTGTGGAAATATATCCCAACACCTAGCCACATGGGCCATGTGATTAGGATCTCTACCAGAAAGGGAGCTGATAACTCTAACGGTGTGAAAAATCCACCCATGAACTAGATTGCATGTGGTAGATAGGTTTGGTGAAAAAGGGACCAATGTTTTGCATAGTGGGTGTGTTTTGGAGAGCAGAGACAACAAGTATTGGGGAAAAACTTCCGAGAAGAGTATTTTCTTCATTTTTTGGCCAAACCATGTGCAGAAAGAGACCAGACAGGGGGTTTTGGGAATTCTGGAGCCATTTGAGCCATCTATTTTGCATTATGAGCATTGTAAAGCACCCCATTTACACTTTTGAACATATAATGAAAATGATACATTGGATGCTGGACCAGGAGATGTAGCCCAAGAGAGGGGTGAACTCCTTTATCATTTTGCTATTTTATGTGCTTATTTTGATGGTTGTTTATGATTGTTTGTGTTGTTCATTTTAAGTAAAAAATCAATAATTTTTATGTTCTTGCAAGTTGATCCAATTTCCCAAGACACATACATTTTCCACTTGAAACCTTTATACACAAACCTTTTTCAATTTCACATCAATTTGGTATAATAGAAAAGGTTTATGAAGGTTTGATTTGTTTATAAGTGTTTTGTTTTCTGATGCTTACAAGGTTCAAGCTCACAAGAGGAGAAGGACAACTTGTGGATCCAAGTTCTCATCTTTCAAGAAGGAGAAAAATTCAATCACCTCAAGTTTCAAGGAGGCATTCACCAATTATGGCTCATGAGGAGAGTCATGAAATTCCTATTTCAGAGGAGGAAACTTTATGAAAATCCTTTATGATATGAGAAAAATGGTGAAAGTATTATTTGAAGAATGGAATGCAAGGTTGCAAGGAGAAAGTTAAAATCGTCCAAAAGGTGATGAAGGTAATGGTGATAAAACTCCAAAAGGAAATGTAGGAAATGGTGACACTCCACCTCCTTCACCTCCATCTTCCACTTCTTCTACCATTTCACAACCACCTCCAAATTCTCCAAAAGAACATGGAAAAATTCCTCCACAAACTCCTTTTCTTAAGCTTGATATTAAGTTTGAATTGTCTATGTACTATGGAGAGGTAAATGTTGATAAATTAGATAATAGGATTCGTCATATTGAAGTGTATTTTAGGATACAAAGAATCCAAGATGATGAAACTAAGATTAAACTTGGTTCTCTTATATTGGAAGGTGCAACACTCATTTGGTGGGAAGCCAAAAATCAAGAGGACATGAAGAAACATGGTAAATGTTTATCCTTATGGAATGATTTTATTGTTGCAATTAAAAGGAAATTTTATCCATTTAAAGCATACATGCAGAAAGCTATCCTGGATTGGAAAAACTTTAGACAAGCTAAAGGGAAAAATGTGCAAAGGTACACTCAATAATTTAGAAGAAGAGCTTTGATTTTGGGTATAGATTTATATTCTCAAGAAACTTTACTCGAATACATTGGAGGATTTCATAGTTATTTGAGACACACAATTCTCATGTTTAACCCTACAAATCTAGATGAAGTTTGTGTACATGCAACTCATTTAGAAGCAAGAGGGAATAATTCTCCTAAAGAGGGAAACAATAAGACATTTTATAATGGAGACAAAGGAAAGAGGAAATTCAACGGAAATGGAAAGAAGAATGCTTCAATCAAGAAAGAGGAAGAAAAAATCTCATGTAAACATTGTTCAAAAGATGGCCATGATGAAGACCTTTGTTGAAACTTCATGCTAAAATGAGACCCAAAAAGTTCAACAATAAAGGGAAACTAAACACTCTTGCAACTTCACAACATGATTTAGGATCTGATTCTGGAGATGGAACACAAATCACAACCATGGGTTTTCAAGGTAAAGACTCTATTTCCAGTACTAGTTCTTGAAGTAGTAGCCTTAATGAAAATCAACATGAAAAATAAAGAATATATCTTTTCCACATAAGGGTTATTTCAAAGTATACCAAGATAGATACTCTATTTGATACTGGATCACAAGAAAACCTCATTTCTAAAGACATTGTCAAGAAATTGCATTTGGAAAGAACTCCTCATCCTAAAACATATCCTATAGGTTGGATATGTGACAATGCCAAATTGCATGTGACAAAAATATGTAAACTTATATTTTCCATCACTGCAAACTTTATAGATGAGGTAGAGCTTGATATTATTCCATTGGATATTTGTGGTATTGTTTTGGGAAGCCCATATTTATATGATAGGAGAGACATATTTCATTGTCAAGAAAAAATATCATTTGTTTAAAAATGGAGTGAGTACATTGTTAGAGAACATACCAAGAAGTTAAATTTGTCACTTGTAAATGCAGGACAAATGAAAAGGTTAGTCAATGCTAGTAAGAAATGTGTACTCTTGATGATCAAACCCAAAGACAATGTAGAAAGACAATCTTTCCAAGGATGTGATGCAAATTTAAAATCTGATTTATATGAGGTTGTTAACAAATATGATGAGATGTTTCAGGAGCCAAAAGGATTGCCTCCTAAAAGAGGTATCCAACATGAGATCCAATTGCAGTAAGATTGTCCTCTTCCAAACATTGGCATGTATAGGATGTCAGTCGTGGAGAATGTTGAAATAAAAAAACAAATCCAAGAGTTTCTTGACAAAGGGATTATAATGCCAAGAACATCGCCATGTGGGTCACCAATTGTTTTAGTACCAAATAAAGGTGGTACATGGTGCATGTGTGTAGATTTCAGAGCCTTGAACAATATTACGACAAATAGTCGTTACCCTCTTCCTAGAATTGATGATTTGCTTGATCAATTGAAATATGCTAAGTATTTTACTAATTTGGAAATGAAAAGTGGTTATCATCAGATTAGGATTGTTGAAGGAGACACATGGAAGACAACTTTGAAAACAAATAAAGGTTTGTATGAATGGTTTGTTATGCCATTTGGGCTTTGTAATTCTCCTGCAACATTCATGAGAGTTAAGAATTATGTCTTAAGCCCTTTTCTTGATGATTGTGTAATTGTCTACTTGGATTACATATTGATCTTTATAAAATCTCGAGAATAACATGTTAGGAATGTGAATCAAGTCTTAGATGTCTTGAAGAAAGAAAATTTGTTTTTAAAGATGTCTAAATGTGAGTTTGGAAAGACCACATTAGTTTACTTGGGACATATTGTTGGAGGGGGGAAATTGAAGATATATCCCTCAAAGGTCAAAGTCATTTTAGATTGGCCCAAGACCAACATTGTAACAGAGGTTAGAATCTTTTTAGGAGTATCCAAATATTGGAGAAAGTTTATTTCTAACTTTTCTTTAATTGTAGTTCCATTACATGTCATGACAAGAATTAAGAAGGTTTTCCAATGGGGAGGAAAGAAAAAAAAACATTTTGATACATTGAAGGAGAAAAATAGTTTAGCTCCAGTTCTTGCACTTCCTGATTTAAGACAACCATTTGGGATACAAACATATCAAAGTAATTATGCAATGGGAACAATCTTGTTGCAACATGGTAAACCCATTTGTTATCATTATGAAACTTTTAATGGTGTTGTGATTAATTATCCTAAATATGACAAGGAGTTGTATGCATTGGTGCAAAGTGTGAAAAAATGGAAACATTATTTCTTGGGAAAAGAAACTATTATTCACACAGATCATCAACCAATGCAATACTTGCAATAACAAACAAAGCTACAACAAGGAAGGCACTTTAGGTGGATGGGTTTCCTACAACAATTTCACTTGGTTATCAGGTATAAGAAAGGAATTTATAACAAAGTTGTCGATATTATTTCTAGGCATATTGTTAGTACTTCAGTTATTCTTAAGCATAATTTTATCATGCATGAGAGCTATGTTGAACAATATGCTTTAGATGTTTATTTCAAAGAGGTTTATGCAACTTTGTGTCATTCTAACCAAGTTGAGGAATTGGATTACCATGTGAATGATAAACTTTTGTATCATCTTGGCAAGCTATGTATTCCACAGGGTGAAGAGTCAACATCATAAGGGAAGCACATTCTTCTCTTATTGCTTGCCACTTTGGTGTAGGCAAGATGGTGGATAATTTGCAAAGGTATTTCTATTGGCCTAAAATGAATGAAAGTGTTTCACTATATGTAAGAGGATGTTATTTATGTGCAACAAGTAAGCCTAGAAACATAAAGTTAGGATTGTATACTCCACTTTTGGTTCCTTCTCGTCCTTGGGAAAGCATTTCCACGAAATTTGTAGGAGAATTACTTATGTCGAAAAAGAATCATGATTATCTTTATGTTGTGTTTGATCATTTCAGCAAAATGTGTATTTCAATTCCATGTAAGAAGAAGGTTACAACTCAACAAATGACACAAATGTTCTTTCAACATGTATGGGTACATTTTGGGTTGCCCAAATCCATTATTTCTGATTGAGATCCTTGATTTATTGGGAATTTTTGGTCAAGCTTGTGGGCACTCATTGACACCAAGTTGAAAAAGAGAACAACATTTCATCCACAAATTGATGGTCAAACAAAAGTGGTGAATAGAATAGTAGTACATCTTCTTCATGGTTATTGCAGAAAACATCCTAAGCTTTGGGATGAGCACCTACAATACATTCAACATGCTTATAATTGGGATAAGCATTCATCGACTCAAACATCTCCATTTGAAGCATGTTTTGGTTATTTTCCGAAATCTCCTTTATATTTTATCTTTGTGAAGGATGTTGCTATTGATGGTCATTATGACATTGATAGAGCAAAGAAGTTCATTGAACAAATTCAATTGGTGCATCAAACGGTACAAGAAGAGTTGGAAAAGATCCAAGCCAAGTACAAGACAAGACATGGCAAGCATTGTGTTGATCACGGTTTCCAAGTTGGAGATGAATTTTGGCTTTACATTAGCAAAGAGAGGCTTAAATAAGAAGGTAAAAGTATGAAACCAATCAGATATGGACCTTTTAATATTCTTGAAAAAATTGGTAACAATGCCTTCCGTTTGGATTTTCCTCCTTATATGCAAATGTATGAAGTTGTTAATGTTGAGAATTTGAGATTGTATGAGCCTCCTTTGATTGATGATCAAGGAGAGAATGTTTTGATTCCTTCAATAGATGACTTCTCACCAGAATATCTTTTTGAATTGCAATAGGATACCATCCTTGATAGAAAGATAAGAACTTCAAAATGAGGGAATGTGGAGTACCTTTGTGTTGGTCTCAAAGGAACTAATCCAAGAAAATCTAAATGAATTGAGTTTGGAAGGTTTAGGGAACTGTAACCTCATCTATAGATTGACTGAAAATATCCTTTTGGAGGTCCAAAATCTTCCCAATGGGGACGAGTGATCCAGGGGATAAAAAAAATTACTTAAAAATCAAAGTGTTCGAAATTGCTTGAAAATGGTTTCATTGATTAGATCTCTTCCTCATGATCCCAATGCAACTTGAATGGGATCAAACAAAGTCTATATGGAAAATATATGGTGTTATGTTCGTTTTCCCAAACAAACAAATTTTGTTGATTATACAATTGACGTGGCAGGGTGAAGTGGATTGTTGAAGTGGCAAGGTGATGTGGAAGGGTGACTAGACAAGTGGTGACATGGAACAATCATTATTCGACATGTGGTAGGTTTTCGTGGCCAATAATAGGCTGCCATGAGGCCCACTTAGGGGCTACCACATGGCACCCCATTTTTTTTTGTATAAAAGTTTATTTGGCTCCATGGGGGTCGAAATCGCGACCTCTGGTAGGGGTAAATTTTAGCGTAGGCTGGGCCATCATCCCACCTACCAATAGTTCTTAACAAGTATAGTCCAAAACATTTATTTAAATTAAACTATGGTTTACAACGGTAGTGACCCTGGTCACGAAACTCACAAACCTTTCCCATATGACAGATAGTGCGAGATCGTGTAGGGGGTTCGACTAATGAGTGCAGAAATATAACCCAACACCTAGCCACATGGGCCATGTGATCAATATCTTTGTCAGAAAGGGCGATGGTAACTCTAATAGTGCGACAAATCTTCCCACGACCCATATTGCACATTGGAGCTAGTTTTGGTGAGGAGGAGGCTGATTGTTTGCACAGTGGGTGCGTTTTGGAGAGTAGAGACATCAAGTATTGGGGAAAAACTTCCAGGAAGAGTATTTTCTTCAGTTTTTGGCCAAACCAGGTGCAGAAAAAGCCTAGACATGGTTTTCTGGACATTCTGGAGCCATTGGAGCAATTTATTTTGCAATATGATAATTGTAAAGCACTGTATTAACACTTTTGATCATATAATGAAAATGATCCATTGGAAGTTGAACCAAGAGAGGGGTGAACTCCTTTATAATTTTGTTGTGTTATGTGCTTATTTTGATGGTTGTTTATGATTGTTTGTGCTGTTCATTTTAAGTAAAAAATCAATAATTTTTATGTGCTTGCAACTTGATCTAATTGCCCAAGACACATGCATTTTCCTTTTGCAATCTTTATACAATTTTTTTTTTCAATTTTAGATCACTTCTTCATTTTGATTATATTACTTAAGAACATAGATATTATTTTATTCAATAAGATATTGACCTTTATCCTCTAAAATAGGAAACAAAATTGTACCTTCTTGAAAACTTCCAGGTGCATTCAAGTCCAAACTACCAGAGATATTTCTTCATAGACCAACATATATTATTCATCTTCACTGATGTAGTAAACTTGTTCTTCTAGCTCTTGATCATAGTCTTCATTGGTAAAACATCCATCATCATAATTGTCTTGGTGTACCTTTTATGTTATTCATCATCTCTATTGTCTTGGTGTACCTTTTCTATTATTCATCATCATAATGAGTGTGAAGGCCACTATCCTTCACAATAACTACTGGAAGAAAAAACCCCTATTTACACACTAATATCAGGGCCTCCAAAACTTCCATCCCAACTGAGTTACCTTAGAATCAGAAATTCCTTTTCCTTTCCCAACAAGAATCAAGCTTATGGCCCTCTTAGTTCATATCTATTTTGATTTCTCTATCCAGCCACAATAGTTTTCTTTCTCTAGCTTTGTCTATTCGCTCTCTCTCCCATGGATTGTACTACAGTTCTTCCTTGTCTCCTCATAATGTTCATGATATTCCTTTTTATGGTGTCATAGGGTCTCGTGGGTAAATCATGGTAAAGGAGGTGGTACTGACTATACCTTGGTTGATATTCCTCAACTATGTTAGTCAGTCCTCCATACTTCCATACGTTGTGGATAGATGGTTTCTCAACTATGAACCCCCTCTTCATTACTAATTATATTTGAATTTGGAAAAAGGAGATAGTTGGTTATTCCCCAAAAATAATTTAGCCAGGTGGCTTCCGATTCTCTGGCATTATTAACGCCCTCTAGATCCCCTCAATATTTCATTTTGTGGTTTCATGACTAATAATAGTGCTCTACTTTTCAATCAGTGGTTGTATTTCTTTATTAAACAATAATACAAATACATTGTTCAGATTATCATAGTATGGTAATACTATCTCCATAATGAGATAAAATCATCACTAAACATAATTAATTACAAGTAAAACAAGGGATTAAAATGGGGGTGTTACATCCCCCTCCCTCTTAATAAGAACATCATCCTCTATGCTCTTTTTTTCTTCTCATCATTCCTTTTTGTGTCTTCATCCTTCATCTTCTGAAGCAATGTCATCCTTTTCATAGTCTCGTCCTTTTACAGATACATGGAATTTCATTGCATGTATGCAACAACTTTCAAACATACTTCATATTAAACCACTTCTATGCATAATTAAGGATAAAATATACTTTTCAACACAATACTTATCTATGTAATCATGGATCTACATCCATATGGCTACCACATTAGATCTCAAATCACTTTTTTATTTGACATACCCATTGTGCTCATGATACCAACTATCTTGTTATTTGATTCAATTCTCTTCTTCCTTGCAACCACTCATCCTCCAGGCTCACACATCCCCTTCTTTGCATCATAGTCCTTTGGTAAATCCATCTTTCCAATGCTTCCTTAGATGAGAAGAGTATAGAGTCTTATAGCCAAGGTATCGTCTAGATTTCTTTAACATAGCATAGCATATCTCATTGGAAATCATGGCATATCATAGGGTCTTGATGTCACAATAGTGGCCTCTTTTTCATTCTTTCCAACTCACAAACCATTATCTGTATTTTCAAGATAGATCTTCCATCTCACCTGTATCACATGCATATAGTAACAATGAGATATTTTCTCAATAATTTCAATCGGAAATTTTTCAAATCTGCTTTCCACAGATTAAAAATTCTACTTATCGATTTTCATATCTTTTCCATATAGGAACTTAGATCCACAAGAATGATTTTCCTTCTCATAATAGTTTGTACTTTTTATAATTGTATACATCGACCTTCCTTATGGACTCACACTGTTGCCATATCCAACACCATCTTTCCTGCAATTTTCAAAAACTATATTCAACCAAACAGTGATCTAGATTTATAAATGGAAAAAATGAAATACATATGTATATCATAGAAACAAACAGACATACATTAAAACATGTCTTCTATTAATAAAGTGAATATGTTGAAACGATAAAAATGTAGATTGAAACAACTTTCTTGAATGGTGGCAACTTATCTCTGAGAAGAGATGTGATGACTATGATCATTCACAAGAAGATAAGTACAATGAGGATCCAAAAGTAATTTTTAACATAAAACATAAATGAGAAAAACCTAAACATCCAAAAACCTAACCCCGAGAGACAAAATGCAAAAATTTTTGTGGGCCCCGATCTTGGTTGGATCCACATACACACCATGCTCATCAAAAATGTATCCTAGGTATTGGACCATGCGCATGCCGAAGGAGAATTTTTCCAAGTTAGCATATAGCTTGTGTTGTTGCAGAGAGTGGAGGACCTGTTGAATATGCTACAAGTGTTCCTCCCAAGTCTTGTTGAAGATGAGGATTTCATCTAGATATACCACTAAAAACTAATTGGTGAAGGGACACAATATATCATCCATCAACCTCATGAAAGTAGATGGAGCATTTGTGAAACCAAAGGGCAAGACTAGCCATTCAAAAAGACCTTCTTTGGACTTGAAATCAATCTTCCATACATCAATATGTTCTATTGGGACCTAGTCATAGCCATATTTCAAGTCAATCTTATTAAATTACTTGGCTCCCTTGAGCTAGTCAAGAAGGTTGTCAATTCGAGGAATAGGGTATTAGTTCATGACTATAATTTTGTTTAGGGCCCTGTAATAATTGCATAGTCTCTAGGTCCCATCTTTCTTCTGAACAAGTACAATCGGGCTCCCATAGGGTGAGGAGTTGGGTCATCTATGCCCCTTTTGAAGCAATTCTTGGATTTGGTGCTTGATTTCCTCATTTTCCATTAGTGAGCGATGATAGACTCACCCATTGGGTAGATGTGCACCAAGGCTTAGATCAATTGAATACTTGACTTGACCATGTAGAGGTACCCCGATGGGTGAGGAGAAGATGTCTTTGTATTCTTCCATGATCGTTCCACCTATGTTTTCTACATGGAGAGGCTCTATGTAGAGTCCATGGATGTGGTTGGGACCTTTTGTTTGCTTCGAGAGAGAATCATGAAGAAGACAAATTTCTCAATCTGGGAGATGACATTCTTGCATTTCTTTGCAGAGATCAAATAAATGGCGGTAGATGGAACTACCTCTAGTATCATGTACAATTGTCTACCCAAAGTAATGATAACATTGCGAGGTATAGAATCATATACAACATGTTTTTTCCACAAGTATTGTTGGCCTAAAACAACATCACAAACTTCAAGGGTGGAAATATCACATAATACCTCATCCTTGAAGGGTTTGATGTCATAGGGTAGGCAACACTATTGATTGACGTGGGGATCTCGACCTTGGTGGAGCCACCCTATGGTGTAGGGTTGTGAGTGTAGTTTTTTCGGTAGGTCCAACTGCTTGACAACCTCTGATAATCTAGGTGGATCTAGGTGGGCATCCACCTCTTTCATTGAATTAACATTTCAAGCCTATGGTTTTGATAAACCATGATATTCACCCTTTTCATGGGGAATGGAATGTAATTCCATCTTCATTTGTTACAAGCATCATTTAATTATTTCCTAGTGGTCTTATGTACATGCATACGACATAGTGTTAATGCACCAGAACCCATTAAAATTCTGCAATTAATTAGCGTGCTCAGGCCAGAGTATTACTGGGATGGGTTCTCACCCGAGAAGTTGTAATATTTTACATGCCTATGACATTTTATAAAATTATACTAATTTATCCCACATGCATCATGAGAATTGTTCTCCCCTCACTATCTCATATATATTTGAGGTAAAGGATGCCCTTTAAGCATGCAATGGAGGGTGACGTGAATCTTGTTAGGAGTGAAGTGTGGCCAACATCTCTTTCTTTTCAGAGATAAGCTACCCCAATTTTCTAGTTTGTGTTCTATAGTGTTTTTCTTTCTTATTCATTAATAGAAGTTGGGTTTCACTATATTTTTGTATTTCTTGCCATATTTTTATGCATTTCATTGTTATATCTATAATATATTTTTGTCTTCATGTCATTCTCAAAATAATCCATATTAGTGGTATCAGAGCAATCTTCTCCTTGTCATTTATTAGAGTGGGTCTCTGACGAGGTCAGGGTATAGAGATTTGGGTCTTGAGCTAGTTTCTCTTGAGGAAAACCTCTCTCTATCCAAATAATCCTCCCATGGTGAAGAAAAAGAGAGATGATAGAGCATGAGATCATTTCAAGACATTTCTTGAGGATTCCCTCATGCGACAAAGGAACGAGATGATGGAAAACTTCACTCAGATACTTTGAAGACTATTGATGGTGACGACCAAGGAATCTTAGACAAGCAACCATTTCATAGGCTCATCACCCTTCAAGGTACAAGTCAATTTTGATATCGCCTTATTTGAAGGCCAGATAGATGTAGATGCTCTATAAAAATGGTTGAATCTGCTAGAAGGTTATTACTCTGTCCAAAAAAAAATTGAGAGTGAAAAGATCACCTTCACGCTCCTTAAATCCCTTCCCCATGTCAGATATTGGTGGGAATATTATTGGGAGAGGTACACCATGAATGCGTCTACACCATTCAAGAGAGAACCCACTTGGTCAACCTTTATATATTCCCTAAAGGAGGATTTCTACCTTGTCGAAAACTATGATGACCGGTAGATGAGATGGACGACTCTATGTCATAAAAGAGATCAAACTGTGGCAGAGTACACTAACATATTTCATACCTTGCGCTCAAATTTGGGTATCAAATACTCTGAGCGACACCTGGTTTTGAATTATCGCAATGGTATTCATAAGTACATCCAAACATATATTCCTCACTGGGAACTGCTTATTGATATGTAGTCAAAATTGAGCATAAATTCAAGCAGCAAAGTAAGTGGGAATTCAGGTTTGAAAATATTCCACAACATAATAATGGAAAAGGAAACCCTAAATCACAGAACAAAGGACAAAGAGAGGAAGGCAAACCTCAAGAGACCCAATCCAAGACGTATCCAAACAAGGGTAACAAGAAGTTTAAGAAAGACACTGAAACGTGGTGTCAGTTCCACAACAACCCCTGGAACAACACTAATGAATGTCGCTCGAAACATTCATTGGTGGTATATCTCAAAGAAAGAGAATCAGAACATGACTTGAACTTTGATTCAAAGCATAATAAAGGGAAACATATCATTGATGCAGAACCCACTACTACCATCACGACCACAACAATAAAACCAATAGAACTAGAGGATCTTGAGGAGGGGGAGTGCCTCTTCCATTCGTAGATGTGGGTAAATGGGACCCCAATCCATTTCATTGTTGACAGTGGGACTCAGAAGAACCTGATCTCAGCCGAGGTTTTCAAGAGATTAAATCTACCAACAATGCCACACCCCCAACCATACACCATCGGATGGTTGACATGGGGATGAGATATCTTTGTCAACCAACAATGTCGCCTGTCCTATGGCATCAATCCCTTAAAGTATGAGATAGTGTGTGATGTTTCTCCACTTGAAGTATTTTTTTTTTAGGACAAACATATATGTAAAAATTTCATGCTAGCTATGAGTCTTATCCCCGCAGTGTCATTGTTACTCTAGGAAGTCATCTCTATATGGTACCAAAGGTATATCCAAGTATTACCACTTCATTGATCTTGGAAAAACAATGTCGTAAAGTAATCTCTCATATCACAATTTTTTCCCTCCTTACGGTCCAGTTAGACGGTGAACAGAAGGTCACTGCGACCACTACATCCTCGACCCAAGATGTTTCTATCCAACAAAATAAGGTGGACAATATCTCATAGGAGAACAAAGAGAATGAGAGTCTTCCATATGTTCAACATGGCTCTATTGGCCACGACCCTTTGCATTTGTGCTTGGGGTTCCAACCATTATCCCCCATTGATATATCTCTTCTTGGTGCATCTTCACTAAAAAATTCCTCCCATACTTAGAACAAGGTATATCATGCATCCAGACATGTTGAATAGATCTAACACCTCCAACAGGTTCATGACATCCTTCCATAGGTAAAGTACAAGAAGGACATCTACTTCAACAAGGTAAGAAACTCACCAAGGTTTAGATTTAGTAGAAGTTTCCCCATCTCCCAAGGTAACTTGATGCAATTGGGACCATTGATTCCTAAGGGGTGAGGAAGGATCTAGGTGGATCTCAGTGGCCATCCACCTTTTTCATTAAATCAAATTTTCAACACTATGGTTTCGATAAACCATTATATTCACTCTTTTGATGGGGAATGGAATGTAATTCCATCTTCATTTGTTACAAATATTATGTAATGATTTCCTAGTGGTCTTATGTACATGCTTACAATAAAGCATTATGCACTGAATCCCATTAGAACTCGACATTTAAGCGTGCTTGAGCTAGAGTAGTATTGGGTGGGTGACCATCCAGGAAGTACTAGTGTTTTACATGCCTATGTAGTTTTATAAACTTAGACTAATTTATCCCACATGAATCATGGAAATTGTTCTCCTCTCATACTCTCATATATAATTGAGGTGAAGGGGGCCCTTTAAGCATGCAATGGAGTGTGATGTAAATCTTGTTATGAATGAATCATAGACAACATCTCTTTATTTTCAGAGATAAGCTACCCCATTTTTCCAGTTTGTGTTCTACAATATTTTTCTCTCTTATTCATTAATAGAAGTTGGGTTACACTATATTTCTGTGTTTATTGCAATATATCTATGTATTTCCTTGCTATATCTCCACTATATTTTTGTATTCATGTCATTCTCAAAATAATCCAGATCATCTATTGAGATTAGGTTCTTTTGACTTCTTCTATCAACAATGAAATGCAGCAGAGCACCCTTCACCCACATCCATGAGTGAAAAAGGAACTCATCTTCCTCTGGTTATTCTGGTTCACTTGGACAAACCTTAGTGGTAGCTATAGTGGCACTGGGTTCTACATCAATGATCTACCTCCCCTTATCTATATATGATTCATAGTTGGAACCTTCCTCTGAATCTAAGGCTTTCAGCTCAGACACCAAGGAATGATTTGAGCAAAATTCATTAGTGTTATGACAGGGTATTTTATGGAATTCACACCACTTCCCAGTGTATTTCTTTGACTTCTCATTACCTTTCTTTGTTTGTACTTGGAATGGATTTTCTGAGGGGTTCCATCCTTGCTATGTCCTTCATTTTGTGGGTTGGGGTCGCCTTTTCCCTACTTCTTCTATGAGGAATTTGTAGATCCAAACTCCTGCTTATTCTATTTAAATTTCTACTCAATTTTGACAACATAGCGATAAGTCATGCCTAGTGATGATATCTCCAAAAACTCCATTTATGTTTGGATGTATTTATGTATACTATCACACTATTGAGCACCAGATGTTTTTCAAATTCTTTGATACCCATCTTGGTGTGCAAGGTATGGAAGATATTTGTGAACTATGGTACTATTTGGTCCCTTTCCTATCGCAGTGTGTTCCATCTCATATATTGGTCATTGTAGATTCCAATATGGTAGTATTGTTCCTTAATATCATCCCTAAAAGAATCCCAAGTGAGTGCGATGGAAAATATTGCAAATTCCTCAGTAGCATTTTTCTCACAGTAAGTTTCCCACTAATCCTTGACATGGGGGACAACCTTAAGGAGTGCAACGGTAATATTTTCTCTATTAGAAAAATTATGGACCGAAAAATAACCTTCTAGTAGATTCAACCATTTATATACAAAATACGCATCTATCTGATATTCAAATTTATGAATATCAAAACTCACTTTTACCTTAAAGGGGGAGGCACCTCCAAAGTGGTCACTTGACAAAGATGCATTGCCTATTGGCAGTTGTCGAAGGATCTGTGCAAAATTATCCATCATCATCTCATTCCTTTGTCACATGAGGGATTCCTTGAGAAATAGTTTAAAAGGATATCCTAATCCCTTGTATCTCTTTTCTTCGACCATGGGAGGATGTTGGGGAAGGAGGGGATAGTCTTGCAAGGGCTCAACTACATCGAGTCCCAACTCCTTGTACCTTGACCTCATTGGGGACATGCACAAAGAAACAAATAAAGAGCAGACCACTCTAATACCAATGATCTATATTTATAAATGGAATGAAATGAAATACAAATATATAATAGAGAAACACAAAGATATAGTAAAAATTGAATTCTATTAATAAAGAGAATATGTTGAAACTGTAAAAATGCAGACTGAAACAACTTGCTTGAATGGTGGAAACTTATCTCTGAGAAGATATGTGATGGCTATGCTCATTCGCAAGAATATGAGTACAATTAGGCTCCAAAGGCCCTTTTAAAATAAAAAATAAATGAGAAAACCCTAAACATCCAAAACCCTAACCCCAAGAGATGAAATGCCAAAAGGTTTTTGGGCCCTGATGGGGGTAGTCGATACGTCAACTTCTCAAGGGAATAAATTTTGCATACGATCTTCATTTGGGTAAATCTATAAAATGTTGGAAAGGTATCACTGAGGAGTACACATTCCGTTCAACCTAGAATTTCCTTTGGCTACATACTAGGCACTATTGAGCCCAAAAAATATCGTTTAGGGCCTCAAAATGACCCCGAAAGTTTGGGACGTGAAAAACTATAAAAAAAAATTGCCAAAATGAAAAATGTTTTTTTGAGCCAGGGGAATAGGTGGGTGGCCATTGATATCCACCTGGATCAAACATATTGTTAGTTCCTCATGCACATTAATGGTTTACATGACGATCTTAAATTGTACATAGTATCAATTGCATTACTTATCTATCAATCATATGAAATAGAAGGGAGTTATGAGTTCTTACATATGTGTTATCTATCATACAAATATTTTCATAATGCAATCAAACATGTCATGCAATTAAACTAATGTGTTAATGTACATGTCCACATTTACAAAATGCATCCTTGCATTTTCTCCAAAATTCCACATATCTATGTAAGTCATTCCAGCATGGTGTGTTTAGACTTTCATCCAACATTTCACCCCATGGCTACTTACTCAAATTCATTTCTAGAGAATGAGTATGGATCCTGTCTTGGTCTGGTTAAGACCTCAAAATCAACATATCATAAAATGAAATTAAATGTTTTACTTAAATTCATCCTTGAATTCATTCTTACTAGTAACCAGGGTGCCATTATTCATGGACAATGAATTCCTCTCTTTACCATTTCCACAACTCTTTGGATTACTGGAAGGTGTTGCTTCCATAATGGAAATCCTATGCATGCCCTCTTTTATACAACCAAAATCTACTTAATGAATTTAACAAGTGTACTAGTTATGATTATAGTTACTGATTTACCCATGGTTAGCCAATTCAAGCATGGCATAGTTGTTCATGAATTCATCACAAAGATTCCAGTCTATTTTTGTCTACCAACAGTTTCTTCCTCTTTCATAACTTTCCTAGGTATCAACAAGATACATGCAATCAATCATCATTTTATACATATCATCAAATATATAAATCACACCTAAAGGAATTCTTACCCAATTCCTTCCAGGTCACATGCTATATAGGCATGATGAAGTTTATACCTATCTAGTTGAGAGTAACATTTTTTATGTTACTTGACCAAAGGATTTTTTATGTGAACCCACATGATCCCTTCCTCAAACTTTCGAAAAATAAGCTTTTGTATTTATCCTATGCATGAGGTATTCCACCCTTGGAAGTTGTATCATTAGTAATTCCAATTCTTCCTACACGCAAAAATCATAATCACAATTATATCAACTATCATGCCAATCATAGTGTATGTGCCATAGAACCTTTAAATATGCAACATAAAAGTATTTCATCTATTTTACTCTTTGTCTCTCTCTCTCCCCTATATATATATATATATATATTGTTGGTTAGATCTCTGACTTCTTACTTCTTTTTGGTTTGACCCAGGTTCAGATCTCAATAGGTTTCCAAAAAAACCCTCTAAAACTATCAGCCCTCTTGGTAAACTAGAAGGAAACTCTACGCATAGGGTGCACAATGCAGTATCACCCGAGATATCTCTATGGGTGACTACAATACCCAGGTTTTTGTAGTCTAGGAAAGAGTGGGGAGTTGGGAATGTATTCTATCTTTATTTATGCATTAAAATTGTTATTGATTCAAGTATTCCTAAGATTCATTCATATTTAGCCTCATGCATGCATGCTAATACATCTACTTAATCATTCAATCATAAGATAATCATTGAAATAAAGTAAACATTCAAGAAACATCACGCATAACGCATGTTTTACCATGATTCACCCCCTCCTGGGGCTACGCCCACAAATATTTTGCTTCTCTGCTCTTTTATTTAATCTGCTGGAAAATTTGGCATTGTGCACATTACATATTCAATCATACAATAATGATTAGGTTAAGGAACCTCTATGAGGAAAACTATATCACACCAGACTCCTCAGTCTGTGACCCAATCCTCAAAATATAGCTTATACGACTCTTCTACACCTCAAAAACCTTCAACAACCAACAACAACCGAACCCCCAACCTATACCTCCTAGGTATTTATTTATACTACTCTATTGGATTATAGCCATTATAATCCTTATAAAAAACCCTAACCTTACTATGGTTAGGCTTGTCTTTTGCGCGCCATGTTTCTTTTCCTCTTGCATGCTTCTTTTCCTTCTTTTTTTGCAAGTTGCTTTCTTGCCATCTGTTTTGTGCGCTCCAAAATTAGGTCTTCCTTTCCAAAATTAAGTCTTTCCCAAAATAGATCTATTATTGAAAATCCTCGACTTAATATGCTGTTATACCCTCCTGCGTTAATGTTGTGCCCTCTGTCTGTGATCTTGCCATACTTTTCTTCTCTTCCTCCAACTGCGCAATCATCTATGTTGCTTGTTCTTGGAGGGGTTCCAATTCAACTGGTCTTCCTTGCTTCTTTGTCTGTGTTATTTCCAACACTATTTGCATAGTCTTCATTTCTTGAGTGCCCTTCAAGCGCTCCATGATACTTATTTTTTTATGTCATTGATTTAGCTCCTGTATGGTTGCGTTGATTCTCTCCACTTGTTGGTCCCACTATTGGACCTATTCATATTCCTCCAGAAGAGTTTATATTTGCGCGGTTTTGTCAAACAACTCTTATACGTCCCTTGCTTCTTTCTCCATCTCAACTATCTGGAGTGAATATTATTGCTCTATTTGTTCTTGAACCTTGGGAGGAGTCATAGGATTGAGCCTTTCTTAGAGCTCCTCAATTTCCTGCTTATATCTATCAATTGTTTGTGAGATCATGTTGATATTCTCCTCTGCACTCCTCTCAGGTGCTTGTGCATTGTCTAGGATGTGATGATATACCACTATTAATCTGTGTTCTATTTTATCTGCATGTTCTTTCTCCTCCTCATTCTTCGAAGTCAGTTGGTCACATGTGATTTGTATCATTCCAGGGACTCCTCTACCCACCTCCAATTTGGTTTCATCTGCATGGGCCCTGGATTGCATTTCTTGCATTACGTTGGCCTGAAGGTCGTATATTGCCTTGATGGGTATTTGTGCCATGAAAAATTCCAATTTTTCTATGTCCCCCATGGGTTTCTACACAGTCTCCTGATCCAATGTGATCATTTGGTGCATGACTATAAATTTATCCCTGCCTTGGACTACCAACTGCATTGTCTTCTCTTCTTTTTTCTGTGCAGGGGGTTGCTATGTCTTTTCTTGTTGTTGCCCTGTGGCCTGTGGTCCTGCTTGAATCCGTAATTGTTGTAGATTTTCATGGAATTCTATGAGCTTGGCTATGATATCTTCTTATTGCACCTCTCAAATGCAGACCACTTCTTCCCCCCTATCTTGGACCTTGTCCACGACTAACTCTGCATCATCCTTTGTCGGGGTGATGAAGAGGTCTTCTGTGACATACTTTATTTTCTTGCGCGCTTCTTTTTCATGCACTAGATTCCTCATTGTCTATGAGGGTTGTGCACCACTTGTTGTACCATGGACCCTCTCTTCTCTAGCCTGTAAAGTATCTCCCTTTCTGGCTTGTGGCTGACTGTCTTTCCTTATTTCTATTGTTGTTCTCCTTGGTCGTTTCGGTACTGTGCTACTTTCGATTAGCTAATTCTGTGTTGCAGCCTTTCTAGTATTATTGGCTAGGTTGTTTTTTCTTGTTGAGGAACCTGCTTTAGCCTTGTCCTTAGGACTGGAGGATTGTTTTGTGATAGGCCTTGTTAATGGTTTTTATATTGGCAACTACCACGACACAGGATAGTCTTTGACTATGCAGTCCACTTCTTCTTTGGTGATGCAATACTACATTTCTAACCATGCCTTCTTTAGATCCATTGCATCTTAGATCCACATGTGGTGCCTGGATTACTTGAACCTGGCTATCCCTTATGTCTCTTGGATTAGTTGTGTGTTGTTGTATCTCATCCAACGACATTGAAAAAACTATGTTGTTTACTTGTTGAGTTTTTTTATCCTTGGCTTGCCAGAGGGACTCATTGTTGTGGGGAAATTCTACCCTACGGACTAACAAGCTAGGGTTTAAACTTGCATGCAGATCATGACCCTTCAGAAATTACTTTTAACCTTCTACCCCAAACCTAAAACCCTTTTTCACATGCAAACATGGAAAGAACCAACTAACCTTTTTATCGTCGTTTGGTGTAGATCCTCCATTGCGCTTTATCCCCTTGCTTCTGCTGCTCCTTCCAAAAAGCGATCCTTCAATCAAGAAAAAACTACACATGCATGCTATTGTTCTACTAGAGGGTCAGAGATTAAGAATAAATCAAATAAAACATATAAGACTCGTGTATTGGGATGGGAAAAGTACTCTTTATTAATCTCAAGATGAATCAACTTACAATGATAATAGAGATCGGCCACCATTCCTTGATCCTGATCCTGGGCTCCTCCTCTTCTTTGTCCTCCAACTACTTTGCTTGAATTCTCCTAAAGCTTGAGGAAAGGATAAAGGGTTGGGACAAAATGAATTCGACAATTGGGCAGAGTTTCTTTGTTATGATTTTCCTCCTTTGAATAGTACCCCTACCCCTTCTTTTATAGGATAGAAGGAGCTAGGGTTTTGGACGAACTCTTGGCCATGCATGATGGGGAGTTCCAGTTAACTGACCCAAAGCTTTTCGTTCCGTCGGCAACTTTCCTGATTTTATGCTTTGTTAGGTAAACGCGGGTTGTAGTGGGCCAGCCAGCGTTCCAACGCGTGCAGCAAAAGGCCTGCCAGTGTTCCAACGTGCCCAGCAGTGGGTTAGGGCATGGGTTACTTGATTTAAGAGGTTTTTCAAGAGTTTGTTCAGCATGGCTTTGGCAAGGAAAGGGTATGAGTTGGCCTGATGCCAGGTAAGCATGGATAGTGCAATTTAGGGTTATAACAGATGCCCCCTAATGTGTGAGGTTAGAAGAGCATCTGATGGCCAAAATACATTACCAATTCTTTACCAATCTGTACTGATATGCTGAATGAGTGAGCCCAGGAAACAGGAATCAGGAGGCTCCATCTGCTAAAAATATCAAATGTATCACTGAGGCGGGAATACCCATGCTCGAAATAAAATAGAACCATGACTACCAATCAAATACACTGTAGATACATGTCAAATAACTAGGAAGAGTAGCCGTGAATAATACACAACGGAGCTACATCTCGAAATCAGAAAGATATACATATAAAGTATCCATCTCCCAGAAGCTGATTCGGCCTGATGGCTGTACTTCAGAGCTCAAGAAACAACTTCAAAATCTTCTAAACTCAGGTAGGAGTGTAATATGAGTGTACGACTGCACTACCTAGAGATCTTCGATGGCTCGTCAGTTGTGGACTTGATAATCTTGATGATCGGATTGAAGGCTTCAGTGATTTCGAACAAAGACTTGATTGGACGTTTAGGATGGCCGGGTATGCGGACAAGAGACATATTGCAGAGGGGTCAACTTAGGCTAAGTAACAAAATTCCCTTGGACAATAGCACGACAAGTGATAAGACTTGGGCAACATATCTATTAATCATAAGTCTACGAAGCAGGAGGCAACGCAAACTCTCCATATGTTTGGAAGAGTAACCAAATGGTGGAGGAAACAACTCAATATAGCGAGCAAAGCTTCCTAAGGTCGTACTACATCCCAAAGTTTGATGAATCAAACGGATAGATGTGCTTTATCCAAGGGCGACTCATGATGCTGCCAATAAAAAAAATACTTTTCCCATCCTCTTTTTGGGGTATATTTGATTTTTTTGTTCTTTTTGATGATTTTTGAATGAATATTATGTTACAACGGAGGAACGAGCACAACAAACATACAAACTCAAGGCACAAGGACAAGGTTGATGTTCTAGGAAATGATACTCGGAAAAAATCCTCCAGTGGCCAAAGGTGTTAAGACGCAAAGGCAAACTGTTACTAGAATGATAGGTAAGGTATGTGAATACGGTTGACAGAACACACAATGGTAACGTCCTTCGATGTAAGTTTAACGAGCCCAAAGAAGTGAAGCTCGGTGATTTTTCATGTTTAGAGAGTCTGAAAAAGGCATAAAAGGAAACTCTGTTGGGGTACCTTTTTCGACAATAGTTTAGTCGGTTCGAAAAAGGGGTAAACTAGCACCGACTAGACGTCAATTTAAAACCATTTTAATGAGTGTGAAAAGGACAAGATCACTCGGCTATTTTTTCAATTTTAAGGAGTCTGAAAAAAGCTTAACTATGGACTCCGTCAGGAATGTTCTTCTGGACCATTTTAACGAGTGTGAAAGAATAAGGTCACTCGGCAATCTTTTCAATATTAGGGAGTCTGAAAATAGCTTAACTATGGACTCCGGGGGGTTTCTTTTTCGTAAATTTAGTCCCTCAGGCCCGAAAAAGGAATAAAATTATACCTGAGGATAATCTTCTAAAGAATTGGAATTCGATAGAGTATTCCTTTGTTCGTACAGTTGACTGTCCAAACTGAAAAAGGGGTAAACTACCGCCGGATAGACATGACTTCAAATTTCAGTTTAACAAGTGTGAAAGGACACAAGATCGCTCGACAATCTTTTCATGTTTAGAGGGTCTGAAAAGGGCTTAAAAGGAGACCCGTTATGTTTGGGGAGTCTGGAGGGTAAGATAAAGAGTGAAAAATACCCATGCAAATGAGGCTCAAACTCATATTCAGGAAAGACTATACGGACTCCCAAGCCTACAGTGTTGTGAGAAACTGCATGGACACCATAATGCAACCAGGAACTACGTAGGGCATCCATGTTTTGGAAATCTCTACCACCAAGTTACGACACTTCTAGAGAAGATATGATGGTTCCGTGTCACAACCGGATGGGATCGATCCTATATCGTAAGAACAAAAGGCAACGAGATGCAACCGTGGGGATGAAATCCTACCCTATATGCTCAAGTTGATTTTTGAAAAAAAAATTATGGACCGTCCATCGATATATATTTTTTCATTTTCTGAAACTCAATGAAAAATGTCCCAATACCTGATCAAATCCCTCCCATATAACTCCTGAACCACTCAAAATGGTTTTTGGTATAAAGAAACTGATAAAGGGGCCCAAAAAGGTGACAAAAAGAGGCCAAAAAGTCTATAAATAGAAGCTGGCAGCTCATTATCACCATTGTTGATTTGGAAATTGACTCTGGAGCCAAAAGGCCCCCTTTGCCAAAGATCATGATTCCGGGAGCTACAGTGGACGAAACTGACTTCTGCTTGGACCAAGTAAGTACAAACTCCCTAATCTTGCATTTCAATACTTCATTTGTTGAATTTGAGCGTGTTTTGGGGGTGGCCATCGACCTCTAAGAGGTCGGCCCTAGTAAAACGCAGGCTGTCCAGGGATAGCCCGTGGGTACCCATGTGCAGAGCTAAAGCTGCACGCGGGTACCCACAACTGTCGCCTTGACAGCCTGCGGGTGCCCCCCGCGCAATGGAAAAATGATTGAATGAAGACCTAACTCCCCTTTCTTTTCCTTATGTGTTTGGCAGGATGTATGTCCAGTGGAGAGAGAGGGAGCATGAGGCTGCCAATGAGGCAGTGGCTGCAGATCTGAATGTTATGGTCGTGCTGTCACAGTGTGTCTTGGTAAAGTTTTTCCTGTGTCCATTTATGCATGCTCAACCCAGGCTACTGAATGCCTTGGTTGATTATTGGCACCCAGATGCAGAGGCCTTTATGATAGAGGAGCAATCCTTGGTGCCCACCACCGAGGATATTTACTTTTTGACGGGCCTCTCGAGGAGAGGGGAACCCGTCAACTTTCAGACCTTTCCTGTGGGGCCGAGCAAAGTCTTAGAGTTGATAGAGGAATATTGTGTGGCTGGGACCAATCAGAGGACTTCCTCGATACCTGTTAGTAGTATCACCAGCCTTACTCTTCAGACTATCTTATCGCTCATTGGGCAAATTACTGGCTCTGCAGCCATGCATCAGGCTTCGTGCTCACAGATGAACTGTGCAATTCATGAATGCACAAATTTTTGACTGGTGTACCACACTATTGGCAAGCATGACAGGTCAGCTGACAGCTTGCAGACAACGAACACACAGGAACTTCGGGTTTGGGACCATCCTGTGTTCATTCTTTTTTGAGAGAGTTCCATGTTTCAGTCCTCGGTTGACAGTACGAGGACATCTGGCGACTTTCCCTGCAGTGTGCAGATGGGCAGCATTGCTGCCGCGACAGGGTGGTGGAAGGACCACAGAGGCCTTCAATGACGACTTTTTTGTGTGGTTGTCATGACAGATCCCAGCGATTGAGGATTACCCATATGCAGGGATTGATTTTTCCAGAGATCCAGCGATACCAGTGCCTCCTGGTGAGGAGCGAGGGGAGATGGGTAAGTCTCCACCTGTACAGTTTTTTTTGTTTGCATATGTAATTTTAATGTCTTTTTGATATATATATATCATGTTTTTGTATAATAGAGTTTTTGATGGGTGAACATTATGTTGTGTGCAGATGTGGGACCCATGCGACCTGCCGATTATGCATGGAACAGGCGCCGCCTACAGCCAGAGGTTGCAGCTACCGCCGCCAGGGGGGTAGCAGTAGCAGGGAACCTCCCAGCAAGAGAGGCCGAGAGGGCTCTTAGGTGGATTGAGTGGAACTTCACTGAGCTCACTCGCACAGTTCCCATGGCAGAGATAGAGGACTTGCCGCCCTCCATGCAGACTCATATTGTGCGGGTACCTCAGACATGGGTCCGATTGTTTAGGCATTTGGGTCAAGCTGTGTATGATTATAACAGGGCTCACAGGCTCTGAACAGACTTGTAGACTTTTATGTTCCACGAGCACCAATATGTATATATTTTTTGAGGGCATAAGCCCTAGTGACTCGTTATGGTTCCTACTTTTTGAGGCGCTTGCACCCATCTATGTACTCTGAGGATTTTATGATGTTTATATATGGTTTTTATTTCTTTTCTGTGTCTTTATGGATTATGTGTACAAAAATGTATTTACATGTGTATAATCATGATCTTTTTTTATGTGTGAGCAAGATGCCAATCTAAAATGTGATTAGCTAGAGTGTCTGTGATTTGATTTAGACTCCTAGGAACATGAAAATATGTGATATAATCAAAGTTGTGTTCCAAGAGATGTACCCTAAGGAATCGTCGGTGTAAAGTTGGGTCATGCACCTGGTATATTCTGTTTAGCTGCGACACAACCAGTTGAGCATCTAGATAGACCCAGAGACGAGAGATACCCAATGACAAAGCATCACGAAGCAACTCAATGACTGTGCTATACTCAACAACATTGTTTGTGGTGTCACCTAAGCATATCCCTCCGGAAGATAACAACTGACCTTGTGGTGTAAAGATTACCCAAGCTGTGGAGGCAAGCCTCCATGTGTGTCGACTAGCACCATCTGCATACCCAATGAACACCTCGGACTCACTTGACATCTTCCATAGTGATGAAAGATAACATTAATGACACATCCATGACATGTTTTTCAAAAGAAACAAAAGAAAGTAATAGCACAAAGACTATACATATGTTACAAAAAGTTACCCACAGTGACCGTTCTATGAGTAATACTTCTTGAGGTAGAGCCCATTCCTAGGCTCTGCCAAATCATTCCCTTCAAAATCGACCAGATGATAAGCGCCCTTTTTTAAAACCTCCTTAAGAATGAAGGGTCCGAACCACATGGGTTTAAACTTTCCTGCCCCCAGGGGGTCCTTATCTTGGTCATAAACCAGGACAAGGTTGCCCTCAGAGAAAACCCGAGGACGAACAGACCTATCATATTGACACTTAACCTTATGTTTATGAGCCTCATTGGCTAGGGCCGCATCACGATGCTATTCATCAAGCTGCTCAAGGTGTACTAACTGCTCTTCAAGTGGAGAAGTGTCTGGCAATAAATGTACTGCAAATTTCAGAGATGGAATTTGACATTCGATGGGAAAGACTGCCTCCAGCCCATAAATGAGTTGGAAAGGTGAGAAACCGGTTGCAGTCTTAACTGACGTTTGGTAAGCCCATAATGTTGAGTATAACATCAAATGCCAGTTGGACTTGGCTGAGTTGATGGTTCACTGTAGCATTGTCTTAAGAGTTTTATTAACAGCTTCCACCTGCCCATTGGCTTGGGGATAGTAAGGTGAGGAATGTTCTTGCCATAATCCAAGCTTTGACATTAACTCGGTCATCATTTGATTCTGAAAGTGACTGCCATGGTCAGTGACAATCTCTCTCGGGACACCAAACCTTTCTATGATCTGGTTAAATAAGAAGAGAGTTGCAGTCTCTCCATCATATTTGAACATCGGCATAGCTTCGACCCACTTAGTGAAGTAGTCGACAGCTACAATGATATAGCGATGCCCCCTTGCTGATGGGGGGTTGCATGTAGTGTAATCAATCCCCCACTTGGTGAAGGGACCGACTGTGATGACAGGAAACATAGGAGCTGGATGGGCCCACATCTTCCATGAGAAGACTTGGCACGGATGGCACTTCTTGACCGACTCTATACAATCTTTGATAAGTGTGGGCCAAAAGTAACCTGCTCGTAAAATATTTTGGGTTGTTGCCAACCCGAATAAGTGGCCACCACAAGCTCCTGTATGACAATTTTTGAGCACTATGGCGGCCTCCTCATGAGTGAGACATCAACGCAAGATGCAGTCTACACCCCTCCGATACAACGTATCATTGAGTATGAGATAGTTCTTGGCCTGATGGCGTATGCGCCGATGCTCATCACGAGAAGCAGAGGTGGGGCACTTCAAAGTCTAGAGATAGATCAGTATATCTCCATACCAGGGGTTTGAAGATTCAATCAAAAACATATCCCCTCGGATAGGCAATTCCTCAGGCACAACGTCACCTGACTCAACCGGAAGCTCCGAGATAAGTTTTGCGAAGACCAACGACTTTTTGGACTTGGCTGAAGTGAAGTCTAAGTCAAATTCTTGGAGGATTACCATCCATCTACTGATTTTTCCGCTGATAACTCGTAGTGTCAACATGTACTGGAATGGATTCACGATGGCTACGACGGTGGTCTTACGAAATAGAACATAGTGACGGAACCGTTGAACAGCATGAACTGCTGCCAACGCAAGTTTTTCGAGATGGGTATAATTAAGTTCCGATCCTACGAGGCCTCGACTCAGGTAATAGATCACGTATTCAGAAAATGAATCATCCTCCTGAACTAAAACCATGCCTATGGTTGACTCTGTGGCAGCCAGATATAATAGGAAATCCTTGTTATAATTCGGTGGTCATAGCAGAGGTGCGTTTGTAAGGGCGTGTTTCAATGCACCGAAAGAGTGCTACGTTGCTTCGTCCCAGAAAAAGGGAACATCTTTCTTCAGTAAACGCATGAAGCCTTTGGTGATCTCGACATAGTTGGCGATGAAGTGTCGTAAGAAGTTCGCCTTGGCTTGAAGACTCTGAAGTTGTAAGATTGTGCGTGGGGGGGGGCAACTGGACTATTGCCTCCACCTTAAGAGGATCAACCATGATCCCCATGGTTGAAACGATGAAACCTAAAAACGTCTTGACGTGACGCAAAAGCCGCACTTGTTAGGATTCAAGCGAATCTGGAAGTAGCGACAGTGTTCGAAGATAAGTCTGAGGTGTGTAGGATGATCCTTTCGCTTGCGAGAGCGTGATGCTAAATCATCTAGATAGGCCTCGACTATATGTTTGAGGTCGTGGAACGCAAAAGACAAGGCCCACTGGAAAGTGGCTCCAGCATTCTTGAGACCAAAAGGCATTTTACAATAAGCGAATGTACCCCACGGACAGATGAATGTCATTTTGTGTTGGTCCTTGGGCTTGATTTGGATTTGGTTATAGCCCGAAAAACCATCCATGAATGAAAAGGCTTCGCAACCAGCGCACTCATCAATGATCTGGTCGATGAATGGGGTTGGATAATTATCTTTTGGGCATGCCTTGTTCAAATCATGGAAATCGGTACAGACACGAATCGTGCCTTGCTTTTTATCGACCGGCATGGGGTTTGACACCTATTGAGTCAAATGAATAGGGTATATGAACCCAGCCTTGAGCAATTTCTCAACCTCAGCCTTGATAACTGCTGCTTTCCTAGGATTAACTGGACAAAGTTTCTGTCGAACAGGCTTAGCATCAGGATACGTAGTGATCTCATGTTCAACTATTTTCGGATCGATGCCTAGCATTTCCTCATAAGACCAGGCAAAAACGTTGTGGAATTATTTGAAAAGATCCGTGTAAATCTGAATCTCTTCGGGGGAGCAATCTGCTCCGACGAAGACATTCTCCACAGCGCCAGGGGTTCGGGAGATATTGATAGGTATCGTTTCAGCGATAGTCACCATATTTCCCTCAGCATCAATATCCTGTGTAGCTAAGAGGTTAATGGGACAAG
Source organism: Picea engelmannii (assembly GCA_009831015.1). Classification (NCBI taxonomy): domain Eukaryota; kingdom Viridiplantae; phylum Streptophyta; class Pinopsida; order Pinales; family Pinaceae; genus Picea; species Picea engelmannii. Next base: position 799,320 of record ML777886.1, read on the forward strand.
GTTGATCTCCCATCATGGTGATAGTGAATTCTCCTACCTCAATTCGGTGTAACTCTGGGAGGAAGTATGATCTGTGATGAAGATATTCCCAGGGTTTTTCTGGACCAGTCATTGCTTCGATTATTGCTTCGTCAGAAGGAAAGACTAAATCTAACGAATCAGTGTTGGCAAGAGAATCTTGAGCCCATATAGGCTCAAAGAGTGGATCCAACTCTTGTGTGGGAATCAGATCAGGAGTAGCTGAAGTTTGCTGGACCAAAGAGTACGCTACTTCAGCGACTGACAAGGGCATGGCCATGCCAGCGTGCCCCGTCGCATCCATCGTAGCTGATGGGGAAGGAAGAATCCATGGATCCTGAAAGTAAGTCATGTGGAACGATGAGACATGAAAAATCTCAGCCTTGTGGTGAGTTTATATAAACTTGACATTGCCATGAGGAGGTGGGTAATCGAAAGTACCCATTAAAGATGGGCACAAACCAACTCCTATGTTGATGACACTGGCTTGAGGATTATCAACCATGGGAACCATGGATGCCCCCAAAGATGGGTCAGGTCGAGAGAAGGATAACTAATCAATGGTCACTATCCAGCCTTCATGTGGAAACAATAAGACTCGGAAAATTGTAGCGACCACCGTTTGCATTGCATAAGTCCAACTATGACCTAACAATAGATTGTAGTTGATGGGGGCATCAACTACCTCTACTTCGATGCACACGGTCTTCTCCCCTGACTGCACAGGGAAAGAAGGAATGATGCCATGCAGTCGGAAAGAACGACCATCGAATGCAGTGAGGAGAGTAGGTGACGGAGATGACTCCGGTTGACCAATGGCTTTCCAGCATGCTAATGACATAACGCAAGTCGAAGCGCCCTCATCTACCACCGTGCGGAAGATATTCTGTGTAAAAGTTTTCATGGGATGAGACACTACTATCTGAAATGCGACGTGGTAAGGAAAACAAGGTTTCAAGTTAGTCGTATCTAACATGATGGTACCCGAGTTACAAGTCTCAGCAGAGCCTAAAGCAGTCAACAAGGATTTCCTCTGAGTAGGGAAACTTTGGAGGACCTCCAAAGCAGACATAGCACAAGGGGTTTGTGATAAATCTTCCACCACAGAGTAGTTCTGGGCGGCCCTTGCGTTTGGATTGTGAGAAGCTCGCTTAAATGCACCTTTTGGGATGCGTGTCATTGTTTCACCCAACGTCTTCTCGATCTGTAGAGGAAGAGATGGGATCTCGGCTTCTTTGCCCTTCTCAGAGGCACTTGGTTTGCTATAGTCGTGCGCTCTGGTTGTTATTAAAGCATCACTTTTAACCATATATATGTTCGCAGAAGACCAATTGTTTGGGGGAGGGAAGTTTTCCTGGCTGCCCCCCTTGGCGCTTGCAGAGGCTTGAGTTAAATTTTGCCCATGCTGAAAGGGATTAGTCAACACAGCTTGCTGTTGCTGTGTGACAAACTTCTGGGCCTCCACAAGTTGAGGGTAGAGATGGGTCGGGTGGTCTTCTACACACAAGTTGCACGGATACCTCACCTTTCATTTTTGCACGGTTCCCTCGCCAGCATTATCAGTTGGTTTCTTATCCCCCTTACCCTTCTTGCATTGTTTTTTCTTCCCTTCAGGTTGCTGGTTGGCCTTCGGGTTAGTCGTCTACACGGAGTGTACTTCCGACATTTGGGTAGGAGGAGCAACCACAGTAGTATTCTGGCTAGCCACTAAGTGTTGGATAGATAATTGTTGCAATTGTTTTGTCAATTGCTCAGTAGGCTTGGTTTGTGTTGAACCAACTATACCATCGGCATGTGGTCCAGCTCTCTATCTAGTCTTATCCAAAATTGATCGTGGTGCATCCAACAGGATGGTATATAATAAACCAGACTGAGAGTAAATAAGCTCAAACTGTTGAGCCCTCATGATGGCCTCTTCCTCGGAGAAAACCCCATAAGTTGCGATGTCTTTGGACAATTGGGGGACTAAAGACTTAAAGAACCATTCCAACAGGAATGTTGGTGGAACTGGCACTTTGATTAGACTTTTTCGGTGTCTCCACTCTCGGATATGATCCGAGATATGATTTGCTATCGTTTGTTTGAAATTGGCTAGCAAATATATGCCGGTGTCATATCTCACAGGTAACTGGAAATGGTTAAGGAAAGCCATAGCCAGTTCGCCGAAAGAAGAATATCGTGAGCGATCAAGCTCTATGTACCATTTCGTGGCACTCCCAATAAGAGTGCATTGAAACAATCGCAACTGGACGGAGTCATCTTTCAGTGAGTTAGATGAACACCATAAGTGGAAAGTAGTCACATGATCACCTGGATCCTCATTAGGCTTGGCCTCGAACTTTGGGATGTCCGAAGGCAACTTCGTCGGCATAGGAGGCCAACACAGATCGTGACAGATAGGATCATTCAACAACCGTGTTAAATCTGGCAAGTGTAACGTCGCCAAGAAAGGTAGTTTAGGTTGCTGTTGATAGATGGGATAAAAGGGTCCTGGAGTTTGACTGGCACTAGGTTGCCAGGAAAAGTTTGGCTGTTGGCTCGGGTTTTGGTAGAAACTGTGGCCCTGACCAGCATAAGGGTTTTGCATTTGAGGAGACATCATTTGTTGATTCCCCATGAAGGACATAGGATGTTGGGCATTCATCATGTTTGACGGAATTTGGGAAGGATTACCCCATGCCGGTCTCGAGGGGAGAGGCATAGAAGTTTGTCCGAGGTTCCATTGACTGTGGAAAGAATTACCCCAGAACGACATTCCAGAGGAAGGAACGGATCCTTGTCCTGAGTTCCAAGGTCCTGGTATATGTGCCCCCGACGCAGGAATAGTACCCTGTGCCGGAGTAGATTGTCCAAAAATGGGTGTGCCCCTAGATGGGAAAGCAGTGGATGTGAAAGTGTTATTACCAAACATCCTGTTCCAAACAAACGGTGATGAACCTACAGGCAGAGTTTGCGTAGGTGTTCCTTGACTCGCGGCTCCAAATGAACTTGTGTGTGCAGGCTGCCCGGCGGACTGCTGATGCAATCCACTAAGTGAAGGGGACGAAGGAGGGATGTGACCCCCATCATAAGGAAAAGCATTGAAAGGGACAGGAATGCCCCCGAGTTGACCTTGCAGAGGAGCGTTAGAGCTCCTTGCCCCCAAACCCAAAGTCTGTAAAGTGGAGGAAGTGAGTGCAGGACTTGTACCTGAACTAGGCATACCGTATGAAAACAGAGGGCCTGTCGCACTAGGTGTGTAAGGGGGTGTGGCCACCACGATAGATGGGTTCGGTCCACTATGCGACGTAGTTGCAGCCAAGACCATGGTGGCCCAGACCGTCGACAAAGGCAAGTTTGGAGAAGCTTCTCCTGTGGTAGCAACAGTGATAGGAATGGAAGAATTCCCAGAAGAAGTAACAGAGTTTGGTTCCATAACTGGGTTAGGCACTGACAGGCGTTCGTAAAATTGAATTGGCACAATAATGTTCAGCCAAGTATCAGTGTTTGAGGTTTCAAACGATCCAAGATTGGCGGCTGATTCCTCCGGGAATTGTTCGGGCTCAATGGTTTGAAACCCGGTTGCTTCGAAAGACCCTTGTTGGTCTAGCTTCCACCTCAATGGTGGCGAGGGTGGCTCCAATATAACTGGCGGCAGGCCCAGAAGCATTCGTGACCGGTGGAGCTCTGAATCCTCCACTGTGTGAGAATATTCACGACACACTAAGGTATACTACACGAACAAACAACAACACACACTAAAAGAAAGCCCCTAAAAGATAAATCAAGCAACCACTAAACTAGTTGGAAGAACAGTTACAACAACCAACACTAGAGAAACTTATCGATGCAAGTGCAACTCGAATACGAAAGCACCCTCCAGGTATACTCTGCAAAGCGTGGCCCGATGTCTGTCCTAGGTATCGCGGTATACCCCCGTAGTCACCTGTGTATGTCCCTAGAAAATATTGGCAACTAGTTTGCCAGCACATGAACAGTCATCGGGTGGGTACAGTCAATAGTCGGGTAGACCAAAATGAGTAGGGTATCAAGCCCGAAACCTATCAAGGGTATCGAGAGCAAATGGTCCGGAAGACAACTGAGGACCTCAAACAGATTCGAGACCCACAAATCTCCGTGGCAAATGTAAATGACGGAATCCCTCAACAAATCCTCGATATGTGTTCTCCACTATGCTCAGTCCAGCTTTGGAGGGGTTATCTCTGCTACCTTTCCTTACGCGACCTCGTGTTTAGCCCTTGTGTTAGAGGGGGGTCCTGAATAACTTTCCGTAACTGGACTTCTACACTCCCTATTGACAAACTCCAATGTTTGGTTTGAGTGGCCTTGGAGAATTTACTCTCCAACCTATTCCAAGGCCCTAGTCCTGAGCTAGTGTATGCACCCTACAAACAAAAAGTCTAATTGATTTTAATTAGCATTGCTTTTAATGGGATTTTTAAGTCACAAGGTATGAAAGTGAAACTGATGGTGTTTGAAAAACTCAAAGCAAAATGAACAAGAAATGCTTGGAAACAAAAACTTTTACAAAAATGCAAAACCAACAACTTTTCAACAAGAAAGATTTCTTTTCCTTTTTGAATTTTCTAAGATTTCATGCAAAAACTTATGAAAAAAGACTCTTTCCTAGCTACTGATGCAACAACACAATCTTCAAACCAAGAAGAAAATGAAAAAGAAATTTTTTTTTTTTATTTAATTGCAAACTAAAGCAATAAAGGGAAAATGATGACAAGTACAAAACCAAGAGAACGAAAACAAAACTCTGGCTTAAAGCACAGATTGCAAAAGAATCAGAGAAAAGATGTGAAAAAGCAATCAAGAAAGCACCGATCCTAACACTTGTCTAAAAACCATAAAACAATTTTTTTTTCTCTTTGTCTTTTCTATCAAAATATCAACTAAAAAAAGAACACAGGCTAAGGATAATATGCCCTAACCTGCTGGCTGTGCAGCCCCAGACTCTATACCCCTGAGAGGAGCTCTTCTCACCATAGAAGGGAATGACTGCCCCACCCAAGCTGAAAAGCTACCAATCAAACCCGCGACTGTTACCAAAATAGCACGCTTGCAAATGCGTGCTGAGCAATAACAGCGCGCGGGTACTCGCGGGCTAAACTTGAACAGGACGCGGGTTTGTATAAAAGCTAAGATAAAATAACACACAGGCAGCCCACACCTGAAAAAGACCTCTGGTATTGACAACTAGGGTCTCTAAAAGGATTGGATGCTTCTACTTTAACAGAAAAGGAAAATTTGCAAAAAGAAAACAAATGCAAAGAATAACCAACACGATAAGGCAGACTGAAAACAAGACAGTAAACCAGAAAGACCCAGACAGGATCCAGAAAGCCCCCTAAGAAGGTAAACTTCTGATAGGGAAGAGGAGACTACCTCTCAAGCTTTCTGAGCCTTACATGCTACTGAAACCTCTGCAACAAGCTTTCAAACGTGGGCTAAAGAAGGTTAGGGCGCGGGTTACACGCGTGCAGGCCTTCTGCAGGCCGCGTGTACCTCTGTGTGTCCCGATAACAAATGTCAAGCAACAATCAAGGAAAACTGGTATTGATAACCAGGTTCCCTACTAGCTTTGACCTAACAGACAAAAAATAAACAAAGAAACTGAAACTCTACTTCTTTGAACTACCCAAAAACCTTTAACTAAATCTGGGAAACCCTAAGAGTAAATATCCCTAGTGGAGTCGCCAATTCTGTTGTGGGGAAATTCTACCCTATGGACTAACAAGCTAGGGTTTAAACTTGCATACAGATCATGACCCTTCAGAAATTACTTTTAACCTTCTACCCCAAACCTAAAACCCTTTTTCACATGCAAACATGGAAAGAACCAAATAACCTTTTTATCGTCGTTTGGTGTAGATCCTCCGTTGCACTTTATCCCCTTGCTTCTGCTGCTCCTTCCAAAAAGTGATACTGCAATCAAGACAAAACTACACATGCATGCTATTGTTCTACTAGAGGGTCAGAGATTAAGCATAAATCGAATAAAACATATAAGACTCGTGCATTGGGATGGGAAAAGTACTCTTTATTAATCTCAAGATGAATCAACTTACAATGATAATAGAGATCGGCCACCGTTCCTTGATCCTGATCCTGGGCTCCTCCTCTTCTTTATCCTCCAACTGCTTTGCTTGAATTCTCCTAAAGCTTGAGGAAAGGCTAAAGGGTTGGGACAAAACGGATTCGGCAATTGGGCAGAGTTTCTTTGCTATGATTTTCCTCCTTTGAATAGTACCCCTACCCCTTCTTTTATAGGATAGAAGGAGCTAGGGTTTTGGACGAACTCTCGGCCATGCATGGTGGGGATTTCCAGTTAACTGACCCAAATCTTTTCGTTCTGTTGACAACTTTCCTGATTTTGTGCTTTGTTAGGTAAACACGGGTTGTAGTGGGCCAGCCAGCATTCCAACGCGTGCAGCAGAAGGCCTGCCAGCGTTCCAATGCACCCAGCAGTGGGTTAGGGTGCGGGTTACTTGATTTAAGAGTTTTTTCAAGAGTTTGTTCAGCATGGCTTTGGCAAGGAAAGGGTATGAGTTGGCCTGATGCCAGGTAAGCATGGATAGTGCAATTTAGGGTTATAACACTCATATCTGGTCACATAACATTTCTCTTTCCTATCCAGGAAAGATGATAACTTTGGCTCTTGCCAACCTGCTACAACTATAAGGATGATCATCCAGGAGTAATGGAACTTGGTTCCATCGTCCTATCCATCTATACAATCTACCCAAAATTAGTTTAGTAGGTATGGTGCCCGACTGAACATTACTCCTTTCACGCACTGCATGGCTATTGCAATAAATTCTGTTGGTGCTTCTTGTTTTCATCATTTCCTCAAAATTTTATAAACCATAAGCTTGCTGATGAACCTTGTCGCATTTTCGTTAATATCTTTGATCATGATTCCCCTATTAACCCGACTGGGGCCAAACTGCCCATTGACCAGATTTGTGATTTCCTTCTCATGCGCCTTGTTATCCAAGTATTCCTCTAGTTGCATGACTATTGTAGGTAGTCCTATGATCTTGGAAATCAGCTCCACATCTATCTGTATTGACATATCCATCCACAAGAGATCTTTGTCTACATGGATGAATGTTGTTTAACACAAATCTTGACATTTTTATAGGGCCTGAAATGTAGTATATCCAATAGGTTTATGATGCGAGAGTTGTACAACCCCATTATCCACTAAACATGCTCCATTATGGATTTACCCAGGGGTCCAATTTCTCCTGTGTTTGAAAAATAAGACTCTTCGGCCATATATAGGAATTTGGCCGCATTGCGTACATCTCGGTCAGAGTATCTAAGTTTGGGTACCTTTCCCAACATTTCATCCATTGTGATTACTCCATCTGGGAGATATGGGAGTGTAATATCCATGGCGTCCTATGCCTTTATTTTCTATCCCATAGAAAATGGGCTTGCCTTTTTTGTGTTTGATTACTCTTCTTCCCTTTCGAACCATTTTTGATAGGTGATATCCTCAACCAACACCTCCTCGCCTTCCTGGGTCTATCATAGTCCCATTGTGTCATCAGGTTTCGCAGGAGTCTTAGGGTTAGGTTTCAGAATACCATTCTAGCCCCTAAAAAATTTCTCTATTTTGCCTTGTTGCCCTGTTGTTGTTTCCTCTTTAACCCATGTCCAGTTGATTGATTATGTGTCTGAGGTGGTGACATGATGCAGGAGCATCATCCCCAGTGAAACAAGCGTGGAGGTGAAAGCCATCCGAGATAAGCGCTAGTGCATTTTTCATGTTTTGAAAATGAATGCGCAGATATTAATGTAACAGTTAAAGGAGGCATACTTGAATTTATGTATAAGTGTTGTAAACGGATTATGATTGACCTTCTCTTATCTATTCAATGTAAAGGCATTTAAGCCCAGTTAATGATAGTAGGTAGAATTGAATGATAGATTAGAAAGTTTTATGAGATAGGAGGGAAAACTGATATAGACACCCTCATCCTTGTATCATTGTATCAATTAGAGATTGTATCATAGGGGAGCACAAAAGAGAAGAGAGTTGTAGCAAGAAGTTGTATTGAGGAACCCATATATAGAAGCCATTGAGTTAATATAAGAATATTTGACTCAGATTCATGGTGTGATGATGCTTTCTATTTATACATGTTGAATGGTGTGCTTATGGTTGTTTTATTCTCTTTGTATTGCATTTGTTGTTATGCTGTGGTGAATGTATGATTTCATGCTGAATGTTTGAAGTCTGAGAGAGAGAGAGAGAATGAGTTTTAGTTTTTTCTCTTCCTATGTAAGATTTCCTACAAAGAGTGCAGCGAAAACGTCCGCAAGGTGTGTGTTGACAAGAGTTCTAAGTTTTGTCTCATAAATCTCAGGAGAGATACCATTGTTCTCATTCCAGTAGAGTGAAAGTGGAGCACATAAGTCGTGCAAGGTGTGCGCAGGCTAGTCGAGACCTTAGAATTTATTGACTAAGGTTGGAAGATGAAGGACTGTTGTTGCAGAGAGTGCATAGAGTTGAAAAATTCAAATACGTAGATGTAATTGAAAGATTGCCACAAGGATTCCGTGCAGGAGCCCTTTCGGAGAACTCGAGTTTGCAAGAACAAGCTCAGGAGGGATAACATCTTGGAACTGTTCAAAGGGAGACGGGATCCAAGTTATCTCACAGAAGTAAAGCTCAGGAGAGAGGACACTAATTCATTTCGAAGAAGCCATTGAGAAAGGAGTTGAATGGTTGGAATTCTCCGAGGATAACTCGCTAAGTTGCAAGGACTGTAGGATCTAGATAAGTTGCAGGGTGGATAAGGGTTGGATGAATCCATCACTTGGATTCAAGATCTAACGTGGACCGTTGATCGTGACTAATTGGGCCACCAAGATCATTTCGGCATTTTGTAGATCCTGATGACAAGAATTTGGGAACATCAGAGTGAAAGTTCTGAGGTCGCAAATTCGTCACGATAGGACTTCGGTGCGGAAATTTCGGGATTTTGTGATCCAGGGGATCAAATTTTGCTCAAAAATTCAAAGTGTTCAGAATCGCTTCAAATCGAACAAGAGAATAGGCCTCACTGTTACGAACCCAAAGCAACTCATTTGGGTTCAAATAGACGTCATGAGCGAGAGATAACGTGTTCTGTTCAAAATGACAAACAAGCAAAAAAAAGGGATGCTGACTGTACAGTCTGTACAGTCCGTACGGATGCTAACGTGGCAGGTCGTACGACATGTGGAAGGCAGCTATTGGGAAATTTGGCATGTGATGGCAGTGAATGGGATGGTGACACATGGCCCAATCAATGGTCACCATGTGTCATCTGTTTATTGGATTAAAATCTTTGCACTTGGCAGGAGTCGACCCTATGACCTCCGGGCAGGGTAAAGCTTTGGGAAAGGTTGCCCAACCGGCGTGCCTGCACATGTTACTTAACATATATATGCATTGTAATATATTTGAATTTTCAATAATGTGTGTTGGGGTGTGAACGAGGTTGGGGCTAAGCCCCGACCCACAGTTATATATATGTGTATTGCATGCGACCGGTGCTATGGGTGGTAAACCCACAGTTATATTTGTATTGCATATGACCAGTGCTATGGGTGGTTAAACCCACCGTAATATATGTTGTAACCATTTGAAATGCATGCGGTTTGACATAACATGTGACCAACATGTATTCGCGTGGGTTTAACCTTACGGTTTTGTAAACAGTTAAAAATTTATCCCTGTTGTGTATTGCAGGCGGTCATGTGGTGACCATGTGCCCACAGGCCTTGGTAGTTAAAGGCTGGCATGTAACCGTTCAACAGTTTGGATTGGCTGTGTGGTTGCACCCGGTGCCAAGTTTTTACGCTTAAGTATGCGTGTGGGCTAGGTTGAGCCAACAAGTGTGCATTTTGTAGATGCAGAGACAACAAGCTTGAAGTGGGGACTTCCAGAAACCCTATCTTCTTCAATTTTTGGCCAAACGAGGTGTTGAGAAATCCTAGATAGGGGTTTTTGGACGTTCTGAAGTCATTGGAGCAGTCTATTTGGCATTTTGAGCATTGCAAAGCACATTTTTGAGCACTTTGAGAAAATAATACAAATGATCCATTGGAAGCTAGACCAAGAGATGTGGCCCAAGAGAGGGGTGAACTCCTTTATCATTTGTTGTGTTATGTATTTTCTGTTCAATGATTTTGTTGTTGTTTATATGCATCTTGAATGAGTAAATCTTATTTAAGTTGTGTTTCAAAGTTGATCCATTTTCATTTTAACACATAAATTTTACTTGCAAATAATTTCAAGAATACAAGTCTTCTTCATTTTTAGATCAAGTTGGTATCAGAGCATAGGTTTTTGAGGACATGATTATTTGCAAGTGTTTTGTTTTCTGATGCACACAAGGTTTAAACTCACAAGAGGAGAAGGTCAACTTGTAGAGCCAATTTCTCATCCTTCAAGGAGGAAGCATATATCATCACCGCAAGTTTCAAGGAGGCATTCACCAAGTATGGCTCATGAAGAGAGTCATGAACATGTTCCTGCAGAAGATGAAGATCTCAGAAAGGTTGTCATGGAAATGAGAGAGATGATGAAGATCTTGATGGAAAGGAATACAAGGTTGCATGGTGAAGGATCCAACCCTTCAAAGCATAAGGGAGACAGTGGTGATAAAACTCCAAATGGAAATGGGGGGAATGGTGCTTCTCCACCACCCTCGCATCCATCTTCTTCTTCTTCTTCTTCTTCTTCTTCTTCTACCAATTCAAGACCTCCTCCGAATTCTCCAAAGGGACATTGTAAAACTCCTTCACAAATTCCTTCGTTAAAGCCTCATATTAAATTCGAATTCCCAATGTACAATGGAGAAGTTATTGCTGAGAAATTAGATAATTGGATTCGTCAGATTGAGGTGTATTGTAGGATACAAAAAATTCAAGATGATGAAACTAAGATTCAACTTACTTCTTTAAGATTGGATAGTGTAGTACTCATTTGGTGGGAATCCAAGACTCAGGAGGACATGAAGAAACATGGTAAAATTTTAACCTCTTGGAATGATTTTATTGTTGCAATTAAAAGACAATTTTACCCATTGGCATATATGCAAAAGGCTACTATGGATTGGC
>ML777886.1:812632-833399 GCA_009831015.1 Picea engelmannii
AGCCCATTCTTCTCTTATTGCTGGTCATTTTGGTGTAGGCAAGACAGTGGCTAATTTGCAAAGATACTGCTACTGGCCTAAAATGAATGAAAGTGTTTCAAGATATGTTCAAGGATGTTTGTTATGTGCCACAAGTAAACCTACCAATCGAAAGTTGGGTTTGTATACTTCACTTCCGGTTCCTTCTCGTCCTTGGGAAAGTATTTCCATGGATTTTGTAGGAGGTCTACCTATGTCTAGACGAAATCATGACTATCTTTATGTTGTGGTTGATCGATTTAGAAAAATGTGTATTTTGATGCCTTGTACGAAGCAGGTTACAGCTAAACAAACGGCACAAATGTTCTTTCAAAATGTTTGGGTACATTTTGGATTGCCTAAATCCATTATTTCTGAGTGGGATTCTCGATTTGTTGGAAGTTTTTGGTCGAGCTTATTGGCACTCATGGACACCAAACTGAAAAAGAGCACAACTTTTCATCCACAAACAGATGGTCAGACATAAGTGGTAAATCAAATAGTGGTGCATCTTCTTCGTGCTTATTGCAGCAAGCATCCTAAAATTTGGGATGAACATTTACACTATATTCAACATGCTTACAATCGACCTAAGCACTCTTCAACTCAAACGTTGCCATTTGATGCATGTTTTGGCTATTTGTCAAAATCTCCTTTAGATTTTATCTTTGGGAAGGATATTGCTATTGAAGGTCAATATGACATTGATAGGGAAAAAAATTTCATTGAACAAATTCAGTCGATACATCAAATGGTGCAAGAGCAGTTGGAAAAGAGTCAAGCCAAGTATTAGACAAGACATGACAAGCATCATGTTGATCACAGTTTCCAAGTTGGAGATGAAGTTTGGCTTTACATCAGTAAGGAGAGGCTTAAAGGAGAAGGTAGACAAGATTGGTAACTATGCCTTCCGTTTAGATTTGCCTCCTTATATGCAAATGTATGCAGTTGTTAATGTTGAGAATTTGAAATTGTGTGAGCCTCCGTTGATTGATGATAAAGGAGAGCATGTTCAAATTCCTTCTATAGATGATTTTTCCCTAGAATATCTTACAAAACTGCATGAAGACACCATTCTTGACAGGAGAATGTGAACTTCAAAACGAAGAAATGTGGAGTATCTTCGAGTTGGTCTTAAAGGTAAAAATCCAAGAAAATCCAAGTGGGTTGAGGTTGGAAGAGTGAGGGAACTATACCGTCATATTCAAATAGACTGAAAATAGTCTTTTGGAGGTCCAAAAGCTTTCCAATGGGGAGGTGTGATCCAGGGGATCAATTTTTTCTCAAAAATTCAAAGTGTTCGGAATCGCTTCAAATCAAACGAGAGCACAGGCCTCGTCAGTACGAACCCAACGCAACTCATTTGGGTTCAAACAGATGTCAGGAGTGAGAGATAACACGTTCTGTTCAAAATGACAAACAGGTAAAAAAAAGGGATGCTGACTGTACAGTCCGTACAGTCCGTATGGACGCTGACGTGGCAGGCCATACGACATGTGGTAGGCAGCTATTGGGATAGTTGGCATGTGACATGGTTTGTTGGTAGTGAATGGGATGGTGACACATGGCCCAATCAATGACTGCCATGTGTCACCTGTTTATTAGATTAAAATCTTTGCACTTGGCAGGGTAAAGCTTTGGGAAAGGTTGCCCAACCGGCACACCCACACATGTTACTTAACATATATATGCATTGTGATATATTTGAATTTGCAATAATGTGTGTTGGGACATGAATCGGGCTGGGGCTAAGCCCCAACCCATGGTTATATATATGTGTATTGCATGCGACGGTGCTACGGGTGGTTAAACCCACGGTTATATGTGTATTGCATACGACCGGTGCTACAGGCGGTTAAACCCACTGTAATATATGTTGTAACCATTTAAAATGCACATGGTTTGACATAACATGTGACCAACGTGTATGCACACAGGTTTAACCTTATGTTTTTGTAAATGGTTAAAAATTTAGCCCTGTTGTGTATTGTGCGTGGTCATGTGGTGACCATGTGCCCACGGGCCTTGGTAGTTAAAGGCTGGCTCATAACTGTTCGATAGTTTGGATCGGTTGTGTGCTTGCACCCGGTGCCAAGTTTTTACACTTAAGTATGTGTGTGGGCTAGGTTGAGCCAACAATGGTGCGTTTTGTAGATGCAGAGACAACAAGCTTGAAGGGGGGACTTCCAGGAAGCCTATCTTCTTTAATTTTTGGCCAAACGAGCTGCTAAAAAAGCCCATCTAGGGGTTTTTGGACGTTTTGAAGTCATTGGAGTAGTCTATTTGGCATTTTGAGCATTGTAAAGCATATTTTTGAGCACTTTGAGAAAATAATACAAATTATCCATTGGAAGCTAGACCAGGAGATGTATCCCAAGAGAGGGGTGAACTCCTTTATCATTTGTTATGTTATGTGTTTTCTATTCACTGATTTTGCTACTGTTTATATGCATCTTGAATGAGTAAATATTATTTAAGTTGTGTTGCAAAGTTGATCCATTTTCATTTTAACACATAAATTTTACTTGCAAATAATTTCAAGAATACAAGCCTTCTTTATTTTTAGATCATTTTGGCACTTCGGGTGTCGAGAAGTCGAGGAGGCAGAGTACAGAATTTCGGCACTTCGGGTGTCAAAAATTTGAGGAGGTAGAATACAAGGAGATTGATAGGTGGCATGTACTCACCACTTTTAAGGAGTCAACTCAAAGTTGACCCATTGCCTCTCGGGGTTTCACAAAGGGAGAGGGCCAAGGTTCGACACTCCAATTCCTGAGATCACAAGTTGCGAGAAGCGCTTATGGAAAGGACCAGGTTGTGGTCGTATGAAAGTGTGAGATTCGCGCCTGGTGTCAAGCTACACAGGGCAGGTTTTGTAGGAAGGACCTATGGATACACTGTGTGTGTAAGATATTCTCATGAGGAGATCGAAGACTCAATCTGAATCAAAGGGGAATTAGAATGATCCTGAGCGGATCTCGGCCTGAGGGTTGAAGGTTTGCGTCAGAGTGGTATCAAAGCTTAGAAATAGTTCTTTTCTTTTTTTGGTAGAGAGAAGAGGTATTTTACAGTCATGCCACCAAGGAGGAGAGACAGGCAATTACCCAATCCAACAGTAGAAAGGGAAATGCGCGAATTACGTGCTAGGATTGATGCCATGGAGACAGCACAGAGGTGGAAAGTTGACGCTGGAGATATCAGTGAAGCTGAGAGTGAATATGAATGCGAAGAAGTTGTATTTAAAGATGTAGCTAAAGAATTCCTATTCAAGGCTATTGCGAGGATAGGTGCCATAGAAAAAATGGATATTCCAGTTTATGAAGGAAACCTGGATGTTGAAGAGCTTCTAGACTGGATTAGAGCTCTAGATAAATACTTCGATTATGAGGATGTCGAGGAAGACAAGAAGGTTAAACATGTTGTCACAAGGCTTAAAGGACATGCAACATTATGATGGGATGAACTGCAAGTTGACAGACACTACAAAGTTTTACACGTCAAAATTACTCAACTGGATAAGTGTCGCATATTCCTCTCAATTGTCGTAAGTGTCGCATCTTCCTTACAACTTTCACAAGTGTTGCAAGTTGTTCACAAGTGTCGAAGACATCATTCAAGCATACTACCATAATGACAACACTAAGGAGGCACTTAAAACATCTCATGTACTTGGTTTGGAGAAGGAGAATTGTTTAACTGAAGACAAGGAACTCTTGACACCTGAAAAGAGCTCTGAAACAATGGTTTTGAGGGTGAGCGCTCCCCTATATCAGCCTTAGGAGCGTTGGTGCCCCTCTACAAATATTCAGGGAGTGTTATAATGCTCCCCTGCCCTTTTACGAAAGCGCTACTCACTTTTAGAGCATTGGCGCTCCCCTTAAGCTTCTCAGGGAGTGCTACAACGCTCTGACACCCCTTTTGCAGGAGCGCTGCCTAATCTGAGGTAGTAGTTACCCCGTTGAGGAGAATAAGGAGAGGATATTTCAAGATTAGCAGGCAGTTGCATTCGAATTCTTTGTTTCATCAAGAGATCCCTGATCTAAGGAAGAGGTTCCCCAACTTGTTCTAAAGATAACTCAAGAGGTTAAGATCCTCTTAACCTATATAAGCAAGCTCTATGAGGGTGGAGGAAAGGAAGAATTATTGCATGAAACCTATGATCTCATAGGAAACACATAGTCAGCCAAAGGAGAGTGATCAGTGAAGCTATTGTCATCCAGATTGTGGATCTTTCGAGCAAGGGTTAGACGAAGAGGACCCGACGAAGCTGTCGCATTCGCATCTACAATTGTAAGTATTGTTGTCGTTATTCTCATTAATATGACACACTTGGCCTATTTATTTCTAGTTTGTGTCTGATGTTACATGAACTTATCATTAATAGATAGATTTGTTTTCAAGCTAACATCAATAGAGTAGGAAGTGGTCGTATCTTGTTTGTCTACAGAACTCAGCGAGGAGCAAAGGATCGGAGTGCAACTCAGAGCGTGCAGGGAAAAACGTTGATAAAGAGGTACTTCTGTTCTCTTTCCTTCTCATGTGTTAGTTTAGATATATTTGAAATAAAGTAAGTGTCTATGCTAAGAATTTTTTGTCTTAGAGTTAGGGTCAAGCTCTTAGAGGTGATCTACCTGTCTGCAGGGAGATTTTCCTACAACAGTAACTGGCGACTCCATTGGGGAGATAGCCTCAAATAAAAATTTCTTGTTTTGATTTCTGCTCATTGAAATTTTTCTACCTCTTGATTGTTTCAGACCTAGTTCACTCCTCTTTTGATTGGTTTCATGAGCTTATTAGCTCCCTACCCCATCATACTCAACATAGTTGTCGAGTTTGAATTGTAATTTTTGGAATTTTTTGACATTTTTGGGAGTTTTTGAACCTGGCGCCCCTGTCCTTATGTTAACAGAGTGCCAACACTCCCCCATAGCCTTACACATAGTGCTATAACACTCTTTGCCTTTGGCAACAGAGCGCTAGCCCTCTTGTGGCCAAAAACTTTCTATAATTGCCTTTTTTCAGGGTTTTTCTCTGTGCCTCTCTTTTTGGGTCACCTAGTGAGTCAATCCTTCTTCTTTCCAGCTTGGATATCTATCTTTTGCTTGAAGAACAAACATCTTACTATTTGGATTTTGTAACCTTCTTTACTATTGTTGCTGAGTTTTTCTATTATTTGGAATTTGAAACCCATGCATTGTCTTTCTCTCCTCATTAACTGAACGAAAAACTCTAGTGAAGGTCATCAAAGGCCTACAGATCCTTTCATTTTGATTTTGGTTAAAGATCATCGTTCTTCAACTTTTTCTTTTGGGTGTGAAGTTTTATTTCTCTTTGATTGCTTCTTTTCTTTCGCTTCTTTGTTTTGATTACGACGAGAGCGTGTATTGTTTGTGTGATTCTTGCTTGTATTGGTCTGATTTTCATTCATCCAAGAAGATAATTAACAAGATGAACCTTGTTTTGAATCAATCATTATTCATGTGAAAACAATAAAAAACATATTCATGATTGATTGTGCATGTTAGAAGGCATCTAAAAAGTTTTAGAATCACATCAGGATTTGATTGAGAAATTGTTTGAGGACATTCCTTATTCGTGCTTGTTAGTGAAAAGAACTCTCTCTCTCCCTCAGAAAGATGTTCATCGAAAAGAAATGAATGCTTATCATATCTAATGCATTTTTTGGGACTGATTCATAATTCCATTTGTTTCACTTCCATGCACCCCTTTTGAGTAAAGAACAGCTCTAAAATGAACACTAATTAAAATTTATCTAGAACCTTTTTTTTCTAGGATCCTCCACCAACAGTAGAATAGGCTTAGTACTTTGGATTAGGCTGTGAGAATAACTCTCCAAAGTTTCCAAAACAAATAGTAACATCCTGAGTTAGGGAGACTCAAATCCAATTATCGTATAAGTCTTCCTGGGATCCCCCTCTCACACAGGGGTTATGCATGAGCTCGCATTCGGGTGAGCTACGGGGACTAACCCTCTGTGGTTTAACTGATTATGGTGGTCAGATCGTATTCTGGGGGTCACTTCAAGGTAAATCCACAATTATTGCATGGAAGCCTTTTAGTTGATTTCGGGCTCAATACCCTGCCCATACGTTCTGATTGGACTGTCGACTATTCTCGCCCAGGGGCTAACTACGAATTGGTAACCTTAGTGGCCATAATATTTAGGGTCTTACACAAGGTGACGGTGATGGGAAGTCTCACTGTACCTGGAGCAGACATTGGTCAAACTCACTCGGGCTCCTTGCAGGGTAAATCCACAATTACTGCGTGGAAGCTTGCACCAAGGCATAAGTCTGTTAAGAAGGTCACCATTGTAACTGTTCCACCCTATCCCCACCCCTTCTGGACTTGATCACGTGATGTTGGATTTCATCACCAACTAGTACGGTCATCGAGAGAAGGTCCTATTTGCTTGGTTGTGATTCTTAGATTCTATTAGCGCATGCTATTTCTTTTACTTAGTGGACCTTAGGTCGAGTTAGTGTTAATGGCATCAAATCCTGGGAGTACCAATGGAGGAACCCCTTCTTCTGGGGAAACTTATACCTTTCCGTCATTTGGGAACTTTGGTCCTCCATATGTTGCCACACTGAGTCTTCCAGAACTCACTATTGGATTACCAGTTTGGTTGTTCCCCACTCCGGTGATCCCAAATCCTCCCAATGTTTCAGTTGCACCTAATACTTTGGATGTCAATGCACCACCCACACATCAACCTCATGTTGACTTTTCACCTTCTTCATCCATCAAGTCTCCTTCCATTTCTCCTTCTTTGCCTAGTGAAAGCTCTAAAGAAAGTAGCCAGGTTGATCAGAAGAAGAAGAAACGGAAAGAGAAGAAGAAGAAGAGCCTGAAAAGGACAAAGGCCCCAACAACATCAGATGTTGGCTCTAAGAAACCAGTTACTGTTGATAGTACTGGGAGTGTTGATGAGGTCAACAAGATTAAAAGGAAGAATCCAAAACCCAAATTCCCTTGTAGCCTTTGTAAGGGTGACCACTTTCTGAGGGATTGCCCCGGTCTTACCCAGGTCTTAGAAATGTGGTCCTCCACGTCATCGGCCTTTGTCGGTCATGTCGATGATACTCCGTCAACTAGTGATTTTCAGGTTGGTCAGAAGAAGAAAACTGTCAAGTTCCCTTGCATGTTATGTAAAGGTAATCATTACTCTCACCTTTGTCCTTGCATCGACGAGGCTTCTTCTCTTTTGGAAAAACTTCAACTTCCAAAAGGTTATCGTAATATTTCCTCTGACCCATCATTGGTTGATGGAATGGTCAATCCGATTCCATCCCTGGTCAGTCTGGTTGATCAGGTGGTCAATCTAGTTTCCTCCTCGATTGAACCACAAACCCAAGTCATTGATCCAGTTTCGTCATTGATCAACACCGCTCTTCATCAAAAGAGTGACACCAAATTGGTCAATCTATTTTCATCCTCGGTCGATCCCACTCTCCCATTATAGAGTGACACCAAAGTGGTCGATCTGTTTCCACCCATTGACCCCATTCTTCCCTTGGAGAATGAAACTCAAGTGGTCAATCCACTTTTGCTAGCGGTCGATCCCATTCCTCGATTGAGGAATGTCAAAATGGCTGATCCAATCCCTTCCTCGGTCAGTCCCACTCTTCCTCCAAAGAGTGCCAAAGTGACTGATCCAATCCCTTACTCGGTCAGTCCCACTCTTCCTTCGAAGAATGTCAAAGTGACTGATCCAGTCCCTTCCTCGGTCAGTCCCACTCTTCCTCTGAAGAGTGCTAATGTGGTCTGTCCAAGTCCACCATTGGTTGATCCGATCCAATCATCGGTCGATCCTACTCTCCTTATATAGAGTAAACCCAATACTGCCCATGTTTTTTTTGTTAATACAAGCTCTACCGTACCAGGGGGCATTCCCCCTTCTCCTACGAAACCTCCTCCAAGTAATGAAGCCATCCTTTTTGATTGGGGTGCACTAACTGGACCTCGTCTTCCCTCCCACATTCCTTTCCAGATTACAATATAGGTTCATGGTCGAGACGTTCCTCAAACGTTGATAGATGAAGGTGCATCCGTTATTATTTTGTCTTCTGTTTCTTGGTATGCTTTGGGTTGTCCGCAGCTTGCACCGATTACACAGAATCTGTTAGCTTTTAACAAAAGAACTAGTCAACCTTTAGGGATCCTTCTTCAGATTCCTGTAACTTTGGGAGGGAAAACTATCTTTATCGATGTCATGGTAGTCTGAGAACCCTTAGATTTCTCTTTACTCCTTGGGTGGGATTATGTCTATGCCATGAAAGCTCTTGTATCCACCCTTTTCCGTGTGATATATTTCCCTCACGATGGAAAAATTGTGACTATTGATCAACTTTCATTCATCGGCCCCGACTGGGTTACCTCCCTAAGTGGTTCTTATATGCAGACAATATCGCCCCCACCGCATGTCAATTATGTGGAGTTGTCTCCCATGACCTCAACTTCCGACGATTTGGATCCAGTAGTTGACATGGTGATTTCTTAGGTAGAATTATTGGAGCCTGATCTCCTTACTCCTATCGTGACCCTTGACATGTGTTCCTTCCAGAGTGGTTCTCTTCCATCCAATGAAGATCTCCTAGAGGCCATGACTGAGTTTTATCCCTTGACATGGTATCCTTATAGAGCATTATCGTCTTGGAATCCATGATCAAGAAGAAACCACGAGCATAGTTTCTATTCCTTGTGGCAAGCTTGTTAAAAAATGAAATAGAGGTCACAAGCATAGTTTCTCTTCTCTGTGGCAAGCTCGTTAAAAAATGAAACAGAGACTTTGAGCATAGTTTTCGTCTCTGTAGCAAGCTCGTTAAAAAATGAAACAACAATCTGGGGATCGAACCTGGAACCTTGAGCATAGTTCTTTTCCTGTGTCAAGCTCGTTAAAAAATGAAACAATCACCTCTCCCTTCAAGTTGAGTCTTTTGTCAGATCTCATAGATGTCAAGTTGAGTCTCTCGTTAGGTCTCATTTTTTAACCTTCATTTCATCCACCTGTATCCTTTTTCTCCATCTAGCACAGAAATTGGTGACAAACTCAAAGTCGGTGAATGAATTGAAGCTTGGGGGGCATGTCTCTAGCCTTTGATGATCATTCTAGAGTCAAGCCACCAGCTTTCAAGATGGGGGCATATCGAGCTTAGTCTTTGTTCTTTCTCGTGCTCGTAAATACATGAGAATGCAACCAGGTAAACTTTTATCTCTTTTTCGGACCCGTACGGATACACGAACACACGAAAAAGGAACCCCCCTGGACTCTACTTTAAACCCTTTTCAAACTCTCTAAATATGAAAATATTGTCGAGTGACCTTGCTTCCTTTCACACTCATTAAAAGGTCAGAAATGGCATCTTTCGAGTGATAGTTTACCCCTTTTCGATCTCGTTAGACTACTGTACGAAAAAGGAACTGAGAGAGTTCTCTTTTAAGTGTTTTTCCAAACTCTATAATCCCGAAAAACCTTCGAGTTTTCTGTCTTTGGAATTGTTAAAGAACACATCGACAGGCCCATATGGGACCGAACCCTTACTTCTTCCGGTTCGTTAAACAAAGGAAGAGGAACTTACCAAAGGTGAGTTATATCGAGCATGTGTTATCCTCCTCGAGCTCATTAAATAAAAAAGAGGTACTCACCTATCTGGATGGGGGAAAAATTGAAAGGAGCAAGCCAAGTAGTCTCTTGAAAACATCATCTAGCACTTCTTAGAGTTGTCGCTAAACACAACACTTTGTCATTTGCACATATCATAATCCGCTGAACCTTTTCACTGAGCCAATCCTTCGAGTTCCTTTCACTCCTTTGGATCACCCGACGTAAGTCACAATACCCACTGCATAGTTTTGGTCCATGTCATGTTTCACTGTTGTGCCTCAGTGTTCAAGGGAAGTATCTGCCTCGAAATTCAGCCATCCCAAATATCTTGCCTCAAAACCTGTGTCAGTCCATGTCCATTTGATATGCCAATTGCATCTCCATGTCTGTTTCATGTCATTGATGGGGGATACATCAAGGCCCTCCCTCGACGAGTCTATTCCTGTCGACTCCAACACATTATCCAGGAATTAGGCTTAGAAACTAGTTAGTACTTTGGGACCTGCATGCCTCAATGGCAGGCCTCCCCACATTCGACAATGGGTTTACATCATTGACCCCTGATCGAATGATTCCATGGATGTTCGACCTCAGTCATCTAGTCACATTTGCTGGAATGTACTAGGTTACCTTGGGAATCATTGACATTAATGGTGATCTCCCTCGCACTCGTTAACGGTTCGCACCATTCACCGGTAATCAAGTGGTTTCTGCCATGTTTGACATCAGGACATCTATTCACATGGTTAGAATTGTACCACATTGGGATTGGTAAGAAGACCCTGGGTTGAGTAATCACTTTGATATATGCTTTGCCCAGGCTGCAAAGGAGTTTCTATTAGACAAAGAACACATACACTGTCACATAGATCCACTTGTATCGGTCGTGGCTATGTTTATCATCTCGTAGATCCACTGTGTATTCTTCATGGCTATGATTAGTCTGAGTCATCAGAGTATAGATCCAAATTGTATCTTCGGTGGCTATACCTTCTTGTCAATACAATTATGGATCCGTAGTGTATTTTATGGCGGCCATATCTCGCAAGTCTTGATCACCCAAGCATAGGTATGCCTACCTTGGGTTTTGAAATATGTCATGATATTTGTTGGATGTTTGTGTGTAGCTTCTGTCAGGTTCTCCGAGTCTATACCCTTGCTTGAATGTCTACAAATTATTTCAGTCATCAGTTCGCATCTTCTAACTTCATACTTTGGGGGGCATTCTGTTACACGTCAAAATTACTCAACTGGATAAGTGTCGCATATTCCTCTCAATTTTCGTAAGTGTCACATCTTCCTTACAACTTTATCAAAAGTCACAAGTTGTTCACAAGTGTCGAAGACATCATTCAAGCATACTGCCATAATGACGACACTAAGGAGGCACTTAAAACATCTCATGTACTTGGTTTGGAGAAGGAGAATTGTTTAACTGAAGACAAGGAACTCTTGACACCTGAAAAGAGCTCTGAAACAATGGTTTTGAGGGTGAGCGCTCCCCTATATCAGCCTTAGGAGCATTGGCGCCCCTCTACAAATCTTCAGGGATCATTATAACGCCCCCCTTCCCTTTTATAGGAGTGCTACTCACTTTTAGAGCGCTAGCGCTCCCCTTAAGCTTCTCAGGGAGCGCTACAATGCTCTGACACCCCTTTTGCAAGAGCGCTGCCTAATATGAGGCAGTAGTTGGCCCGTTGAGGAGAATAAGGAGAGGATATTTCAAGATTAGAAGGCAGTTGCATTCGAATTCTTGGTTTCATCAGGAGATCCCTGATCTAAGGAAGAGGTTCCCCAACTTGTTCTAAAGATATCTCAAGAGGTTAAGCTCCTCTTAACCTATATAAGCAAGCTCTATGATGGTGGAAAAAAGGAAGAATTATTGCATGAAACCTATGATCTCATAGGAAACACACAGTCAGCCAAAGGAGAGTGATTAGTGAAGCTGTTGTCATCCAGGTTGTGGATCTTTCGAGCAAGGGTTAGACGAAGAGCACCCGACGAAGCTGTCACATTCGCATCTACAATTGTAAGTATTGTTGTCGTTATTCTCATTAATATGACATGCTTGGCCTGTTTCTTTATAGTTGTGTCTAATGTTACATGAACTTATCATTGATAGATAGATCTGTTTTCAAGATAACATCAATAGAGTAGGAAGTGGTCGTATCTTGTTTGTCTACAGAAATCAGCGAGGAGCAAAGGATCGGAGTGTGCAGGGACAAACTTCGATAAAGAGGTACTTCTGTTCTCCTTCCTTCTCATGTGTTAGTTTAGATAGATTTGAAAGAAAGTCAGTGTCCACGTTAAGCATTTTCTGTCTTAGAGTTAGGGTCAAGCTCTTAGAGGCGATCTACATTTCCACAGGGAGATTTTCCTACAACATAAAGGCAAGCAGAAAATCAAGAGATGGGATAGAATGGTTGCGAAGATGAAAGAAAAATTCATACCCAAGGATTATCAAATCACTCTGTTTCAGAGAATGCGGAATTTGAGACAGAAGGTGATGTCAGTGAAAGAATACACTGAATATTTCTACAAGATAAACATCAGAGAAGTTCATCGAGAAAATGATGATGAAAAGGTCTCTAGATACATGAATGGTCTCATATATGACATTCAGGATTAGATGAGCATGATGACCCTTCGGAATGTAGAGGATGCTTATCAGATGGATCTGAAAGATGAAGAGAAATTGAGTCAAAAGCAAGGTCAAAGAGGCCGGGGTAGAAGTCAAGCCAGAGGCAAAACAATTGCCCAAGATAGGAATCAGAAATCCAAAGAAGAGGGGAAGAAACCTCAAACCCAAAATGAGAGAGGCGGAAGCTCACAAAGAGGGTAGTATGCTGATAGAGATACTTTTCCTCGAGCCAGAGGAAGAGGAAGAGGCATAGGTGGAGAAATAAAATTCTTTGTTTATGGGAAAAATGGACACAAATCTTATGAATGTCCAGATAGGAAGAAAGAAGATGGTGAAACTCACATTACCGAAGAAAAAGGATGTAATGTTGAGGCAAAATATGTTGAGGGTGAAAGATAATTGATGATGCGAAAAGTTCTCTTAACGCCAGAGAAGGAGGCAGAGAATCCAGCCCAAAGGAACAAACTATTTCAGACTACTTGCAAGACCAAATACAGGGTATGCAAAGTCATTGTGGACAGTGGTAGCACAAACAATCTCATTTCTATAGAGATGGTAGAAAAGCTGGAGCTGGAGACTATTGTACATCCAAGCCCATACAGAGTTTCATGGCTACAAAAAGGGCATCAGGTAAATGTCACTAAACAATGTTTAATTGAATTTAAAATAGGAGGATATAAGGATGAAATACTATGTGATGTCATTCCCATGGATGTTTGTCATCTATTGCTGGGTAGACCATGGAAATATGACAGGAATGTGATTCATGATGGGAGAAAGAACATATACACCCTGGAGAAGAATGGGAGAACTCACATGTTGTCGTTGATTAAGGATAAAGAATTGAAACTAGAGGTAAGCAACACTGTACTTCTCATGAGTGGGAAGGAACTTCTTAAGGAGGTTAAGAAGAAGGAATATACACAATTCATTGTGTTCAGGAAGCCTAGAATTGTTTTGACCAGTACAAGAGTGGATGATTACCGGAGGAAATCCAGAAAGTGTTGGAAGAGTTTGTTGATATAGTAGTGGACGAACTACCTTGTTCGTTGCCACCGATAAGAAGTATAAGTCATCACATTGATCTTATACCTAGAGTCAGTTTACCAAACAAAGCTGCGTATAGGTTGATGCCATAGGAGAATGAAGAGGTCAAGAGATAGGTCTAGGACTTAATGGACAAAGGATTGATTCGAGAAAGCTTGAGTCCATGTGTTGTTCCGACAGTGCTCATCCCAAAGAAAGATGGAAGCTGGAGAATGTGTATAGAATCAAAGGAAATCAATAAAATTACCATCAGATACAGATTTCCATTGACAAAGATGGATGACTTAATGGATTTCTTGAGTGGAGAAATTTTTTTCTCAAAGGTTGATTTGAAAAGTGGATATCATCAAATTTGAATGAGAGAAAGTGATGAATGGAAGACAACATTCAAAATGAATGAGGGGCTATACGAATGGCTTGTCATGCCATTTGGATTAACAAATGTGCCTAGTACTTTTATGAGATTGATGAATGAAGTCTTGAAGGAGTTCATCGGGAAGTTTGTCATTGTATATCTTCACGATATATTAATTTTCAGCAAGACAAAAGCAGAACACTTGAAACATTTAGCTGCAGTGATGAGGAGATTATAGCAAGAGAAATTGTTGATTAATGTGAAGAAATCATCATTCATGAGGACATAACTCATTTATTTGGGTTTTGTATCTCTGCAAATGAGATGAAAATGGACCCAGATAAGGTAAAAGTGATTAAGAATTGGCCATCATCGAAAAGTGTGTTTGAAGTTCGAAGCTTCCATGGTTTAACTTGTTTCTATAGAAAATTCATCTGAAATTTCAGTGGAATTAGCACACCGATGATGGAAACGGTGAAGAAAGACATAAATCTTTTCACTGGACAGAGGAAGAAGAGAAGAGTTTTAGTCTGTTGAAGAAAAATATCACTAAACAGCCAATTCTAGTGTTGCCAGACTTTAGTAAAACATTCCAGGTCAAGTGTGATGCTAGTGGATTTGCAATTGGAGCGGTCTTGAGCCAAGACGATAGTCCGATCGCATACTTCAGTGAGAAATTGAATGAGGTGAAGGTTAAGTACTCTACAGATGACAAAGAGTTTTATGCGGTCATACATGCACTGAAGAAATGGAGAAACTATTTGGTTCCTAAGAAGTTTGTTTTGTACAGTGATAATCATGCTTTACAATTCGTGACTCAACAGGAGAAGTTGAACCAAAGACATGTTAAATGGGTTGAATAGATGCAGAATTTTACTTTCGTAATTAAACATATTTCTGGAACTGCTAACAAAGTTGTTGATGCGTTGAGCAGGAAATTTTTTCTTATGCAGGAATTTAGAGTCAAAACTTTGGGTTTTGATAACCTCAAAGAAATGTATAGAGATGATTCAGATTTTAAAGAGGTGTATGAAGCATATGAGAATCCAATTCTCAGGGACAAAAGCCAATGGACCAAATATATGATCCAGGATGGATTATTATTCAGGGGCAATCAGTTATATATCCCAAAATGCTCCATGAGGGAGAATCTACTAAAAGAAAAGCACAGTGGAGGATTAGCCAGACATTTCAGTCATGACAAGATGTTCTCAAAATTGAATGGCTCATATTTTTGGCCAGGGATGAGGACAAATGTTAAGCAATTTGTGGAAAGATGTAGAATTTGTCAGTACACAAAGGGGAGAAGGCAGAAAAAAAGGTTATACCAGTCATTACCCATACCTGAAAGGCCATGAGATGCAGTGAGCATGGATTTTATATTGGGGCTGCCAAGGACACAAAGAGGATGTGAATCAATATTTGTGGTGGTAGATAGATTTTCAAAGATGGCAGATTTCATACCATGCCAGAAAACCAGTGACACAACTTATATTGCGAATCTGTTTTTCAAAGAAGTCGTTAGACTTCACATTTCAGATTGAGATACCAAGCAGGGATGATTTTAAGGATGGAAATTTATTTTAAAATATAGAAACCTTGGCGAATCTTACTAATCCTTCATATGCCAACTATAAATGTTTGGCGATATTTTTGTAAAAATATTCAAATTTCTAAGAATTTTATATAGTTGAATTTAGAATTTAGGCGAATCATTTTTAAAATAGCGAATCTTGTTTTTGGAAAAACTATGGAA
Source organism: Picea engelmannii (assembly GCA_009831015.1). Lineage (NCBI taxonomy): Eukaryota > Viridiplantae > Streptophyta > Pinopsida > Pinales > Pinaceae > Picea > Picea engelmannii. The sequence goes on from ML777886.1 coordinate 828,078, forward strand.
AATTAGCCCATGAGTGAAATTTAGCCCCTAAAATCATCCATGATACCAAGTTCGTGGGACATTTATGGAGAAATTTATGGAAGAAGCTGGGGACAAGTTTGTCATTTAGCTCAGCGTATCATCCTCATACGGATGGGTAGACAAAAGTTGTGAACAAGAGCTTGGGAGATTTACTGAGGAGCCTAGTGACTGAACACCACAGTTAGTGGGATCACATTCTTCCACAAGCGGAATTTTCTTATAATGATTCACACAAAATAAGCATAGGACAGAGTCCATTCCAGATTGTATATGGAATGTAGCCAAGGGGGGTTTCTGAATTGAAAGATTCAGAACAAAATGAAATCAGAAGTGCTAGTACAGAGGACTTCGCAGAAGCAATGAAGGAGCTTCACAGCCGAGTTAAAGAACGATTGCAGAATTCAAATCAAGAGTACAAGCACAGAGCAGATCAACACAGGTGAGAACTTCAATTTGAAGTTGGTGATCTGATTCTTGCACACCTGAGGAAAGAAAGGTTCCCAAGGGGAACATATAACAAACTAAAGATGAAGAAGATTGGACCATGCAAGGTCATAAAGAAATTTGGGGAAAACATGTATGCGATTGAATTACTTGATGGGATTGGAATTTCATCGATATTCAATATCTCAAATTTGTACCCTTACAAAGCTAAAGAGGTAGGAGCAGAGGATGAATAGATAGAGGTTCAATGGAATAAACAAATGCTTATAGCTGAAAATGCACAGATGGAAAGTATAATTGATAAAAGGGTCAACAAAAAGACCAGGAGGAAAGAGTATTTCAAATTCCTGGTCAAATGGAAGGGACATCTAGTTGAATATGCCAGTTGGGAGGATGAAGTAGGAATTCAGGAGCATGGACAGACCGTGCAAGATCTCATGAACAAGAGTCCATGAAAATTTTCAAGAGAGGGAGTATGATGCAGGAGCATCGTCAGTAGCCAAGCGAGCGTGGAGGCGGAAGCCATCTGGGACAAGCGGCAGTGCATTTTTAATTTTTTTCATGTTTTGAAAATGAATGTGCAGATATTAATGTAACAGTTAAAGGAGGCATACTTGCATTTATGTATAAGTGTTGTAAATGGATTGTGAGGGACTTGCTCTTATCTGTTCAATGTAAAGGCATTTAAGCCCAGTTAATGATAGTAGGTAGAATTGAATGATAGATTAGACAGTTTTAGGAGATAGGAGGGAAAACAGATATAGACACCCTCATCCTTGTATCATTGTATCAATTAGAGATTGTATCATAGGGGAGCACAGAAGAGAAGAGAGTTGTAGAAATTTTTTTTATTGAGGAACCCATGTACAGAAGCCATTGAGTTAATATAAGAATTTTTGACTCAGATTCATGGTGTTATAGTGCTTTCTGTTTATACATGATGAATAATGTGATTATGGTTGTTTTATTCTCTCTGTATTGCATTTTTTGTTATGATGTGGTGAATGTATGATTTCATGCTGAATGTTTGAAGTCTGAGAGAGAGAGAGAGAATGAGTTTCAGTTGTTTCTCTTCCTGAGTAAGATTTCTTGCAATGAGTACATTGAAAACGTCTGCAAGGTGTGCATTGACAAGGGTTCTGTGTTTTGTCTCAGAAAGCTCAAGAAAGATATCATTGTTCTCATTCCAGTAGAGTGCAAGTGGAGCACAAAATCCATGCAAGGTGTGCGCAGGCTGGTCATGACCTTAGAATTTATCGACTAAGTTTGGAAGGTGAAGGATTGTTGCTACACAGAGTGCACAGAGTTGCAAAATTCAAATAATTATACATATTTGAAAGATTTCCACAAGGAGTACATGCAGGATCCCTTTCAGAGAACTTGAGTTTGCAAGAACAAGGTCAGGAGCGATAACATATTGGAAGTGTTCAAAGGTAGACGGGATCGAAGTTATCTCATAGAATTAAAGCTTAGGAGAGAGGACGTTGATTCGTTTCGAAGAATCCATTGAGAAAGGAGTTGAATGGTCGAAATTCTCCGAGGAGAAATCGAGAAGTTGCGAGGACCATAGGATCTAGATAAGTTGCAGGGTGGATAAGGGTTGGACGAATCCATCACTTGGATTCAAGATCTAATGTGGACCGTTGATCGTGACCAATTGGGTTGCCAAGATCATTTTGACATTTTGCAGATTTTGACGACAAGAAGTCAGGAACATCAGAGTGAAAGTTTCAAGGTCATGAAGTCGCGATAGGAATTCGTTGTGGAAATTTCAGGATTTTGGCACTTCAGGTGTCAAGAAGTCGAGGAGGCAGAGTACATAATTTCGGCACTTCGGGTGTCGAAAATTCAAGGAGGTAGAATACAGGGAGATTGATAGGTGGCATGTACTCGCCACATTTAAGGATTCAACTCAGAGTTGACCCATTGCCTCTCAGGGTTTCGCAAAGGGAGAGGGCCAAGGTTCGATACTCCAACTCCCGATATCATGAGTTGCGAGAAGCACTTATGGAAAGGACTAGGTTGTCGTCATATGAAAGTGTGAGATTTGCGCCCGGTGTCAAGTCGCACAGGGTGGGTTTTGCAGGAAGGACCTCTGGATACACTGTGTGTGTAAGATCTTCTCGTGAGGAGATTGAAGAGTCAATCCGACTTAGAGGGGAATTAGAATGATCCTGAGTGGATCTCGGCATGAGGGTTGAAGGTGTGCGTCATGACATCTTCCAACTTGACAATGTTCTCGGGTTGTGTCATTCTTTCCTTATGCCTTTGGCCCTGCCAAGTAACCCATACATACTGGTCTAACATGCCGAGATTTGGTGGGGTCATCTTCTCTCGAATTCACACACTTGCTTGCTTCTTCGTAAAATGATAGCTAGGGAATGATCTTTGTATTTTTATCTATGCTAAAAAATCGCTAAGTGTTGAATAATCACGTTCTTTCCACCTTTTATAGACCTAATCGTATCTATTTTTCACTTTTTTGTTCATTTTCATCGAGTGTGATTTTTCCTCTATGCTATCTTCTGATGTTTGTCACGGTAATTACTTCACGCAATTTTTTCCACACATTCTTGTGGTTCAGTCCACTTCTACATCTTTTTGTGTGTTTCTTCATTTTTATATTTTTGTATTCCTTTTCTCTCTTTTCCCCCCTTTTTATTTCTTTTTATCATTTATTTGTCCTAATCTCTACTATAGTACACTATATACATGCCTTTCTCACTGTACTGTAACTTTTAAGTGTTAGTAGGTCAATTGTCCTTGTACAGTTTCAGTCAACTACTATTGATCATTCCTTTTAGTTATGTTCCTCCCAAGTCCTTTAGTTTTACATATCTCCCATCTCTGATAGGTTTTACTTCATATGGACCTAACCAATACATTCTAAACTTACCAGGGTGTTGGAAAAATTTACTATCATAGGTCCCACAAAGTCTATTGTCCATTTTTCAAATACCTGTTGATCTAGGGGATCAAATTTTGCTCAAACTTCAAAGTTATCAGAATCACTTCAAATTGAATGGGTGTGTAGGCCTTGTCATCAAGAACCCAACGCAACTCGTTTGGGTTCAAATGGATGTCGGATGAGAGAGATATCGTGTTCTGTTCAAATTGTCAAACAGGCAAGAAAAATGTGCTGATTGTACAGTCTGTACAATCCATACGGTTGATGACATGGCAGGGCTATATGACATGTGGTAGAGCTGATTTGGCAGGGCCATACAACATGTGGCAGGTGTTGGTTGGTAGTTGGACGATGAATCATTTCTTGACATGTGGCATTGGTGGTGAATGGAATGATGACACATGGCCCAATCAATGGCCACCACGTGTCACCTTGGCTATGGTTTAAAACTTTTGCAGTTGGCCAGAATCGACCCCGCAACCTCCAGGCAAGGGAAGAGTCTTGGGAAGGGCCGCCCAACCGGTGTGCCACCGTTTGATTCTTATTATATATATGGTAAAAAAATTATTTGAATTGATTATTGTTGTAAGTTGGGGCACGGTCCGAGCTGCGGCTTAGCCCCATCCCTCAGTCATATGTGTATGCTATGGAACCACCGGCACATGCACCCTTTGACCGTTACCATATGGTTTAAAAACTTGACCCCTTTTTTGTATATGTGTGCGTTCATATGGTGGCCCATGTGCCCACGGACTTGGTGGTTAGGGGCTAGGCATGCCCTAATCGTCCTACAGTTCGCACTATTTTGTGGTTGTGTCTGGTCCTGAGTTTTAACACAAATATCTGCGTTGGGGCTAGGTTAAGGAGGCAAAGGTGCATTTAGGTGATCCAGAGACAACAAGTTTGAAGGGGAACTTCTAGGAAGCCTATCTTCTTCAATTTTTGACCAAACGAGGTGCCGAAAAATCCTAGCTAGGGGTTTTTGGATGTTCTGAAGCCATTGGAGCCATCTATTTGGAATTTTGAGCATTGTAAAGAACATATTTTATCACCTTGAGAAAATAATACAAAATATCCATTGGAAGCTGGACCAGGAGATGTAGCCCAAGAGAGGCGTGAACTCCTTTATCATTTGTTGTGTTATTTGTTTTCTATTCACTATTATTTGTTGTTGTTTATATGCATCTTGAATATGTAATTTATATGAAATATTATGTTTGAAAAATTGATCCATTTGCATAAGAACACTTGAATTAAAACTTGCAAATATTTTCAAGAATACAAGTCTTTATCATTTTTAGATCAAGTTGGTATCAGAGCTTAGGTTTTTGAAGACTTGATTATTTGCAAGTGTTTTGTTTTCTGATGCTCACAAGCTTGAAACTCACAAGAGGAGAAGGTCAACTTGTAGAGCCAAGTTCTCATCCTTCAAGAAGAAAGATTATATCATCACCTCAAGCTTCAAGGAGGCATCCACCAAGTATGTCCCATGAAGAGAGTCATGAACATATTCCTACAGAAGATGAGGATCTCAGAAAGGATTTCATGGAAATGAGAGAAATGATGAAACTCTTGATGGAAGAAAGGAATAAAAGGTTGTACGGTGAAGGCTCCAACCCTTCAAAGAACAAGGGATACAGTGGTGATAAAACTCCAAATGGAAATGGAGGGAATGGTGCTTCTCCACCACCCTCACCTCCATCTTCTTCTTCTTCTACTAGTTCAAGACCTCTTCCAAATTCTCCAAAGGGACATGGTAAAACTCCTCCACAAATTACTTTGTTAAAGCTTGATATTAAATTTGAGTTGCCAATGTATAATGGAGAGGTAAATGCTGAGAAATTAGATAATTGGATTCGTCAGATTGAGGTGTATTGTAGGATACAAAAAATTCAAGATGATGAAACTAAGATTCAACTTGCTTCTTTAAGATTGGATAGTGCAACACT
>ML777886.1:839547-850400 GCA_009831015.1 Picea engelmannii
TCATATAAAATCTTTCTAACAACTCACTAAGTTGTCCTCCACAGGAGGTGCCAAAAGAAAATTTTAGTCTAGGTAGGATTTCGGGGGTAGGCATCCAAATAACCCCCCGTTATCTGGTTCTCACATTTTCAAACATAGAAGTTAATAAATAGGGAACTTCAAATCCTCCAAGTCCAGTGTTCCAATCACCATAAGGCAGGGAGATACCCATGAAGGGTCGAAGGCCGAGGTCTGGTTGTTCTGTGCGTCCCCCCTTGAGGCACCCAGCTCTTGGACAGGATCCAACCCGTGACCCATTTCTTAGGCCAAAAATCTAAATGTCGCACTTGGACCGAGGTACCTAGTGACCAACTGTAGGACATCTACCCAGGTGGCGATTGTGGGCTGCAATTGCACATTGATTGGATTTTGTGTGGCTATTGGGAAGTATCGCCAGCTCTTTTGGGATATTGCCCCCTCTACCCCTCATTATAACCAGTTATTTCATCCTTCACTAGTGTCTCTTCCGGTGACTTCAGACCCCACTGTTGAGAGCGATTAGAAGGTCCAGTGCTATTTGAGAGGAAGGACATTACGTATTCTAGGACACGAGCATTTTCTTTCTTTTGATTCCCCCATGCGGAAAAAACCCTCTTACCCACATATATGCTTCTTTTTCATTTATGTATGATGCACATCTGATTACAGTTTGACTTTGATATATATATTGTGTAAAACAGTCGCAGCAAAGACTCTTGGTTCTATATTTCTCTCACCATTTGTTGCACACATTTCACACAATTAGTCTGACATCATAGGGGAACCATAGAACCCCCATCGTTCACGATGCTTGCTCAACCTTCCTCCTATCTTAGGGGGAGTATCTGGTCGTACCCGCTCATCGGTACCTCCTTCACACACTCCTGTGAGTGCTACTATCTTAGGATCATCTTTGCTTGGTTCTACATTACTTGGGTCCACTTCCCAAGGTCATGCATTCACTCGCTCTCCTTTGCACGGAAGCGAGGGACCCACTTCCTCTCAAGGAGGGAGCACCAACCCACCTAGTCCCCATCAAGGGTTAGGTTCACAACACACTATGGCTGGAACTAATCCTGCCACCCCACTACAGATGCCATACTTGGCCTCTCTCAACATATCGGATCTCACCAAGCTTACCAATGATCCTATATTGCATGATGCCACATGGCCTGCAATGCCAACAAAACTTCCTTCAGACATACCAAAGTTTGAAGGGAAGGCGGGGGATGACCCCACCAACCATGTCATGACCTTTCATCTATGGTGTTCTTCCAATAGCATTATGGATGATTCCGTCAGATTGCAACTATTTCAATGCACACTCACCGGCCCATTAGCCAAATGGTATGTCGAAGAAAAATCAGGGTCCCACACAACCTTTGAGTCATTGGCCAAAGCGTTCTTAACTTTCTTCCAATTACCCATCCACCATGACAATGGTCTAGAACTACTGTCTAACTTCAAACAGACCTCAGCCACCCACATCACTGACCACATTCATGAGTGGCGTAGGCGACGTAGTTTGTGTAAAGCAGAAACCACCAAGCAACAGTGCCTTGACTGGTTTCTTAGATCACTTGTCGCTCTCCTGGGAAAGGATGTCACTTCTACCTTCCCTCAATCTGAAGAGGAAGCCATTAGTAAAGCCCAACAGTACGACCTCATCTACACACAGTCAGGGTACTTATACACAGTACTGCCTGATCTACCAAAACCTGTGCCATTTTGTCAAGAAAAACCTGGGATGTCTCACTCAACAGACGGACTAATAGGTGCCACCACACACCATGGTCCACAACCCCAACCACCACCGATGTATGGAACACCTCAATACCCACCGGCACATGGGGGCACTTATTATTACCCCCCACCCCCTTATCAACAGCCATATCCTGTTGCTATACCTCCACCCATCAATGGACCACCACCGGCACCCCCCATACATCCACCTCCTCTAACCACCAGTGGAACTCCCTCCACATCAGCTTATAGTACTAGTGAAAGCACTGTGCCTTCCTATGTACCTTATGGAGTGGCACCACCACAGAATCCATACTTTCCCTTTCCTGGTCCTCCACAACCCATGGCTCCCCCACATCCTCATGCGGGGGTAAATTTTGTTCAACCCTCTACTGCTCAACAATAACAAAATTTTGAATAGTTGAACACAGCCAATCCAAATCATCCCTCAAACAATACCAAGAGGAAAGGAAGGAACATGAATAACAATAACCCGGGTCAAGGCGGGAATCAACCCCCACAACAGCAACCCACTGGGGGCAACCAGAACCAAGGGAACCAAAACCCCCAAGGGGGAAATAACAACAAATGCCAAGGTTAGAATAATGTTAAAACCATCCACCCTTGTGCTCTTTCTGGAATTTTTGGTCACTACACTCACCATTTCCCCCAAATCACTGATTTCAAAAGGTTGAAAGACTCTGGGAGCCTTCCCCCCTCCCCAGTGCAACCTGCCCCTCAGCAGGCACAACAACAATATGTGCAACAACCCCCTCCCGCTGTACTGCAAAATCCTATCCCACATCAAGGTGTCATAAACACCCAACAGGACACACAGCATCCCCCACCTCAGGTGGGCCAATATCACAACCCCAACAATCTAGTAGAGTGAACAATTCTCCTCACCAGTGAGGAAGAAATTCTTCTGCAAACACGCAATCGTCAGTATCCTACAACAGCTGAGTCTACTCCTATCTCTCTAGAGACAAACCCTACACCAACGGGACCCCTGTTGAAGATCCCTCGCCCTTCTGCCGAACCACCATTACGCATCCCTCGCATCCCCTTGCGCAGGAATGTTCATAATACACAAGCTAGGGCAACACATAACTACAGCCTGGTAGATGACTTAGCACAATCCCCTGCTGCCATGTCAGTTCTGGAAGTCCTCCAGACTTGTCCCATGCAGCGGAAATCACTACTTTCCACCTTGGGGCTAGTCGACCCTGCCGATACTCGACTCATCACTTTTGACCTCGATAGTTGTGAACCTCGTCTTCCCGCCGCAGTCACTATTCAAGTACCAGTAAAAATACGGAACATCACCGTCCATCGGTGTATCATAGATGAAGGAGCATCTACATGCATCATGTCCAAAATAGTATGGAAGAAACTTGGTTCCCCGGAACTCATACCCTCTGCCATCACACTACGAGCTTATGACGGATGACCATCATCTCCTGAAGGGCTCCTCCAAAATGTCCCTGTAGAACTCGGGGGCAAGACTATCCTCATTGACATTGAAGTTATCGACGCTCAACTCGATTACAATATCCTGTTTGGATGTAGATACATGTATGCTATGAAGGCAGTGGCATCATCCATCTTTCGGACAATCATGTTCCCCCACAACGGAAAGATTGTGACCATTGACCAAGTCTCGCATTACAAGCCTAACCCATCTGCCAATCTCGATAACATTCTTCCTCTCATTCACACCAACAAAGACGTATATCCACTCGTCGAGATGGGTCCTGGGATTTTCAAAGATCCATCCTTGTTAGGGACGTACCATGGAGCACCACCACTCCTTCCCCCTAGTCATGTATGCATCGTATCCTCTAACAAAACTCACACAGAGGATGCTCATCCTCCTCAGGAGGCTTCAGTCATTCCTGATGTCTCAACAGTCGCAACATCACTCCCATAGGAGCCTCCTGGGATCTCGTTGACCCCCACAATCCACGAATCCACACCCCCTTAGGGGCCTAATCCCATTTGGGAGACAGTTCCCCGACCCCTCACTCAAATTCCCTTCTTTTACCCTCCACCCAGTATAGAAGCTTTCCAGGTAGCCGCAATGCTCACACTACCCAATATGGTGTTAGCAATCCCAGTGTGGTATTTACATCCACCTAAGATGGTCCCTCGCCCACAGGAAGGCCTCCCCATGATGATTCCAATCCTCACCCCCACTCCCCCCATACTCCCTACCCCCCCTGCTACAGCTTGGGGCAGGCAAAAGAAGAAGGAGCCGACCGCTCCACTTCCTCCACGCATCCCACCACCTTGCGCACTATGTGAGAAAGAGGGTCACCAAACCAACAACTGCCCATCACTACCGGAATTACAGAATTTGATTCCACTCAATCCAACCCCCACCACACCCATCACTACTGCCAGTCCTACTGCTACCACCCAACCCTCTAGTAGTAAAGGGTTAAGGACCAAATTCGCGTGTGCTATCCGTTCTGAGTATGGCCATTACACTCATCATTGCCCAGCACTGCCACATTTCCGGCAGACATTAGCTCCTGTACGCTAGAACTTTCAGAATGACCCACACCCTGCTATGTCCTCTACAACAAATATCACTGACATTCGCTATGTCACCACTTCCATCAATGAACGCATGAGATGCCCTTACTCTCTTTGCGACTCATTGGCTCATTTTACATACCAGTGTCCCATGATCCTAGAATATAGGCAACGTCAATTGGCCCTATTGTACCAACCCGTAGAGGCAGTAATTGACCTTACTTCGCCACTGGCAGATCTTCACGTCACTTCTCCCGAGCCCGAGGCACTCCCTACGCATCCATGGTTCTTAGACGATGTATCTAAGGACTTACCCTGTAACCCACCCAACTCTCCTGCTCATTCCCCTACGGAGACTCTCCATCCCACCACCACGGGTACCCCTTAGTACCTCAATATATGGTTTATGACGAGTGAACCCTCACCCTCTCCTAGCATTACCCCCTCTATTTCTCCAGTAGGGGGCAACCACACTGTCACTGAGATCACTCCTCACAATCTATTATATTCTCGTCGTTTCCAATGCGATGAAGAAATACTGGAAGAGCTACAACACCCGGACTCTCCCTGGGATGCACTACATCATCGTGCTCTCTTCCTTCCGTAGGAAGCCCTCATGCCTCCTAGCCACAATCCCATTTACACGGTCAAGACCAAAGATTTTATCCCCTTCGGGCCTATCAATTGGTTCAACAATCCCATTCCTACACCCGACGCTTTTGAAGAAGGTAATCTAGCTAACATTTCCCCCACCATCAAAATCAACATTTCCATTAAAGACGGCATCGTCGAAGAAATCATCATTGGAGCCGCTTGCACTCCTCAGGAAATCACGGCGTATAAAGCTCTCTTCCAGGAATACAAGGATATTTTCGCCTGGTCATACACAGAGATGCCTGGCCTTGACTCGTCTATTTTCGAGCATCGCATCGACACCTGGCCTGACATCCAACCAGTTCGCCAGAAACAACGACCACTACACCCATCCAAGGTCGTGGCTATCAAAGCCGAAATTGACAAATTACGTACGCCCGGATTTATTTACCCCATTGCTTATACTTCATGGGTTTCCAACCCTGTACCCGTTGACAAAAAACAGGGCTCTATTCGCGTCTGCACCGATTTTCACGATCTCAATAATGCATGTCCAAAAGACAACTTTCCAATGCCTTTCATCAATTAAATTATCGACGACTGCGCTAGCCATGAGGATCTCTCCTTTATGGACGGATTTTCTGGCTATAACCAAATTCAAATCCACCCAGCCGATCAGTACAAAACCGCATTCATTACCCCGTGGGGTACTTTTGCATATTGTGTCATGCCTTTCGGCTTAAAAAATGCTGGCGCAACTTTCTAGCGGGCCATGACATACATATTTCACGATCTGGCTGCAATCATCCTCGCCTACTTGGACGACCTCACCGCTCGATCTAAGAAATGCACCCAACATCTCGATGATTTACGAATCATCTTTCAATGGTGTCGTCAGTATAGCATCCACTTGAACCCTCTCAAGTGTGTGTTTTGCATCACCGCAGGGCGTCTCCTCAGTTTCATTGTTTCACAAAGTGGTATCACCATGGACCCCCTCAAAGTCAAAGCCATCACTGAAATTCCACCTCCTCAGAATTTACGACAACTACAGAGTCTACAGGGAAAAGCCAACTTTCTTAGACACTTTGTTCCTGATTACGCTATATGAGCACATGGTTTCCTTCACTTACTGCGTCACAACATCCCTTTTCACTGGGACGACTATGCCCAACAGTCGTTTGATGATCTTAAAGCAGTGCTTTCCAATGCACCTTTGATTAGTGCACCTGACTACGATCGCGACTACATCCTCTACGTATCAGCATCAGCTGTATCAGTACCCTGCATCCTCATCCAGCTCGGAGATGAAAATCGTGAACACATCATTTACTACGTTAGTAAGAACCTCTCAGGACCACCCTTGAAATACAAACACGAAGAGAAAATTGCTCTTGCAGTTGTCCTTGCAGTCCAAAAACTGTGCCATTACATTCTGCTTCGCACCACCAAGGTCATCGCAGATTCCAATCCTATGCAATACTTGCTCAGCCGTTGCCAAGTTAATGACAAATTCACTCGGTGGATCATTATCCTTCAGGAGTACGACCTCAAGTTCTCAACACCTAAGACTAAGAAGGCCCTCATTCTCGCTGAACTGGTCACGGCCCTTCCCTCTGACACACCCAGTGCCCCCGTCAACACTGACTTTCCTGACGAACATCTCTTTTACATCGCTTTCGATGATCCTTGGTATGGCGGCCTTCTCATCTACCTACGAACTCAAAAGTTCGGTAATCACCTATCGCGAGATGATCGTCGGTGCATTCACCATCAGGCCCCCCGCTATCTCCTCATCGGCGACATCCTATATCGGCGGGGCGTCGACACCATTCTTCGTCGCTGCCTGACTATTGACGAGGCCGATAGAGTCTTAAACGACTGCCACAACGGCGCATGTGGGGGCCATCTTTCGGGTATTTCCACGACTCAGAAGATTATCCGAGCTGGTTATTTTTGGCCTACCCTGTTTCACGATTGCATTCATGCCGTGAAATGATGTGAACAATGTCAGCTCTATGCCAACAAAGCCCGAGGCCCCCCCACCCTTCTTCACCCTGTCATTACTGCGGGCCCCTTTTGTAAATGGGGCATCAAATTTATGACTTGTAATCCCCCCTCCAGCAATGGTCACAAATACATTTTTTTCACCGTCGATTACTTCACACAAAATCTCACTTCGACTACTTGGGCTCTCTACACCCCCTCACATGAAATTCTACATTCAAGCGGCATCTATTTGGGGCTAGCAACCAACAACCAAGCCGAATACACTGCTATCATTGGCCTCCTGACCGACACCCAACATCATCATATTCGTCACCTTAGCGTTTTCCTCGACTCTCAACTAGTCATTCTCCAACTCAACAATGTTTACCGTGTATGCGATCCGTGCCTCTTTCGCAAATACCTGCAGGTTAGACTGTTATCTCAACATTTTGATTCCATTACATTTACACATATTCCACGATAATTGAATCAAACAATAGATGAAATAGCTAACATGGTGTTAGATTGGCATATATCACATCAAGCTACACATACATAAACATCTCATACATCCTGTCACAACATATAGATAGAATAGACATCATCATCATCAACAAAAAATACATGTAGACAACATCAGGATCTCACAACATATGTATACTCATATATATATATTAGCCCATCAGGCCATCCGCACGTTTACATACAAAAATACATCTGCCCGCAGGCCAGTGCCACATCTCGGTACAAAAAACTGGCTCACCAGCCTATCAAAAAGGCATACAATATATGTCCATCAAGGTGCCTCTATCGCACCCCCAGCTGCTCCTCCCTCAGGAGGAGGTGGTGGCCCACCCCCACCTGCCCCAAGTGGTGGTGGTGGAACACCCGCAGGACCCTCCTGCCTCGGCAGCAGGCATCCACTAGTCATCGCGGTGAGCACAACTACTCGTCGCACTATACCCCGCCATGGTGGCGGTAATCCTATACACTGCTCCAGGAATCCCTCATCCTGGATACGTATCCACATGCCCTCAGGCACATCCTGTAACACCGTCTCTAGACAACAGTGTATATCATCAAAATCAGCTTCGGCCGCCGCTGGAGGAGCATGTGACGACCCTGCACCAGGATCATCGAATCGGTGCCTCCTCGCTGCCCTCTCGGGCTCTGCTGGTCGCCCTGCGGCCTCATCTCGCCGACGTCTCTCTCCACGTGGAAGTCTCTCCGGCTCTCGCTAAGCCGACACTCTTTGCAACTCCACCTCACGCCCGCGAGGTGCCACATCTGCACATTCACCAAACAACAAAACAACAGATCGTATCAGTGTCTATAAATCATACATATGGACTGATATCTCAAAAACACAACATAAATAAAAAACATACACAAATTCAACATACCTCGATGGTCAAAAACCTCCCCAGGAGGCAACACCATGTCTGAGTCCCCCCAGAAGTCCACCCCCGCATACGGGTACTGAAGTATGACCTGCGGCATCTGCTGCCATATCTGCACCGCTTGTGCCATAAAATAATGCCCACCTTTGCCACCACCGTGGCGAACCAAAACTGCAGACCACCGCCTCAATCGTGGCTCTCGCGCCCCAGGTGCCTCTAGTAGAACCTGCAGATGTAGCATCGACACCCTCTCCAAAAACTAGGCCACCAGGAGTGAGCCAAACACAAACTCTCCTGTACCTGTGGACCGACACTGATCCAACTGCGCGATCATCCATGCGTGCAATGTCAACCCCCACGCGAATCGCTCACGGCCCACCACCACCCTCTCCAACACCACTAGCTAGCCACCACTGATTTGTTGGGTCGCAAGTGACCCATACACCCGAACAATCATTGCTGCTATGCAACGATGCACCAGGGAATCTATGCCACTAATACTCACTACAGTCCCAGACATGTAGTTCTTTCCTGAGCAATATCGCTCGGTGATCTCCGACAGGGGTGTATCCCTCGGAAGCACACACAGGCTCTACCGGCAGCGGCGTTCCCTGGAAGGGGAGCCTAGTCAAAAAATAGACATCCTCCACCGCAATGAAGGGGATCTGCTCTCCTCGCACGAGGAAGCAATGCAGCTCCGGACTCCACATCTGGAGCAGGAACTGCAGTAAATACTCCTGTGCCCATATCAACGGGCACTCAAAAAACTTTAGCAACCCACAGGTTGCTAAAGCTGCTCACACCGCAGGCCCTGCATTGGCCACAACATCTCGCAACTGCAACCAATCTCACTCATGCCACCGCACATCCATCGTCACTGTAGCCACCTGCACACAACACAGAGTCCTATATCATCTTATGCAACCATCCAATGCATAAAAAAGAGTCCCTTTTTTTCACCCTTCAACCTTGCCTTCTAGGCACGGTTTTACCACCCACAGGCGCGCACACGTGCGCACCTGTTCACTATACAGGCGCGCACATATGCGTGCCTATTTTCCTCACAGGCACGCTCATAAGCGCACCTGTTCACCATACAGGTGTGCACTAGAGCGCGCCTGTCCAACCCACAGGTACGCTCTAGTGCACACCTGTTCACCCCACAGGCATGCTCTGGTGCATGTCTGTTCACCCCACAGGCGCGGCCGTCGGGCACGCCTTAAATTCATCTTCACACGCACCAGTGCGTGCATATTCAGTAGACAGGCGCGCACGTATGTGTGCCCTCCACTGAATCGCCCGCGCACATGGGCCCACACCCTAGTCAAAATCCCCTAAAACCCCTTGTACACCCCCCCGTACCTACCCTACCCAAAAATTGGAAACCTATTTCTATGCAGGATGATCAGACCACTAACCTGATACTCGCACATCGTCGATCGGATACCCCGTGCTCCATGAATCACCCAATCTCCTCTGAATCTGCTCGTCCAGTCACTATAGCAGCAGGTACAAATGAGGTGGCAATGTGGGCCCTACAGCTATATATAGGCCTTTTGCCAAACTTCCACTCACCATTCTGGGAGCCCAAGGTGTCCATTTTTTGAACCATCTTCAGCCACGGGATTAGCATCCCGCCACCTACATCACAACTGTCTCGGGGTCACTTTTCATCCTGAGTCCCTGGGGCACCTTTTTTCATATCATGGTCAGGTACGCACGCACATTGTCACATTTATCTAATACATGCTCATATCTTAGATTCTCTTCAGATATTGTTCACTTTGGGTATTTGGTTGTTCTGTGTGTAGGTACTTGATGATCATCCCTCAACATCATTCCTTCAGGTATATACTCAGCACTGGCATGTAGTCTCTCCCGCTGTATTGCATTTACATTTCCAGTCACACCCTCTGATATTGGCCTTTAGGATACCCATTCCCGGCTCTGCAGTACTCACACCTCCATTTGCATCTTCAGTACTGTAACCCGGTAGCGTTCTCACCCACATGAGTTGTCCCATTCATAGCACCTTTTGGCACTTTTGACACTCATGCTGTTCTTCATTACCCTTTAGGGATGGGAGTCCTGATAGTCTTTCATCATGTTGCAGATCAACCACATACTCCTTCTCCTCATTTTGCTAGCTTTCCCACATGGACTCCCAGATCATCACTTTATGGTTCTATTCTTTTTACCTGCACCCTCGCAGGATCATGAACCCTCCATTTCATCCACCATCAGTTTTCCCATCTGCGAACCTATCTTCATTTCACCTACCTCATATAGAAACTCACCAAAGGGGTCCCCACCCTTCATCAGCTTTCCAAGAAATTTCTACCCTCCCTGGGGCACTCATTTCACACTGGGGCACCCGTTTCTGTATTTGTACATTTTTCCCAAATTATTCATTATTTATTGTACAAATGCCTTTATTTCCAGTCATTACATTTTCTTTTGTCATCACCATTGGCGACTTGCTTTCTTTTGGCCACACGCAACCCATGTCACCCTTGGTTGGAGCATTACTTATCATCTACCCTTGTCGGCATCGTCCATATCTTCAGAGTA
>ML777886.1:850991-868355 GCA_009831015.1 Picea engelmannii
ATT
Organism: Picea engelmannii; assembly: GCA_009831015.1. NCBI lineage: Eukaryota > Viridiplantae > Streptophyta > Pinopsida > Pinales > Pinaceae > Picea > Picea engelmannii. The sequence continues at coordinate 850,995 of ML777886.1, forward strand.
CTATTTTATTGAAAGGTCTTATTAATATTGACCTTTATTACATCCGAATACATTGATCTACCTATGTGCGGGTTAGGACCTTAACAGTTGTTGACCCCCATAACATTCAACGCCAACACTTTCTCATGTTACGGTGGGTCTTACTTTGCGACTATTGCAGTTATTATTATCATTTGCCGAAGACCTCTGAACTCGGTCGGGCCATCAATTCCCACATCATCGTTGCTGCTTATTACCACGATCATTGCCTATTGTTCAAGAGTATGTTCCTTTGCAGAATTGTCTTCTGCCATTATCATTACCGCCCCCGAGGGCGCTGCAGTTTTCTACACCAACACTTCAGTCATCTTTTTTCAGAGTTACATAACATGAGCATGGGGCATGCCCGCCTCGTTTGTACACAGTTGTATATTGTCACGCACCTTCTGGAAGGTCGGGTTCTACCAGTTCCTTTCTTCTCCAAAGGATTGCTCTACATGGTCCCACTCTTGCTCTCTCTTACCACAACATTTTCAGTAAAAGAAACATTAATGGATTTTGGCTATACGTATGCTCCTAACCTCATCCATCAGGGGGCATCTGTTATCACTGAAATTTCATCCACACATGGCGACAAGAACTCAGCATCGTCAAAACAGGAATGAAGTCATTCATGGCACTAGATTAATTTCACAGCATTGCAAAAGGGTCAAAAACTATACAAAGTAACCAAAAATTGAAGGGCGCTTTACAGAATATGGGTGCGCGCGCATATGCGTGGAACAACAATGTACCATTAGCGCATACACGCATGATGCGCGGCTATTGGCGCAAAAACCCATGCACCTGCTAAACGGTGCATTTATTGAAATTGGTCAGCCTCCCAACCACTAATGGATCAGCTCCCAAGTCGATTTGACATCAAATCTGAGCTGAATCCGCATGGTAGGTTGGTCAAAGACCTAATTGAGCCCTAAAGAGCCCCTTTTCACACCTCAAAGGAGTTACATAATCACCCAATGCTATGCTATAAAAAGCCATGAAGAAACATCATTTTCTCAAGGAATTTCATGTAAGGTTATGCTGCCTAGATTGTTTTAAGGACTCACTCCTTGACAATAATACCTTTGGCACCATTTCATTGAGCTATCCATCTCTACATTGAGTGGATGTGCTTGGATTTGTTTCACCATCATTCTCATTTTCTTATTGTAAGGAGAGCAAGTTTGTGAGGGCCTCAAGAGCCTTCCTTTGGAGGAAGAAGGAACCACAGTTCCCTTTCTTCATTGTGCTTTGGATTTCATCAATAGACCAGCTCAAAAACATTGGTGATATTGGTCTTGTTGTCTTTGTTATTTCTTTTTCCATATGCTCATAGTTTTAGTTTGTTTTAATTTAATTCTTGCTTATAGTTTTGTTGTTCTTTTTCTAACTCTTTCCTCTACAGCTGTCATGCTTAACAAGGCCCAACTAGGCATGTAAGCACCCTTTATTTGCTCACCAAGTGACGAATTGGGTGTAAACACAAGGGATCAAATTTTTCTCAAAATTCAAAGTGCTCGGAATTGCTTCAAATTGAACAGTTACATAGGCCTCATCGTCATGAACCCAACGCAACTCGTTTGGTTTCAAACGGACATTGGATGAGAGAGATATCATGTTTTGTTCAAATCATCAAACAGGAAAAAAAAATGTGTTGACTGTACAATCCGTATGGATGTTGACGTGGCAGGGCCATACGACATGTGGCAGAGCTAATTTGGCAGGGCCATACAACATGTGGCAGAGCTAAGTTGGCAGGTCCATACGACATGTGGCATGTGTTGGTTGGCAGTTGGACAATGAATTGTTTCTTGACACGTGGCATTGGTGGCGAATGGAATGATGACACATGGCCCAATCAATGGCTGCCACGCATCACCTTGGCTATGGTTTAAAACTTTTGTAGTTGGCAGGACTTGACCCCATGACCTCTGGGTAGGGGAAGAGCCTTGGGAAGGGCTGCCAAGTAGGCACTCCACCGTTTTATTCTTATTATATATATGGTAAAAAATTTATTTGAATTGATTATTGTTGTAAGTTGGGGCGCGGTCTGGGCCGGGGCTTAGCCCCGGCCCTCGGTCATATGTGTATGCTATGGAACCACTGGCGTGCGTGCCCTCCGACTGTTACCATATGGTTTAAAAGCTTGACCCCTTTTTTGTATATTCCCACGGTCATATGGTGGCCCATGTGCCTACGAACTTGGCGGTTAGGGGCTAGGCGCACCCTAACCATCCTACAATTCACACCATTTTGTGGTTTTGTCTAGTGCTGAGTTTTAACACAAATATGTACGTTGGGGCTAGGTTGAGGAGGCAGAGGTGCATTTTGGCGATCCAGAGACAACAAGTTTGAAGGGGAACTTCTAGGAAGCCTATCTTCTTCAATTTGTGGCCAAATGAGGTGCCAAAAAAGCCCAGCTAGGGGTTTTTGGACATTCTGAAGCCATTGGAGCCATATATTTGGCATTTTGAGCATTGTAAAGAACATATTTTAACACTTTGATCAAATAATACAAAAGATCCATTGGAAGCTGGACCAGGAGATGTAGCCCAAGAGAGGGGTGAACTCCTTTATCATTTGTTGTGTTATGTGTTTTTTGTTTGCTGTTATTTGTTGTTGTTTATATGCATCTTGAATATGTAATTTCTATGAAAGATTGTGTTTACAAAATTGATCCATTTTCATAAGAACACTTGAATTAAAACTTGCAAATATTTTCAAGAATACAAGTCTTCATCATTTTTAGATCACCTATAGAGTCACTTATGTTCTTAGAGGCATCTCATCCCTTATGTTTGGTTTGCCAACCCTCTCACAAACATCACATTTCTGGAAATATCCCTTGGCATCTTTATGGGTTTTTGGCCACCATAATCATGCGTGCAATGCCTTCTGTGCGATAGATTTACCTGCATAGTTTCCTCTAGATATACCTTAATGAGCTTCTACTAAAATTTTGTTCCTTTCATGTTCCAATACACACCTTCTTAAAATTTTATTTGCGCCCATTTAATATAAATGTCCTGCAATAAGTTGATAGTCTGCAACTCTGACTACCATATTTTTCTTTTGCACAATGCTAAAATCTTGTGGCACAACCCATGTACTTAAGTATTCAATAATATCATTGAAGTATTCATCACCTAACTATATTGAAAATAGATGTGCATCTGAGAAGTTGTCTTCCATGTTAGTAGGTTCTTCTCCATTAGTTACCCTTGACAAGTGATTAGGCCCTACATTCAGCTTCCTTGGTTTGACTATAACTTCAAAATCAAATTCTTGAAATAATAATAGCCATCTACAAATCCCCCCCCCCCCTAACATTTCCTTTTTGACTAGATATTTGAGGGTAGAATAGTATTTGAACATTTTAAAGTGTTTACCAAGTAAGTAGTGTCTGAATTTCTGAAGTGCATATACCATTGATAGGAATTCTCTTTATGTGGTGTTGTAGTTATGCTCTGATTCTGACAACTTTCTTCTTGAAAAGTTTATAGGATGGTGTAAGTCCCATGCTTCTAGTTGCGGCTGAATTGCTCCAAGTCTCATCTACATGCACATGAAATGTATTTTCCCAATATGGAAATACTAGTATAGGTGTTGCTACCATCTTTTGTTTTAAAGTGTCCAATCCTTACTAACATTCCTCATTCCACTGAAATCGGTTGTCCTTATCTAAAATTTTTTCCATTGGTGCAGTAATCTATGCATACCCCTTTATAAACTTTATGTAATAGCCTGTATGTCCTAGTGTTTCTCTTAACTGGTGCACTAACTTCGGTGGTGGTAAATTTACAATGACTGCAATCTTAGCAAGGTCCACTAGTAAACATTGTTTACACACGATATGTCCCAAAAATATTCCAAAAGGTGTACCCAAAATGAATTTATTGATATTCAATGATATATGACATTTCCTGCATATTTCAAACATTAGTCGTAGAAATTCTACATGGTCCTTTAACATACTATATACAGTCCAATCATCCAGATATACTTCTAAAAACTGATGTATGAATTCCTTAAAATCAGCTATGACTACTCTTGAAAATATGGTTGGTGCATTCTTCAGCCTAGATGGCATGAATATATATTGGTAGGATCCCCATTATGTAGCAAAAGTAGTCTTATACCTCTCTTCTGGAGCTATTTTGATCTGATGCTAACCTGAGAATCCATTTGTAAATGAATATGCTTCCTGGCATCCCACATCTCTAATACCTTATCTGTAAAAGGGGTAGGGAAAGGGTCATGTAAGAAAGCATCATTAATTTTCATTAGATATACACAAATCCTTACCCCTGCTTGTTTCTCTTCTTGTACTACCATAGGACTGATCCATTTAGATTCCTCTACTAGTTATATGATACCAACTTCCAACATTCTATCAATTTCTTCTTTCACTTTCTGCTTTACACTGGATTCAGTCTGTAGGGTCTTTTCCTGACAGGTCTAGCATTAGGTTTGAGGGTTATCTTCATTCGCCTAGCTCCCCTACTATGTATTTCATCTCTGTAAAGGTTTTTGGGAATAGGTCACCGTATTCATGCAGTAACTCTGTTATTCATTATATTGTTTGCTCATCCCAACGGTCTCCAATACTCACCATTTTAGGATTGTCATTTGTCCCAATGTTAACTTTCTTAAATTCTATTGGTGCAACAAATACTTCTGACTCCAGAGATGGAACTTCCACCTCTCTTTCTCCTTCAATCTTTTTAATTTGAATGTTGCATGAATCATCTTCATCTGGTGCTTCCTCTTCAACATAATAACATGAGAGTAACTCTTTGATTATCTGTATGTTCTTTTGTTGATATTATGTCATTATTTCAACTTCTAGTTCATTAATAAATATCACTCCATGTATTAGCTTCAATGATGAATGCATGTTGGGGTTCTCATGTTCAAATGAGAAGGTTACTACAAAATTATTCTCTGAGCCTGTCCATTCTGTAGTGCCTCTTTGCATCTCCTGGTCTATATACCAATTCTGTGGGATTTATTCCAATGTATGGATAAAGTGATGAGTACATTCCTCTAATGGTGTCATCCTCCATTGTGCCTTAAAATTTTCCAAGTGTTCCATTGGTGTTCCCTATCCATCATATATCTGCAATTTATTGTTCCCCTGCTCTGTGCCGAATATAATGCACAATAGTTGTTTACACTGATACCAGTCATGAATGGTTTCTTTGTGCGCACCCCACCATCTTGCAGGTGTGTCCTTGAGTGCGATATCTAGGGCTAAGAGACTATGATTTTCTAGTAATTTGTCTTCATATTTGTCAAGAATTCCTCTAGGTCATTTAACCCATAAAAACTGGGAGGTTCTCTTATCTTTGTACCAACCCATCTTACTGTGCGGTCTATTCTTGCACACCTCCTTGTGGAAACTTCATGTAATCGTTGTTTCAAATTCTCCAAACTTGTTTCTGAGTCAGAAGCACATGATTTAATGATTCTCCAGTTGGGTACCCCATCTGTAGTTGGGTTAACATAATCCTCTTCTCGCGTGGTGGTTCTGTACAACTGGTTTATTTCTTCCAGATCCAAACAAGTGGGCTCTACAAATATTTATCCTTCTGAAGGATCCAATGGGGAAATGACTCTATATTCACCTGATTCAAAAGTCATTTTTCTTGTATTTAGGTTGATTATATCTTGGTTATCAAATTCCCAATCCAATCCAAAAAAATTTGGGTATGGTGTTGTGCCATCTACTATCTCTATTACTTCAAAATTTGCCATAGTGCGCACTACACCCAAATCTATTGTCACACCTTTAATCCTTCCAATTGGTAATAATTTGTGTTGATTTGCTAATTTCAACCAGAAAGGTGAATAACCTAGTGTGGGTTCTCCCATACACTGCCATGCCTTCTTAGGTAATAAATTTACTTTAGAGACTAAATCCAGTATAATATCACCCATATTAAAATCCCCATTGTTGGTATTTAGTATGAATTATCTTCTTGTCCTTCTTCTTGTATGGAGATGATTGAATGTTTTCTATTCTAACTTTCCTTCCACCTTGGTGTAACATATTTCTGGCATATCTTTTAAATTCCTAATAGATGATGGGTCATTCAATAACTTAACACAATATTGCAGAAAAGTCTTTATGGTACTTACTTTCTCAAAAGGTTGTCCTTCATTGGTATGGTCCATTGAGAATGGCATCCCATATATTGGTGGATTTTCAAGTTGTTGTGCAACTGATGTAGATGCCACATTCTTCTTGAGACACTCCTGTTTGGATCCCTTAAATGTATCATTTTATTTATGTGCGACAAAATGTTTTTGTGGTTCAGTATTCTTCTTAACCCATTGGTGTTGCGCTAGATCTTGTTTTACTGCATCAATTCCTGTCTTGGATCCTCCTCGAGTGACTATATTATGTTTCTTCCATCATCTCTGGCTTCTACAAAAATCCACAGGACATTTTGGTTATTGTTGTTCATTTTTTCTTATATCTTCCCCAAGGGTGTCAGACAGTCTTATGTGTCATGATTTGTTGTGCGACAATACATACATGTCGCTATTGGGAGTGGGAAATCCCTTGCATAATGTCCTGTTTGTTGGAAGTTGTGGCACAATAATGGTCCTCTACCTCATCCATATCCTCCTCTACCTCATCCTCCATCTCTATATCCACCTTGATCTCCTAGTGGCGCATTGTACTGAGGTACCTAGTTATATTGTGTGGGGTTATACTATAGCTACACATTATTATACTGCAGTTGTGCATTGTTATATTATTGCTGCACATTATTGTATGGTGGTGGTACTTGGTTGAAATAAGGTGCATCTTTTCCTGTCAACATTTCTTCTTGAACCCTATAACTATTTGAAGTTCTTTCTCTCATCAACTCTATCATCCTACAATAGTTATCATGATGACCCACTGACTTGCAAAAATTGCAATATGAACTTTTGGGTACTATCTTACATTTATGCATCATTGGACAGTGATATGGATCATGCCCATGTGTCTTACAAATATCACACCATGTTCCTCCTGTTGGCAATGGGCTTTTCACCCATATCACCATATACTGCGTGAAATTTTGACATTCATTCTTATGGTGTCCTTTTGTCCTACATAAGGTACACCAAGCAAGTTTTCTTTTTTCTTTACCCTTATTCTGGTTAAGTTGAAATATTAGATTCTTCAAATCCTCCTTCAAATCCTCTATTGTTGGATCTGTCTATTGATACTGGTTCTCTTCTAGTTGTAAGGCTTCTTGCAGATCCTCTGCCTAAGTGTGGAACTTTTGTTGTCTTAATGGGTATTTCAAATGTGGTAATAGTGAGTTCAAAAATAAATGCATATGTTGCAAGTCAATCACTTCATATTTCAACTTACCTTTTAGAGGCTTAAACCTATGATCAATATCCCAAATAAACTCACTTGGTTTTTTCCTAATTTCAATCATTTCATTCATAGACTGGTCTTCTGAGCTAGGCTATTGAAATTCGTTTATCAGTAGTTTTTTCATATCTGCAATAGTCTTTGTTACTCATGGTGGATTGTTTACATCTGTAACATCCCAGTTTTCGAACCCCCATTTTAAATAATGTACGGTTACAATGTTGAGAGGCCCGAGTGCCCAAACAATTATTAAAGGGTTAGTATGCTCAAGAAATATAATGTTTGATCATTAATAAGAAAACACATTGATGGCTACTATATGGACAAGGACTAGAGTTATAGGGGGATATGATTCCATAAGAGAGGGAGCTTGAGGGAATAAGTTTTTATTCCTATATTTTTAATTACCCTTTTTTTTGTCTAAGGGAGGGGATCGGTTACATGTGATTCTTGGGGAAGGCCAGGAGGTTCTTGTTTCCCCACGAGGTTACTTACACCCACCTTTGGTATGATGGGGGGGTCAGACTGATGACTTGTCCTTTTTTTTTCTCATTCACTCACTCATCCTTCCCACACACACTCCCATGCACCCCCTAACTCGTCCATTGATCCCTCATCATCCTGCGTCTTGGCTTGGCAAGGGGAATGGAGTTACTGAAGAACTTAGCCATATGATAGTTGGTTGTAGTGGTCACTGGTGTCATTCAGCCATGACCTGGGGCCTGCATGTCTGAAATGCATTGACCTATACCCTATTTTTCTCACAACTACGAGTCCTGAGAGTTCCAACATTGAGATTCTGGACTAGTTGTGCTGGAAGCCCTAGAAGGAAGGAGAAGTACTACCTGCGGGACTGCATGGTAGAGAAGGGTGGAGGTCCATTCTCTCGGGTGGCACAAGCTGGGTGGAAGAGAGCTTGGTACTTGGATTGTTGTGGGTGTTGGGAAACCTGTGAGAGCTTGAGAGCTTGAGAGCTGACTGGTTTGGGAACCCAATTACACTATGGAACCATCCTTGTGGATTCATATCCCTAGCTCACGAGTGGCACTGTTGTTGAGATATGGAGCAGTGGTTTCTATGGTTGGGTGGAACTTCCTTGGTCTGCAGCCAATTGGTGTCACCTTATATAAAGATAAGTGCTCTCTATTGCTATTATTATAAATTGTGTATGAATGTATTCTACTATGTAATTATTTATCGTTAATTGAATCTTTAGAATATGCATGCTTGCCAGATATTACTATGCATTTCATTAATTATGTTGTCTTATGCATCCTTAATAATGAAATAAGAAGGTATAAACATGAGAAATAAGTCCAAGGGTGGGCTTGCAGGTAGCGTACCCGGCCTGTGGGTGGTTGGGTATGTTACAACATCTAGGCTCATGTACTAGCCTAGTGCACAGTCTGTTAGTGTGATAGCTAACTATGAGAGCTTTGTATCCTCGTCTGTGATCTAATTTGCTTCCAAAATATTCTCACAGATGAATAAGTTCTTTTCAAGGCCCTTTGATCCCTCTCCCCAAAATTCTGGTAACCTGATCCTGAGATCATGTCCTGCCATTTTAAATTGTGTTGAACTACTACCTCCACATAGTGTAGATTATTTATTATTACTTCCTAAAATGGCTCCTCCAGGTTTTTCTCCTTACTTGGATGCATATCCTATTGTCTTTCTTCCCCTAAAATCTAGTTGTCTGAATTATAGTGTTGTTTTTGGTTTATTAGTCGCACATGGGGTTGTAGGTTCCACACTGACGATGATCTGGATTGGAGTTTTGCCTTCTATTCCTGCCCTTGGACCTCATGTTTTCCTTTCATATTTTTCACGCGATATTTCCTCAATATTCTCCACAGCTTGAAGATCCTCTACCTCTTATTCATCATTTTCCAAGCCCTCTCTATCAGCTATGGATCTCTTCTTGTTATTCATATTATATTGGTAGGGTACTCCACTGCACGTCTTTCCAGATTTTTCCATTATCTACTTTATCTGGTCTTCCTCCATCATGATTGGTTCCATGGCCTCCTTCTTATTTTCCTTATTTATCTCTTCCTCCATTTCTCATCTTCCTATTAGTGCTTCCCCCATTCCCCCATGCGTGCAGGGAAGTTTAGTTGTCTGATTCCATAGTAATCACATTGTTTTCATACAGTAAAATCTTGATTGAAGTATACAACGATATGATCTACCTACCATTGGGTCCCTTCATAAAATCCTACTCTTCTGTGGTGTAATATCTTCGGTATCTACTGCAAATTTGGTGTTAAACCCTACAACAATATTGTCTAACCAGAAATATACTATGTGCGTGAATTTGTTATTAACTTGTAGTAACTTCACAATCTTCACAGGATTCCACTCCAATTGTCTAATTCAATTTGTAGGGTGGTTTTATTTTAACCTCAATAATTACTCCTACAACTAATGCGGGAAATCACATAAAATACTTCATGCAGGTCGCTAAACACGTATTTTTCAAGATATTTGAACGGTGTTAGCTTAGGGCTTCTGTTGTCCTACACAAACTCAATTTCCTTCATTTTCAACCATCTTTCCATCCCCGCCTTTGTTGGATTCCATGGCCTGAACATTCCCTTCTATACTTTCATCCTCCACGTGTTTCTTCCACAAATCCCTTCCACTCAATCCCTATGCAGTTCTATCTAGCAACGGAACCATTTGTTGGTTAGATGTATGACTTATTACTTCTTCTTAGGTTACCCAGGTTCATATCTCAACGGGTTTCCAACAAAACCCTCTAAAACTATCAACCCTCCTGGTAAACCAGAAGGCAACGCTATGCACAAGGTGCATAATGCAGTCTCACACGAGATATGTTTATGGGTGACTACAATACCCAAGTATTTGCAGTCTAGGAATGAGTGGGGATTTGGGAATGTATTATATCTTGCTTTATGCATTAAACTTGTTATTGATTCAAGTATTCCTAAGACTCATTCATCTTTAGCCTCATGCATGCATGCTAATACATCTAGTTAATCATTCATTCATAAGCTAATCATTGAGAGAAATTAAACATTCAAGAAACATCACATAGAACATAGGTTTTATCATGGTTCACCCCCTCCTAAGGCTACGTCCACAAATATTTGGCTTCTCTGCTCTTTTATTTAATCTGCTGAAAAATCTGGCATTACGGGCATTACATCTTTAATCATACAATCATGATGAGGTTAAGGAACCTCTATGAGGTCAAATATATCACACTAGGATCCTTAGGATATTAAATAACCCTCAAAATCTAGCTTATATGACTCTTCTACACCTCAACAACTTTCCACAACTACAAACAACCGAAACCCCAACCTATACCTCCTAGGTTTTTATTTATACTACTCTATTGGATTATAGTTGTTATAATCCTTATCAAAAACCCTAACCCTATTATGGTTAGGCTTGTCTTCATGTGCGCCATGTTCATTTTCTTCTTGCACGTTGCTTTTCCTTCTTTTCTTGCATGTTTCTTTCTTGCCATTTGTTGTGCGTGCTCCAAAATTAGGTCTTCCTTTCCAAAATCAAGTCTTTCCCAAAATAGATCTATTCTCCAAAAATAGGCCTACACCCCAAATATCCTTCCTTCTCAAAATAGGCATGTACCCAACACACACACACACATATCATTCTCATGCCTGAAATATTCACACATATAAGTTTTTATCATCCCAAAGAAAAATAAATAAATAAGAAGAGAGGAATCAAGGGATTTTCCCTTCCAATTCCTTTGCACAATCTCTAATTTTCAACTTAGCTGGATTATTTCGAGGACGTCTCTGTCATTGCATAACATGGATTTAATTGAGATATTCATTCAAGTATTTATATAGGTTTATTTATTTTCAATAGATATACTTGCTTCCTTAGAATCATATAAGAGATTATAATTTTTGAGTGAGAAAATTATCCCCTTTTCTCCCCATTTGCCTCTGCATATTGTTTCTTTTTAAATTTGGTTGTTCTATTTCCTTAAGCAATTCTATTCAAGTTCGATTTGAAATTTTCTCACTTAGAGAGCCTATTATGTAGGAGCATCATCAGCGAGCACATGTGGAAGGAAATCTCAGCACTTGGGAATCATTTCAGAATCTCAAACTTTGGGAGTTACCACAAGTCTTTTGGGGAGATGATGAAGAACGGAAGAAGATCAAACACCTGAAGGAGGAATGATCATGAGCGATCAGGGAGTTTCACTCCAAGTCTTGAATGTAACTAATTAGGTAGAAGTTAGAGTTTTTTTTTTTGTTTTTCGAGTAGATGAGTAGTCGGGGGGAACCCTAAGGACCCTCTAAGATAAATAGAGGTTTTGTACACCCAAATGAGGTTGTTGTGAGTTAGTAGGAGATTTTGAGTTTAATTGTTGTTTGAAAATAGATGTAGCCATTTATTATTTCTTAATGAATATAACAAAGGAAAATTGATCCAAATGCATGTTGTTGTTACTTTTTGCAATTCCCTGCTATTGTGGGTTCCATGAATGAATGAATTTCGTTAAGAGTACATGAAATTGTGAGATGAAGGTATAAGTTTCAATTCTTTTTCTTCTGTAAGTTATGCATGGAGTGCATGTTAAAGATTATTTTTCGACTCAAATCTCAGAAGAGATAGTTTGCAACTTTTGTGTGCAGAATGTGCATACCAAGCGCAAGGAGTGTGCGTAGAGGTGAACTTGTTTCAAGTAAGAAATATCAGGAGGACAAGCACAGACTGTGAGGGCACCATTAAGTCTTTTGAAAAGACTCAGATGGGTGATTCCCTTAGAGACTGAGTAAGTTGAAACTTAGGGGGAAGAGTGTGAGTTTACAAGTAGATTGCAAGTGTGTGCCAGGGTAAGGTCAAAATTCCATTTACAAAAACTCAAGGGTGGAAAGAAACCATTGAAGACATTCGAAATATTTGAAACTTTCAAGTCATGAAAGAATTCAAGCTAAGAAGGGTTGATGCCAAGTATTTGGCAATAATTCATTGAGAACTTAGACGGACAGTAGAAATCCTTAGAGGGAGAAGCACCGATATCTGTACTTCTCTAGATTCAGAAAGGCTGCAAGGAGGATAAGACCAAGAAGTTATTCAATACTCGGAATCTCAGGAGAGATAGGAGCCATTGATCTCAAGGAATATTGAATTGTTGATTCTTTTCATCAGGAAATTGGAAAGCGAGAGTTTGGAGAATGGAGAAGACTATCTTCCAAAATCATGAAACACAAAAATCTTGATTCATGATAGAGGAGATATGGAACATTGGATCATGGGGAACATGGACCATCAATCTGGTGCGAGTTAAATTTTGAAAGTTGGAAGATTAGAGGTGAGCAACCTTTCGACTTCATGAAACACGAAATCCCGAGTTGTGAGAGGGGAAATCTAGACCGTTGGATTACAGGGATTGTGGACCATTGATATGGTGAGGGGAACTCATTGGTTTGGGTTTGGGAAGAAGGGAGACGGGCAATCTTCCAACAACATGAAGAGAGAAGTCGCAAAGCACTCAGAATATTGGCCCCAGGTCATAGTTGGAGGTCATATCAATGAAAGGTTAGAGGAGGAGCTAGCTCTTAGAGAAATTTCCGATTGGGAAATCAAAAATTGCGAGGGTTGGGTTTGGATCATGTGCAATCACCTGAGGTCCGAGATTGCATAGCACCTTTTGGGTTAGGCCTGTGGTCACAGTCGGTGATCACATGAAGGAATCTCATGCCTATTTCTTGTTCACGTGGGATGAGTTACACATAGGACCTGTGGATGTTTCGTGAGGATTCCAACAAGGACTCAAAGAGATATTCCATCTTGAATATTGAGAATATCCAGTGACCAGAAGGTTAACATACCCTACTGAGGTGGGGGCACTACATCAAGTCATATCAGAGCTGAAATTTTTCTTACAGACATCATGCAAAGGAGAGGAGATAAGAGAACTCAAAGTTGTAGTCTGTGTGTGAGAGACAATCAACACAATTCCACCGAGGAGACAAGTGGAGCTGCCTTTAGCCAATTGGGTTGTGGAAAGATAAATGAGAGAACTTCATGTAATATTAGAGGCGATGGAAGAAATGCAAAGAAGGGAACCTGATACTGGAGACATCAGTGATGCAGAGAATGAAGAAGTAGATTTCTAAGAAGCTACATGGGAAGATTTTTCCAAAGAATGCTTGCTGAGAGAAGTTGTTATATTGGGAGCTAGAGATAAGATAGAGGTCCCAATGTATGAAGGAAATTTGGATGCTAGATTAGATAAGATCCATGGACAAATATTTCGACTATGAAAATGTAGATGAGGAGAAAAGGGTGAGACATGTTGTCACCAAACTAAAAGGACATGCAACACTATGGTGGGATGAACTGCAGGCTGAGAGCAGAAGCAAGGGAAAACAAAAGATAAAGAATTGGAACAAAATGGTAGCCAATTTGAAGGAAAATTTCATGCACAAATATTATCAGATCAATCTGTTTAGGAAGCTACAGAACCTGAGATAGAAGGGTATGAGATTTAAAGAGTACACAAAAAATTTCTAAAAGTTGAACATCTGAATTGGACAAAGAGAGAAGGATGGAGAAAACGTTTCCAGGTATATAAATGGCCTGAGGTATGAAATCTAGGATGATATCAACATGATGTCAGTAAGGACAATGGAGGATGCTTATCAGTTTGCACTGCAGGCGGAGGAGAAGTTGTCCAGAAAACAAAACCAACGAGGCAGAGGTAAAAGCCTAGTCTCGAACAAAGGCAAGGGAGTTTCCCATGACAAGGCACATAAGTCCAAAGATGAGACTGAGAAACCACATAGTCACTCAGAAAGAGGAGGAAGTTCCCGAGGAAGACAAGATGGTGGAAGAAGTTCTTCTAGAGGACAAGGAAGAGGCAGAGGAGGAGAAGTGATATGTTACACCTGTGGAAAGGAAGGACATAAGTCTTGGGAATGTCCTGAGAGAAATAAAGAAGGAGAAGGTGAAGCTCACATTTCAGAAGAACAAAGAAGGAATGATGAAGAAGAAGGAGCAGAGGATGGAACATCCCTAATGTTGAGAAAAGTTATATTAAAACCAAAGGCAGAAGCTAGTGCAGAGAAACAACCTATTTAGGACAACTTGAAAGAGTAAAGATAGAGTATGCAAGGTGATAATTGACAGTGGGAGCACTGACAACCTAGTATCCACAGAGATGGTGGAGAAATTGGAGCTAGAGACAACTGCACATCCAAAGCCATAAAAAATCTCATGGTTGCAGAAAGGACACCAGGTAATGGTTACTAAACAATGCTTGGTTGAATTTAAGATAAGAGGATATAGAGATGAAATTAGATGTGATGTAATTCCCATGGATGTATGCCATATTTTGTTGGGAAGACAGTGGCAGTTTGACAGGAACGTCATTCATGATGGAAGGAAGAATGCATACACATAGGAGAAGAATGGTAGGACACACATGTTGCTGCCAATAGAAGAGAAGAAAGTGAAGGAGTAATCCAACACAAGAATACTTCTAATGAGTGGGAAGGAACTCCTAAAAGAAGTCAAGAAATGATAGGAAATGCAGTTTGTTGTGGTAAGGAAATCTAGAGTTATCCTTACAAGTACTTCGATGGATGATTTTCCTAAAGAAGTTCATAAATTGTTGGATAATTTTGTTGACATAACGATGGATGAGTTGTCTAACTCATTTCCACCCATCAAGAGTATCAACCATCATATTGACTTGATACCAGGAGCATGTCTGCCAAACAAAGAAACATATAGATTGACATCTCGAGAGAATGAGGAAGTGAAGAACCAAGTCCAGGAATTATTAGACAAGGGTTTGGTCAAAGAGAGCTTAATTCCATGCCCAATACCAAATTTATTGAGTCCAAAGAAATATGGAGGATGGAGAATGTGTACAAACTCAAAAGCCATTAACAATATCACCATCATGTATATATTTCTTTTGCCAAGAATGAATGATTTGATGGACTATTTAAGTGGAGACAATTTCTTTTATAAAATAGATTTGAAAAGTGGATATCACTAGATAATAATGAGAGAAGGTGATGAGTGGAATACAACCTTTAAAACAAATGAAGGTTTGTATGAGTGGTTGGTTATTCCATTTGGCTTAACAAATGACCTGAGTATTTTTATGAGGTTGTTGAATGAAATACTGAAAGATTTCATTGGCAAGTTTGTGGTTGTATATATGGATGATATATTGATCTTTAGAAAGACTAAAGAGGATCATTTGAGACACCTAACACTAGTAATGAGGAGACTACAGCAAGAGAAGTTGTTGATAAATATGAAGAAGTCCTCTTTTATGCAGACATAACTCATTTACTCGTGTTTTGGGATCTCTTCAAATTAACTAAAGATGGACCCAAAGAAGGTGAAAGCAATCAAAGACTAGTCGTCGCCAAGAAGCATGTTTGAGGTAAGGAGCTTCCATGGATTAGTGAGTTTCTATAGGAAGTTCATTAGATATTTTAGTGGAATTTGTGCACCAATGATGGATACAGTGAAGAAGAAGCACAAGTATTTTAAATGGATAGAGGAACTTCAATATACTAAAGGAGAAAATCATAGAATGACTAATTCTGGTCTTACCAGACTTTGGAAAGATATTTCAAGTGAGATGTGATGCAAGTGGGATTGCAATTGGAGCAATTTTGAGTCGGGACAATAGGCATGTTACCTATTTCAGTGAAGCACTGAGTGAGATTAAGAGAAAATACTCCACATACGATAAGGAGTTTTATACCATAATTCAGGCCATGAAGAAATGGAGACACTACCTTGTCCCATAAGAATTTGTCTTGTACAACAAAAACCAGGGCTTACAATTCTTAACCAAATAGGAAGAATTGAATCAAAGGCATGCAAAGTGGATTGAGTTTATGCATAATTTTACTTTTCTCATAACACATATTGTTAGGAATGCTAAAAAGGTTGTTGATGCATTGAGCAAGAGATGTTTGATTCTGCAGGAATTTTAGGTGAAGACATCAGGTTTTGAACACCTTAAGGAGATGTATCATGATGATCCATATTTCAAGGAAGCATACAAAGCATGTGAAAATCATGTGTTGAGAGACAGGAGCCAGTGGGAAGAGTATATGATTCAAGAGGGATTTTTGTTCAAGGAAAATCAATTCTGCATACCGAAATGCTCAATGAGAGATAACCTTTTGAAAGAAAAGCATAGTGGAGGATTGATTAGACATTTCAACCATGATAAAATATTTGCACAGTTGAACAGTTCATACTATTGGCCAGGTATGAGAATAGAAGAAGTGAAATTTTTGAACAGATGTAAAATTTTCCAACATGCAAAAGGAAAAAGACAGAACACTGGATTGTATCAACCATTGCCAATACCAGAGAGGCCTTCAGATGTAATAACCATGGATTTTGTGTTGGGACTACCATGAATGCAAAGAGGCTGTGATTCCATATTTGTGGTGGTGGATAGATTTTCAAAGATGTAGCAATTTATCCCATGCCAGAAGACCAGTGATGCAACACATGTTGCGAATTTGACACCAAATCCGAGCTCAACCTGCGTGGGGAGGCTGGTCAAAGACCTAATTGTGCCCTAAAGAGCCCCTTTTCACATTCAAAAGAGGTTGCACAATAGCTCAATGTTTGGCTATAAAAATCCATGAATGACCACCATTTTCTCAAGGAATTCTTCATACTGTTATGCTACTGAGATTACTAGAGACCCCTTCTTTGGCAATACACATTGTAAGCTGCATTTCATAAGCTATTCACCCCTCACTTGAGTGAATAAGCTTGGAGTTATTTCACATACATTTCATCTTTTCTTTGTAAGGAGAGCAATCAAGTTGAGGGCCTCAAGAGCCTTCCATTGGAGAGGGAAGGGACCCAAG
This sequence comes from Picea engelmannii, assembly GCA_009831015.1. Taxonomy (NCBI): domain Eukaryota; kingdom Viridiplantae; phylum Streptophyta; class Pinopsida; order Pinales; family Pinaceae; genus Picea; species Picea engelmannii. The sequence goes on from ML777886.1 coordinate 868,275, forward strand.
TCCTCTTTCTCCATTGTGTATCTTTGGATTTCATCTATCAGACCAGCTAATACATTGGTGATATTGGTCCATTGTCATTTG
>ML777886.1:879648-910955 GCA_009831015.1 Picea engelmannii
TACCCCCAATGCCCCCCCTGCTCCTATACTTCCTACCCCACTTACTCCTATACTTCCTACCCTCCCTACGACAGCTGGGGGCAGGAGAGTGAAGAAGGAGCCCACAGCTCCACTTCCTCCACGCATCCCACCACCTTGCACGCTGTGCGATAAGGAGGGCCACCAAACCAACAATTTCCCATCACTACCAGAGTTACGGAATTTGATTCCCCCTAACCCAACCCCCACACCACTCCCTACTACTGCTACCACTCAACCTTCCAGTAGTAAAGGATTGAAGACCAAATGCGCGTGTGCCATCTGTTCTGAATATGGCCATTACACCCATCATTGTCCATCACTGCCTCGTTTCCGGCAGGCATTAGACATCGTCAGCCGCGACTTTCAGAACAACCCACGCCCTGCTACATCATCCACAACACCTATCACTGACATTCAGTATGTCACTACCTCCGTTAATGAATGCATGAGATGTCCCTGCTCTCTTTGCGATTCACTGGCTCATTTTACATACCAATGCCCGATGATCATCGAATATCGACACCGTCAGTTGGCCCTGCAGCACCAACCCGCAACAGAGGTAATTGACCTTACTTCATCACTAGCAGATATTCACGTCATTTCCCCTAAACCCGAGGCCCTCCCCATGCCTCCATGGTTCTTAGATGACGTATCCGAGGACTTACCCCGTAATCCACCTAACTCTCCTGCCCATTCTTCCACGGAGACTTTACATCCAACCACCACGGGGACTCCTCAGTCCTTCAATATCTGGTTTATGTCGAGTGAAATCTCACCCGCATCCAACATTACCTCCTCTGTTCCGTCAGCAGGAGGCACCCACACAGTCACTCAGACCACTCCTCATGACCCATTATATTCCTACCATTTCCAATGCGACGAAGAAATATTGGAAGAACTACAACACCCAGACTCTCCCTGGGCCGCACTACATCATCGTGCACTCTTCCTTCCGCAGGAAGCCCTAATGCCTCCTAGCCACAACCCCATTCTCGAAGTCGAAACCAAAGATTTTATCCCCTCAGAAACGGTCGATTGGTTCAATAACCCCATTCCTGCACCTGACGCTTTCGAAGAAGGTAACCTGGCTAACATTTCCCCCACCATCAAAATCAACATTTCCATTAAACCGGGAGTCGTCGAAGAGATCATCATTGGAGCAGCTTGCACTCCTAAAGAAATCATTGCCTACAAAGCCCTCTTCCAGGAGTTCCGAGATATATTCGCTTGGTCATACACAGAGATGCCTGGCATCAACCCTTCCATTGTCGAACATCGCATCGACACTTGGCCTGACGTCACCCCAGTTCACCAGAAGCAGCGACCGCTACACCCAGCTAAGGCCCCGGCTATCAAAGCCGAAGTTGACAAGTTACGTACAGCCGGATTTATTTATCCTATCGCTTACACTTCGTGGGTTTCCAACCCTGTACCCGTCGACAAAAAACAGGGCACCATTCGCGTTTGCACCGACTTTCGCGATCTCAACAATGCATGTCCCAAAGACAATTTCCCAACACCATTCATCGATCAGATTATCGACGATTGTGCTGGCCACGAGGCTCTTTCCTTTATGGACGGATTCTCTGGCTATAGCCAAATCCAGATTCACCCAGCCGATCAATATAAGACCGCATTCATTACCCCATGGGGGACGTTTTCTTATTGCATCATGCCCTTCGACCTTAAAAATGCTGGCGCCACTTTCCAGCGGGCTATGACATACATCTTTCACGATCTGGCTACAATCATCCTCGCCTACTTGGATGACCTCACCGCTCGATCCAAGAAGCGTACCCAACATCTCGATGATTTATGAATCATCTTTCAACGGTGTCGTCAGTATAACATCCGCTTAAACCCTCTCAAGTGTGTTTTCTGCGTCACCGCAGGGTGCCTCCTCGGTTTCATCGTTTCGCAAAATGGTATCACCGTCGACCCCCTCAAAGTCCAAGCCATCATGGAAATTCCACCTCCTCAGAATTTGCGACAACTGCAGAGTCTACAGGGCAAAGCGAATTTCCTCAGGCGCTTTGTTCCTGATTACGCCATACGTGCACATGGTTTCCTTCGCTTACTGCGTCACGACATCCCTTTTCATTGGGACGATTATGCCCAACAGTCGTTTGACGACCTCAAAACAACACTTTCAAATGCACCTTTGATTAGCGCACCTGATTACAATCGCGACTACATTCTCTACGTATCAGCATCAACTGTATCAGTAGCCGGCGTCCTCGTCCAGCTCAGAGATGAAAATCGTGAACACGTCATTTACTATGTCAGTAAGAATCTTTCAGGACCACCCCTGAAGTACAAACATGAAGAGAAACTTGCCCTTGCAGTTGTCCTCGCAGTTCAGAAACTGCGCCATTATATTCTTCTTCGAACTACCAAAGTCGTCGCCGATTCCAATCCTATGCAATATTTGCTCAGTCGACGCCAAGTCAACAGCAAATTCTCCCGTTGGATCGTTATCCTTCAGGAATATGACCTCGAGTTCTCAACACCCAAGAGTAAGAAGGCCCTTGTTCTCGCAGAACTTGTCACGGCCCTTCCCTCCGACATACCTAGTACCCCTGTCAATACTGACTTTCCGGACGAACATCTCTTTTACATCACTTCAGATGATCCTTGGTATGGCGACCTCCTTGTCTACCTGCGAACTCAAAAGTTTGGTCAACATATATCACGAGATGATCGTCGGCGCATTCGCCATCAAGCCCCTCGCTATCTCCTCATCAGAGACATCCTATATCGACGGGGCATCGACACCATTCTGCGTCGCTACCTGACTATTGACGAGGCCGACAGGGTCTTAAACGACTGTCACAGCGGCGCTTGTGGGGGCCATCTTTTAGGCATCGCCACAACTCAAAAGATTATCTGGGCCGGTTACTTTTGGCCTACCCTGTTTCATGACTGCATTCATGCCATGAGACGTTGTGAGCAATGTCAGCTCTATGCCAACAAAGCCCGCGCTCCCCCCGCTCTTCTTCACCCAGTCATTACTGCTGGCCCCTTTTGCAAATGGGGCATTGACTTTATGACCTGTAATCCCCCATCCAGCAATGGTCACAAATACATTGTTGTCGCTGTCGATTACTTCACCAAATGGGCCGAAGCCATGCCCACCTTCAACAACACCGCTGACACTGCAGCGCATTTTTTCTTCAACCACGTCATATCCCAGTTCGGAGTACCACTCCAGCTCGTCTCCGATCATGGGAAACATTTTGAGAATGAGATCTTCGTTGAACTCTCTTCTCGGTTGGGCTTCTCTCATGAGTTTGCCTCACCCTACTACCCTCAGTCCAACGGACAGGTCGAGGCAGTCAACAAAGTCCTCAAGACCATGTTACAACGCACGGTGAATAAACATAAAACCAACTGGCATCATATGTTATTTTCCACGCTATGGGCTTATCGCACCGCAGTGAAGACCGCCACGGGTTTCACGCCATTTCACTTAGTCCATGGGGTTGAGGCAAATCTTCCCATCGAGTGCGAAATCCCCACCCTTAGCACCGCCATTGAGATTTTACCCGACACTGCTCCACTGGAGAAGCGCTTGCTGAACTTGGAGTCTTTGGATGAGGATCCTCGATCCTCGCTACAGAACAACGAGGCAGCTAAAAAATGATCCAAAGCTACCTTCGATCGCCATGTCAACCTTCGATCATTTCGCGAAGGCGACCTTGTCCTCGCCTATGATATCACCCATGATACCTTTGGCCACGGAAAATTTGAATCACTATGGCATGGCCCTTACATCATCCAACATTGCCTCACCAAAGGCGCATACATCCTGGCATCCCCCGAAGGCCTCGCACTCAAAGAACCCGTCAATGGGTTATACCTCAAGAAATTTTATGCTTAAACGTAGTCATACTACTTTAGGTTATCTTTTCTTTTTTAGAATTTTTTAATCTTTTTTCCCCATCTAAACTATCCTTTGTGTTGTTGACAAATGACACCTCTACCAGCTTACCACATTGGTTATGCCGACGGTGCCAGCCGTTGGACACAAAATCTCGCTTCAGCTGCTTGGGCTCTCTATACCCCATCACACGAAATGCTACATTCAAATGGCATCTGTTTGGGACCAGCAACCAACAACCAAGCCGAATACACTGCTGTCATTTGCCTCTTGACCGATGCCCAGCATCATCATATTCGTCACCTTAGCGTTTTCCTCAACTCCCAACTAGTCATTCTCCAGCTCAACAATGAGTACCATGTACGTGATCCATGCCTCTTTCGCAAATACCTGCAGGTTATATTATTGACTCGACATTTTGATTCCATTACATTTACACATACTCAAAGAGAATTGAATCAAATAACAGATAACATATCTAACATGGTGCTAGACTAGCATATATCACATCAAGCTACACATACATAAACATCTCATAACATCCTGTCACAGCATATAGGAAACATAGACATCATAATCATCATCATAAAAAACAACACACATGTAACACATTTGGATCTCAAAATATGTCTACTCATGTATATATATCGCACCCGAATGTTTACATACAAAAATAAAATACATCGGCCCACAGGCCCGTGCCACATCATGGTACAAAAATCAGCTCACCAGCCTAATCCAAAACTGTGTACAAAAATACATGGTACAATCAGGGTGCCTCTAATGCACCCCCAACTGCCCCTCCCTCAGGAGGAGGTGGTGGCCCACCCCCACCCGCCCCAGGCGGTGGTGGTGGACCATCTGCTGGACCGCCCTGCCCAGGCGGCAGACATCCACTCGTCATAGCCGCGAGCACAACCGCTCACCGCACGATAGACCACCAGGGTGGAGCCAACCCAATGCACTGCTCCAGGAACTTCTCGTCCTGGATCTGAGTCCACATGCCCTCAGGCACGTCTCAGAAAACCGTCTCAAAACGACGGATTAAATCTGCATCATCTCCGGCTGCCGCCGGAGGAGCATGAGATGGCCCCGCACCAGGGTCATCCCAGCGGTGCCTCTGCGTCGGTCTCTCAGCTCCTACTGGTCCCCCAGCAACCGCATCCCTCGGACGCCTCGCACCCCGTGGCGGTCTCTCCTGCTCTCGCGGCACTGGTTCCTGGAACACGTCCACCTCCCGCCCGCGAGGTGCCACATCTGCACAAACACCAAACAAGCAACAAACAACGATATTAGTGTCTATACATCAAAACATATGCACTAGAATATCAAACAGCATACTATAAATCACAAAACATAAATACATCACATACCTCTGTCATCAAACGACTCCCCAGGAGGCAGTACCATATCAGGGTCTCCCCGGAAGTCCACCCCCGCATACGGAAACCAGAGTATGACCTGTGGCGTCTGCCGCCATATCTGCGCGGCCTCCTCTGAGAAATAGTGCCTCCCTTCGCCACCATCGTGGCGAACCAAAATCTTGGACCACCGTCTCAAACGCGGGTGTCGTACAGCTGGTGCCTCCAGCACTACCCTCGGCCGCAACGCCGGCACCCTCTCTAAGAAAAAGGCCACCAGGATGGAGCCGAAAGCAAACTCCCCCCTGCCTGTCGATCGACATCGGTCCAGCTGTGCGATCATCCGCGCATGGAGAGCTAACCCCCAGGCAAACCACTCCCGGCCCACCACCACTCTCTCCATCAACATCAACTCCCCACCACTAATCCGGTGGGGTGTTGTGGACCCGTAAATCCGCACTATCATCGATTCTACGCAACGATGTAGCAGAACATCTAGTGCGTTAATACGCACAGCCGACCCAGTCATATAGTTTGCACCCGAACAAAATCGCCCGACGACCTCGGCCAGATCACCCTCTCTCGGCAGCACTGGCACTGCCAGCATCGGCATTCCCCGAAAGGGGAGCCCAGTGAGGAAATAAACATCCTCCTCAGCAGTGAAGGCCACTCGCTCTCCTCGCACGAGGAAGCAGTGCTGCCGAGGGCTCCACATCTCGATAAGAAAGTGGAGCAAGTGCTCCTGGGCCCGTAGCAGTGGGCACTCAAAAAACTTTAGCAGCCCACTGGCTGCCAAAGTCGCTCGCACTGCTGGCCTCGCCTCGGCCACCTCCTCTCGCAGCGACTCCCAGTCCCGCTCGCGCCACCTCACATCCATACTCGCTGCTCGCTGCCTGCACACAACCCAGAGACTTGTATTAGTTTGGGCGCTCATCTAACAAACATCCACATAAGCTAAGTTTTACACCCAGAAACCTTGCCTCCAAGGCGCGGTTTTACCACCCACAGGCGCACGCACATGCGCGCCTGTTCGATACATAGGTGCGCATAAGCGCGCGCCTATTTTTCCCACAGGCGTGCATGAGCGCGCGCCTATTTTTTTCCACAGGCGCACTCAAGAGCGCGCCTGTCCACAATACAGGCGCACTCATGAGCGCGCCTGTTCACAACACAGGCGCACTCTCAAGCGCGCATGTTCGCCCTACAGGCGCGCACCCATGCACGTGTATTCAGTGAATAGGCATGCGCTCACGCGTGCCTTTCACTGAGTCGCCCGTGCATACGGGCCCACCCTCTACCCAAAAACCCCCTAAAACTCTCCTACGACCCTCCGTACCTACCCTGCCCAAAAAGTTGAAACCTACAACTATGCAGGACGGTCAGAGTACCAACCTGTAACTCGCACGCCCGGAAATGGATGCCTCGTACTCTCCAAATCGCTCAAACTCCTCTGACTTTTCTCTGGGATCACTATAGCAGCAGGTACAACTAAGGTGGCAATGTGGGCCCTACAACTATATATAGGGTTTTTTGCCAAAAATTCCATTCATCATTCCGGGAGCCCATGACGTCCATTTTTCGAACCGTCTTCAGCCACAGGATCAGCATCCCGCCACCTACATCATGGCTGTCCCTGGGCCACTTTTCATCCCGAGCCCCGGGGTGCCCCTTTTTTCATATCATGGCCAGGTACGCACACACATTGTCACATTTATCTAAATACATGTTCATATTTGTTATTCTCTTCAGATATTGTTCACTTGGGTATTTGGTTGTTCTGTGTGCAGGTACTTGATTATCACCATCATTGTTCAGCATTCCTTCAGGTATATATTCAGCACTGGCATGTAGTATCTCCCACTATATTGCATTTGCATTGCCAGGCACACCCTCTGAAATTGACCTTTAGTATCTCCATTTCCGGCTCTGCAGTACTCACACCTCCATTTTGCATCATGGGTACTGTCACCCAGTAGCATTCTCACCTACATGAGTTGTCCCATTCATAGCACCTATTTGCACTTATGACACTCATGATGTTCTTTCCCTTTAGGACTGGGAGTCCCGGTAGTCTTACATCATGTTGCGGATCAACCACATACTCCTTCTTCTCATTTTGCTGGCTTTCCCACATGGACTCCCAGATCATCACTTTATGCTTCAGTTCATTTTGACTGCGCCTCCGCAGGATCATGAACCCTCCATTTCATCCACCATCAGTTTGCCCATCTGCGAACCGATCTTCATTTCACCTACCTCATACAGAAACCCGCCAATGGGGCCCCCACCCTCCATTTGTTTTCACTGCCATTTATGCCCTACCAGGGGCACTCATTTTTCACTGGGGCACCCGTTTCTGTATTTTGTACATTTTTCCCAAATTATTTCATTACTTCTTGTACAAACACCTGTATTTTACAGTCATTTACCTTTTTCGTCACCATTGGCGGCCTACCTTCCTTTTGGCCACACGCAACCCATGTCACCCTTGGTTGAAGCATTGATTATCATTTACCTTTGCCGACATCGTCCATATCTTCAGAGTACCCTGCAGGTCAGTTACCTCTACCCTCTGACTTTATTCACCTTGTCCCGCCTTTGGCATAACTTAGCCCTAGTCTTGTCGTCTCCCTGACACTCGACCCTGTTACACGGTTGCGGCCACTGTTACTCTCATATATCCTCCAACCAAGGGCAGTCTTGAGTCATCCCACTTTTTGACTTCGTCCATATACCTTTGCCACTTCACCACCTCAGTAGATTCCACGGAGTACCTTTTAACTTCTGGGAGTCGCGTCTCCCTTTTGTCGACATCAGCACACTTTTCCAAAAGGGCGACAATATCTTGGTCCTCATTTCTCATTCAATGAGCGATCTCGGACGGCACAGCGGGAAACACCATTGCTCCCTGATGTCGTTGACCCCCATAACATTTGACGCCAACACTTTCTCATGTTGCAGTGGGTCTTACTGTGCGACTATTGTAGTTTTTATCAGCAATTGCCGAAGACCTCTGAACTTGGTCGGGCCACCAATGCCCACATCACTGTCGTTGTTTCCTTCCGCGACCATTACCACTGGTTCAGAGTATGTTCCTTTACAGAATTGTCTTCTGCCTTTATCATTCCGCCCCCGAGGGCGCTGCATTCATCTACATCAGCATTTCAGATCTTTTTCCTTCAGAGTTACATCATACGAGCATGGGGCATGCCCGCCTTGTTTGTACATACTTGTATATTGTTTCACACCTTGTGGAAGGTCGGATTTACAAGTTCCTTTCTTCTCCAACGGATTGCTCTATACAGTCTTACTCTTGCTCTCCCTTACAACATCATTCTCAGTAAAAGAAACATTGATGAATTTCGGCTATACGTTTTTCTCCTAACCTCATCCATCAGGGGGCATCTGTTATCACTGAAATTTCGTCCACACAGGGTGACAAGAACTCCGCATCGTCAAACACAGAAAAACAGTCATTCATGGCACAAGGATAAACTCCACAGCACAGCAAAAGGGTCAAAACTATGCAAAATGGCCAAAAAATTAAAAAGCGCTATGCACCCACTGGGCGCGCGCGCGCACGCGCAATATCTTCGTACTTGGAGCGCATATGCGCGGTTGTGGGGTGCAAAACCCGCGCGCTTGCCAAACTACGCATTTATGGAACTGGTCAGCCTCCCAACCACTTATGGATCGGCTCCCAAGTCGATTTGACACCAAATCCGAGCTCAATCTGCGTGGGGAGGCTGGTCAAAGACCTAATTGTGCCCTAAAGAGCCCCTTTTCACATTCAAAAGAGGTTGCACAATAGCTCAATGTTTGGCTATAAAAAGCCATGAATGACCACCATTTTCTCAAGGAATTCTTCATACTGTTATGCTGCCGAGATTACTAGAGACCCCTTCTTTGGCAATACACATTGTAAGCTGCATTTCATAAGCTATTCACCCCTCACTTGAGTGAATAAGCTTGGAGTTCTTTCACCTACATTTCATCTTTTCTTTTTAAGGAGAGCAATCAAGTTGAGGGCCTCAAGAGCCTTCCATTGGAGAGGGAAGGGACCCAAGTCCTCTTTCTCCATTGTGTATCTTTGGATTTCATCTATCAGACCAGCTAATACATTGGTGATATTGGTCCATTGTCATTTGTTTTTATTTTTGTTTCTATGCTCATAGTTTCATTTAGTTTTTGTTTAATTCTCATTAATAGCTTAGTTGTTTTCTTTCTAACCTTTTACCATACAGCTGTCATGACTAGCAGAGCCCAACTAGGCATGTAAGCACTCACTTTTTGCTCACACATCGATGAAAAGAGTGCAAACAATGACTATAAGCATGAATTTAAACATAAAACTTGGCTTGGTTTCATAATATTTTACCTTATAAATATCATTTTAAAAAGTCACCCATATATGATTAAAATTCAAATCTTATGAAATGGTTGATTAATCCACTATCGAAATTTGTGTATTATGGTTATTATGAATTCATTGGTTCTATAGTTCATTGTGGAAATTTTTGAATGCACAAGAACCTTGGTTAACTGTTGATATTATTTTCATGAGTTCAATTGTCATATCAACATTCATGCAAATTAGTACAAGCATGTTGTGCTCATGTCTTTGTTTCACCTTGTTGGCCTAAAACATTAATGAGACCATTCATTATGCACATAGGGTTTTGTACTCTGTAGGATTTGGCACTCATCGTGAGAAATGGTTTGGAGTCTTACAAACCTTCTGGTTTTCATTTTCCCTATTTCTTCCGTCCGAGTTATGATAGCCCCCAGACTCTGCGATTTTCATGCTATTACATCCTGCTTAGACCTGTCTCTGTTGCTCATCCATTGGAAACCTAAACCTATCCCTTTTGATATTTGTTGAATCCTTGTCATAGTGGTAATAGAACCCATGGTTCTTATCGAGCCGAATGGATGCCAAGATTTTCTATCCCATGAAGACACTATTGATGACCTAGAGGCTCATGGGTGGGATGTATTCCTCAAGAACTTTGAAGTCTATAATCTCCAGGCTGCAAAAGCTTTTGCACAAAATTTTGACGGCTTTAGGGCCAAGATTGGGTATATACAGCTGGAATTAACAAAGGATTTCATGATCAAGGTGACATGACTCAAATAAAAAGGAGATAGGTGGTTTAGGAATGCTAAAATAGAATATGTCCCATGGAGTTTGTTAATGGCTTCCCGTAAAACCACTTGTTGTACAAAAGGTATTCCTATCGCTTTGTTAAAACCTAGATTGCATAGTCTCCTTTTAATTATGAAGTCATTTGTTATGTGTGAGGGCCGATATGGGATGGTTTTTCTGTACCACATATGTTTTCTTATGAATTTCATAGGGTTTGAGTTGGATATGCCTTTTTACCTGTTGATGAATCTTTGCAAAATGTCCAAGTGTTATAAGCGACAGGGTATCAATTTGAGTCTGTTTCACCATGGACTCATTGAAATCTTATTGGTTTATCACCTGTCGAAAATAGGTGACAATTGGGAGACCTTTCTGATAATAAATGGCTTCACCCAAGCTGATGCTTCAGCCAACCCTGTTTTATTTGTAAACCCTAACTTGGACAGACCAATAACTAAAATCCATGTCATTAATTCAATTGATGACCCATAATTTATTGGACCAGTTTCTGTTGTTGATGAAACCCCTGTGGATAAAGAATTACCATGTAGGTTTCCACCTGGAAGATCTCTGGAAAAATTAATTGCCAAATTAAAATAAAAGGATCGTCATGTGCCTATGAACGAATCTAGTTTAAACGTTAATGATAATACTGTTGTGAAGAATTTCTGTAAGGGAAAGAAACAACATAGCACAGATTTAATTTTCAGGAATAAGAATGATGGTCATTTTTTTTTATAGAAAACTAAGAAATCACAAGAGTAATCATCTGATCTCGATCAATCCAATCGATATCGATGATCGGTATTCAGATCGTGAGATAGACAATTTCTTGTCTCGTGAAGACCCAAAAAATCAATGTTCAAGGAGAGAGGTTATTACCCATGTTGAACAATATGATTTTGTGACCAATTTACCCCTGTGTCTTAAGGGTAAAGAAGGATTTTCAGGTATTGGGCACGACCTGGAACAAGCCACAGGTAAAAATGAATCACCCCTTGTTGATTGTGTTCCATATCGATCTTCCATTTACCTGGTGCATTGTGATAATTGTTTCGACTAGATAGTGCGTTACTATACAGATGTTTCACTCTTACAGTCTCAAGTTAAACACTTTTCCACTCAGAATGCTCTATTGAAACAAGAGAAACTTGACCTGAAGGCACACACAGAGAGGGAGAATAAACGTTTCAAGAGGGTTGGGAGTATAATCATAAAAACACAACTAGTTTCAAAGCAATTATAAATTCTGAATTGTCATATCCCTCTTTGGCTAATTTTTAATGGTAAAAGGATTTTGTTTTGATTTCATTCAATTATGTTATCAATGTCGAAATAGGTAGATGTAAATTTTGATTTCACTTGCTAAAAATAAGACTAGCTACAAAATCTATGATTCTGTAGCCAGTCCCTTTTGAATAATAATTAGTAATTGTTTTTCTAATATCAAATTGGTTTCACTATTTATAGGAAATGGAAGATTCAACTGCTAATTGCATGGATCTAACACTTTTGAATCATATGTCCAAATGTTCAGTAATTTCTCTTTTTTTTATGTTTTATAAAACTTTGTTTTATTTTTTAACAAACAAACTCATGCATGAGTGGTGGTGGGTGTCATATATGCACTAAAAACACACTAAAAACCCTCAATTAAATTGTCAACTCAGGGTAAGTAAACTTAGAGTTGTAGCAAAATATATGCCAAGGTAGAAAGGCTAGTAGTAGTATAGTCTGACTAAGAAAGTAGCTATCTAAGGGCTAATCTATTCAAGCAAAGACTATTAATGGAAAAACCTACTAAGAAACTTCAACTATGTAACCTAGGTAACCTTTGGACAAAGGATCGATGGATAGTTCTAGGAAAGCAAATGAAAACCCTACTTAAATCAAACTAGTTCAATCATAACAAAAAGAAAAAGCAAACTATTCATCTAATAAGCAAATAGCAACAAAAAACTACTTTAAGTAGCCTACTTAAATTCAATAAGCAACTATCCTCTGAAAGAAAGTAAATAAACAAGTAAGTAACTATTCTATTAAAGCAAGTAAGCAAGAAAAACAACTAGCTAACCTATGATAACTCCTACAAAAAATAAACTAATTAAGACTCCTCAATAAGTAACTAATTAAGCTAAGAAACAAGTGAACTCTATTCTTAAATGAAACTTCACAACTACTTCTAATTTACAAAAGGAAATCTACTAAATTGATAGCAAAGAGTAACTAACAACTAATCCTTGATCTATGATAAGAAAATTACTCTTTAATCTACCATAGCAACAAAACTATTTATCCTACAACAACAAGAAAACTATCTTCTACTTTCTAAAAATGAGAAAACTATCTTCTTACTCTATGAAAGCGAGAAAAACTCAAATATAGTGTTGATGGTTGTGTTAATGTCTCTGGTGTCTTATAATATCACGACGACACTTAATAATAAAATATAATTCAAGAGGGATAAACTCGATATTGACTTTAATATCAAAGTGAAAAGTGTGAATTAAGAAATCCAGTGAGAACTTAGCCATTATGAAAACAACATCAACTACCCTGCATATAGAGGTGATTATGTAATCATGCATTAACGATCAACAACAAAAAGAGATTATGTTATGAAATTCAATTGCACTCTATACTACGTAAGAAACTTATACTATACTGAATTCAATCATTAAATACAACTTGAAATTGCAACCTAAATCTAAGCAAGAAATTGCATAACATAAACTAAACTAACAATTCAAATTGCAAAAAGGGAAATGCTCATAAACAAAATTTAAACACTGTTCTAGTAGTAGCATATGACAAGCAATGAAATGAATAAAATATCTAACAACTAGGTAAACAAAGACTAAATAGAAATTGAATAAGAAATTTCCAAATTAAAACTAACACTATCACTATCCATCCACCGAAACCCTGTCAAAAAAGCATGAATTAAATTTATGTCCTAAAACTCTATTTCAGCATGAAGAAAGTCTATTCTACCATCTAGTGTCTAAGCTTGCAAGCTTGTTTCTATCATCTGCAAAGTCATTGCATATTAACAAGATTCTTCAAAATAACGTGCAAAAGCTAAATTAAACCAATTAAATTACAAACAACAAATTAAATAACAAAGAAATACAATAACATTTCATATACAAAAAATGAAATAAAAATGCATCTATGCTATCCAATTCACAAATAAACTGATAAGATAGTTACCCAGACTGTTGGTGCCCCCCCAACAATTCATGGTCACTCCTCAAATGCACACCACAAACTTCAACACAACGATTTCACCATTAAAACTAAAAACCCAGGTTTTACACAGTCTAACAAAATGAAAATGACAAAACATAGCTAAAATCATCTTTTTCTCTAACACATGACTTCTTCACAATTGTATGACCACAATGGTGGTATTTATAAGCTTTACAGACTAAGAGGTCGACCACTTGAGGGTCGAACCTCCTCCAAAAATAGTAAATTAAATTTAATGATGCCTTAACTGCCAAAATAGAGCTAGCCAATAATCTCCCACCATAACAACCCAAAATCGAGTTGTCAAGAGTTCAGTAATTGGAGGGGATAAGCATGAGAAAAATCCATGTTCCCGATTCTCCCATCACTGGCTGCCAATACCGTAACCGCCAAATCACCCATTGTTTTTGTGTAGGACAGAGTGTCGGACGAAGTACTAGATGCAGAATTGAAAACCACAAACTGCTCTCAATCCATTAAGAATTTCAGGAAACAACTCACAAGAGGCCTAATTGGGCATATCACGTACAAAACCCATGTGCTGGATTTTTCATATTCCACTTCATTCTCCCACAATTTAATATTTAAGTTAGCTTCCTGTAATAGTTCCAGATGGAGTACCAGATGGAGTGCCAGATGCAAAAACGCTTTGCAATTTCTCCTTGTGACACACAGATCCCGAATTATCTCTTTGAAATAATTAAATCATGCTGAATTATACTTGAAATCGTCACAAAACTTCAATCATACATACATGGTATAAGTTATGGCAATTGGATACAAGAATCCTTCAAAACTTCTTCAAAATAGTAAAATATACATATAGTATAGGTAAAAAAGGATCTAACTATCATAATTAATTTAACCATATCATGGGCCCAACATTACCCCCACACCTAATATTTTGTAGGTCCCACTGCAAACAAAAATAAATTTCCCCAACATGACTAAACTTGCGAAGGAGGGGGTGCATTAGCTTTTGAAGCTTCTCCCTCTTGCTTGAGGGATTTTGAATTAGGATTTTTGTGATGTTTCAATTACATCGAGAGACTATTATTGGTGGTATTCATATCATCAACCAAATTCTGTAGAGAATTCATCTTGGCTTGTAGGACAACGTTATCATGGCGTAAATGATGACTCAGTGTTTCATGCTCTCTAAGATTGAACTGGAGGGTTTGGAGTTTTTGGAGGTTGTTGATGACATGTGCAGAAGCATTGATATGTATATTATATCCTTGATCCTTTAAATCATGAAAAACAACAACTTTTCCTCTACAAAATTAATTCCAAAAGTGATTTCCCATAAGCGTAACAATTCTGGCCTGGCGAACTTGTGAAAAATAGGTCTCAAAGTGACAACTGTAACTACAATACAGTAAATCATGTGTAAACGCTAAGAGAGGTTTTTGTTTTTGAATATCCTTGACAAAAACCTCTCTTGGTTTTCAAAAATTCACTTTCATTTATTAGGAAAACATGTCAAGAAAACATGACTAAAACAGGAAAAACAGAGTGTTTTATTTTCTGAAAAACTAGGCGTCTAAGAGAATTGAATATATCAAAAACCATAACTTATATTTAGGAAATGAGAGAGGTTATAATTTTTTAATATGTCCTTCATAAAAACCTCTCTTGGCTTTCAAAACTTCACTTCCATTTGTTAGGACAACACGAAAGAAAACATGACTAAAACAAAAAAAACAAAGTGTTTTATTTTCTTAAAACATAGGCCTCTAAGATGATCGAATATATCCAAAACCATAAATTATATGCAAAAAATGAGAGAGGTTATTGTTTTTTGGTATGTTATGAACAAAAATCACCTCCATGATTCAAAATTACTTTCCCATTTGTTCATAATCCCAGCTTGAAGTTGGTTACTCAAAACTTGCAAAAGCACAGTGTGCTCTCAGCGGAAGCGCAACATGGTCTTTGATAGTGATTTTGGAGGCCTTCCCAGAGGTGTTTTGGGATGAAAGTGGTATGGGTGGAAATTTTATGATGTCTTCTACACAATGGAACCATAAATAACAACAAATGCCTTCTCCAACCCTCTGAAAAACTGACGTGAAGTCAAGTTGTACAAATGTGCAGAAACCTCCTATAGAGACTGTATTTGGGGGATTTCTCTCAAATAATAACACTTGTGCATAAATGAAGGAGGTTTTTGTTTCTTGGTATATGATTGAAAAAAATGTATTTCATGTTTTTCAAATTCATCTTCCTTAATTCAAAAACCAATTTTGAAGTAGAACTTTGACCAAGACAATCATTTGAAAATTTATAGCAAGGAATGATGACATGACCATGATGAACATTTATGACCTTGGATGAGTGGAGGGAGTAGTAATGACACCTAGACACACAAATGAAAATTTTACAACCAAGATATGTCAAATTGCATTTGAGAATTTTGTTTTGAAAATATAACAATTTGACCTAATAACCCTATCAATCACATGAAAGAGTAAATTTGATCATGGGTGACTGACAGAATGACAAATAATAACAAAAGGCTTGGTTTGTACTAGTAGGCATGGTGAACAGGAGAATTTTATTTCATGTTATCTATCTGTAACAATTCAAACAATTATTCCTCTTTTCATAAGCTTGTAATACAGATGGAAGTAAGTATTTAGAAGTTGTTATCGCTCTGTATTTGTCACAAAGAGTAGTTAAGTGTACGAAGTCCTCTAGAGAATAAACATAAAAATGCACAACAAGATTATAACACACACAGTGATGTCAAAAGTATATAATTTAGCATAGCAATACAAACAACTGCTGATATAATATCCCAAGACATTATAAAAAGATAGTATGACAAAATTTTGACAGAAATCCTACTTCCTCTTCTCATGTGTTTTCTATACAAATGGGCAGTGCTTAGAATTTTTTTAGGTTAAGAAAATCCCCCCAGACTGAAGATATGGCACGTCCTCATCACATGAATTAGAAATAGGCTTCTTGGTATTTACTGTGTTTAGAGGGGGGTTAGCAATAGGCTTCTTGGTCTTCTTGCCCGATGAGGCTGCAGGGGTATCGACATGTTTCTTGGACTTTTGGTCTGGTAAAGGAATAGATTGAGCATGAGGGTTTGGGTGGAGTAACATTCCCTAGATCAAGAGTCTTGTTTCTCATCTTGATTTTAATATGAGGGTTTTCAAAGTGGTAAATGAACTCATCCCACGTTTTCCCCATTTCGGCTAAGACAAGTAGTTTGATAAGGCCACGGTGAAATAAGATGTTATGGGGATTGGTTGCATTCTTCCTCACTTGGGAAGGCATCCTCTCAAGACTCTTTAAGAAGTAAAATGGAAAATTCAATGGCTTATTGAACTGAAAGTGAACTAATGATCGAAAGTGGCAGGCTTTAAAGACGAAATATCTACCTTCACATGTAATCAATTGGTGATGATTATGAGAGGGTTGATTAGCTCCTGTTTTATCCACTCCTTGGAGTATACCTTAGCTCCATAGATGTTCTGAAATTAGGTTTTGAAAACCCTATTATAGCTTGCTCTTGGCAACTGGTGGTGTTTAAATCAGTGGTCTCCAACTCTTGGGAGCTTTGTGGCTGAGGTAATTGATTCCTCTGAGGCCACGAACATAGTGAATAGCAGTTGAGGTAGGCTAAGAGTGTTCCATTGTTATTTGTTTGGCCATTGTGCTCACACAATACATTCCTCTATCTCTCATTTTATAAGGCATGTAATCATAACTCTGTAATGAATAGTCTGCAGCGACAATAAACTAGTTAAGTGGTTTGTTAAGGAAATGTACAACAGTTTATAACACACATAGAATTAGCATTTCGAAAATAACACATAAATGATGATATAATAGCATGTATTATGAAAACAACACATAAATTTTTACAAAGATTTACTTCTTCTATGCAATGTTATCATTTGTAAACTCATGAACCCCTCCCCCACACCTAAGTATCATGACACCTCACAATAAAAAATATAGGAAACCAGTCAGTTCTCCCAATAACTAAAGATTTACAGCTTGTTAAGTGTAGAGATAAATTTCACAGATTGGTCTGACGAGACGGTTAGAAGATGCTCCCACCTATAGGATAACAGATCCTATATATAGAAAAGAAGAGGTAGGCATCAGAGTTTCACGATAGTCTCAAAGTTAGTTCCCAATGGAAAATTTATGGATTTCATTAACCTTAGCTTAACCATACATACTTTGTGTCAGATTTGTCTACAAGTAATGTCATATATCAAGACAATTTTAAATTTATTATTTATTTTTGTTAGGTTACGATCCTCACTAGGTAGAATGTCCCACTACCAGCAATCATGTTCCGTACTCTGGTGGGCTTACCTAGTCATACCATGGGCTGGTACCCACTTCCATCAGACATGTTTAGTACCCTAGCAGGTTAGCCTCTTACACCCTCAGAGACTGGCCCTCCATATTTTAATATTTTATTATAAGAGTGTTTTATGCAATAAGATGGGGGGACAACTCTGAAAAAAAAATAAAATATTTCTTTTTATTGGGATGGTATTTATGTTGGAGGATGACTTTCCGTTATATATATTCCTTAGTGATTGTCCTGATGTAAGGGGTACTTAAGCGGATGTGGACTATCTAAAGATATGATATAATCAAGCTATTTAGTGTGTAGTGGATGGTACCATTGAAAAATAACATAAAGATATCTCTAGGCTCAACTCACTTTCTTCTTTTGTAAGTTATTGCGATGTTTCCATGACTAACCGCTAATCAACCCTCCTTCTTACTCTTTAATAAAGATAATTTACTCACTTACGCATGTTTCTTGGAGAAACTGTACGAGAGACCTCTAAGATTGATGGTTATGGTGTCACTTCCTTATATAGTGGTGAAGGTTCAAGAGAAACTACTTCTTAATATGCCTTGAGAAAAAGAATATGCAAATATTTTGCAAAAACATGGCTAACTATAGCATGTCATTATTCATTTGATTCTTAGTAGACAACAAGGTTCAAGTATAGCAATGTTTTGAAGAAAAATTCTTCTTTTATATCTCCTTGAAATTGTCTACCCTTGGTGATATAAATACCTACAAAGATCTCTAAAACTGTTTGCAAAAACCACACTCTAAAATATAATAAACTAATGATATCAATGAGATCAAGTCATAGGAACATGTATCTCATAGTTCTTTAATTAAAAAAAAATGTAAAATGAGGATGCATTAGACTTTAATCTAAACTAACAACATGCATCTTTTATTTACTATCCTACCCTACCTAAAAAGAGAGGAAAAAGCTTTATCCAAGTGTAAGAACTCTTCCAATGTAACCATGTGCGGAGCAAGATAAGAAACATACTCATATCCATATATGAAAAATTTACCACAATGATTACCTGGATATGAAGAACCAACGAACCTACTTGTTTTGGCTTCCGAAGGTGTTGAAGAAGATAATAGTATTGTGGCCTGATGACCCCTTGAAACCAAATTTCAATGTAATCTTGATGTTCATCAACAGTAATTTCTATGCTCTCCTTCATCATGCTATGCAGATCCCCTTCTTCTGGATGATTGATTTATGAAGTACATAATGGATCTGCTAAGATGGATGTTGAGAACTCCTCAATCTTAGGTCTTAACGATTGCTCTCCACTAGATGTAGTCCATAATTTTTTAGCTTACTTTGCATTTTGGCAAGGAAAATCATTTTGTAGCTCATAGGACCTTGATTCTTCTAATATTTCTGGAGATGTATTCAAGTTCTTGGCTATTGTCAATATATGTTCTTCCTGAGGAGAAGAAGAGATCCCAACTGCTACTAGGATTTGAGAGAGTTCTTCCAAACTAGTGGTCACCTTCGAATTCATTCTCCTAGTGGTGGTAAGAAAACAAAGGCTATGTTGGTTGGTTCTGCAAAGGGATCGAGTGGTCTTGCCTCATGTCCCACTATTATTGATGCTTCAACTTTTTTTCTATAGTGCTCCCTGTTTTAGCCTCTTCAGAGACTGCTTTAGCTATTTGGGTTGAGCTAGCTCTTGTTGTTCGGTATCGGTCTGTGAAGTTTATGAGTGGAACGTTCCTTCCCCCAAAAAGGTCAGAAGGAACCTTGGTTGAAAGGTCTGATTTAGATTTAATGTATTTAACTTTTGGGTCTCTAGGTCTATTCATGAAAGAAAAGAAAAACAAAAAGAAAAATGACCATTGGGTTTGGGGGAACCTCCTATAGAAAATGTGCAGGTTCTTACCTCACGTCTTAAAGTCCCCCCTCCACCAAACTAATGCTAAGGTTTTGAAGTGACCTATTTCCTAACTATTTCCTACCTTGAGGCAACTCCCCGACAACGATGCCAAAAATGGTGGGTGTTATATATGCACTAAAAATACACTAAAAACCCTCAATTAAATTGTCAACCCAAGGTAAGTAAACTTAGAGTTGTAGAAAAATATATGCCAAGGTAGAAAGGCTAGTAGTAGTATAGTCTACCTAAGAAAGTAGTTATCTAAGGGCTAATCTATTCAATAAAAGACTATTAATGGAAAAACCTACTAAGAAACTTCAACTATGTAACCTAGGTAACCTTTGGACAAAGGATCGATGGATAGTTCTAGGAAAGCAAATGAAAACCCTACTTAAATAAAACTAGTTCAATAATAACAATAAGCAAAAACAAACTATTCATCTAATAAGCAAATAGCAGCAACAAAATACTTTAACTAGCCTACTTAAATTCAATAAGCAACTATCTTGTGAAATAAGTAAATAAACAAGCAAGCAACTATTCTATTAAAGCAAGTAAGCAAGAAAAAAAACTAGCTAACCTATGATAAATCTTTCAACAAGTAAACTAATTAAGACTCCTCAATAAGTAACTAATTAAGCTAAGAAACAAGTGAACTCTATTCTTAAACGAAACTTCACAACTACTAATTTACAAAAGGAGATCTACTAAATTGAAAGCAAAGAGTAACTAACAACTAATCCTTGATCTATGATAAGCAAATTACTCTTTAATCTACCAAAGCAAGAAGACTATCTATCCTACAACAACAACAAAACTATCTTCTACTCTATGAAAGTGAGAAAACTATCTTCTACTTTGTGAAAACGAAAAAACTATCTTCTTACTCTATGAAAGCGAGAAAAACTCAAAAATAGTGTTGATGGTTGTGTGAATGTCTCCAGTGTCTTATAATATCATGATGACACTTAATAATAAAAAATAATTCAAGAGGTATAAACTCGATATTGACTTCAATAGCAAAGTGAAAAGTGTGAATTAAGCAATCCAGTGAAAACTTGGCCATTATGAAAACAACATCAACTACCCTCCATATCCATGTCATTATGTAATCATGCATTAACCATCAACAACAAAAAGAGATTATGCTATGAATCTCAATTGCACTCTATACTACGTAAGAAACTTATACTATACTAAATTCAATCATTAACTACAACTTGAAATTGCAACCTAAATCTAAGCAAGAAATTGCATAACATAAACTAAACTAACAATTCAAATTGCAAAAAGGGAAATGCTCATAAACAAAATTTAAACACTATTCTAGCATATGACAAGTAATGAAATGAATAAACTAGCTAACAACTAGGTAGGAAAAGACTAAATAGCAATTGAATAAGAAATTTGCAAATAAAAACTAACACTATCACTATCCATCCACCGAAACCCTGTCAAAGAAAGCATGAATTAAATTTTTGTCCTAAAACTCTGTTTAAACTCTATTTCAGCATGAAGAAAGTCTATTCTACCATCTAACTAAACATGGGGTTAGTGTCTAAGCTTGCAAGCTTGTTTCTATCATCTACAAAGTCATTGCGTATTAACAAGATTCTTCAAAATAACCCGCAAAAGATAAATTAAACCAATTAAATTTCAAACAACAAATTAAATAACAAAGAAATAAAATAACATTTCATATACAGAAAATGAAATAAAAATGCATCTATGCTATCCAATTCACAAATAAACTGATAAGATAGTTACCCATACTATTGGTGCCCCCCCCAACAAGTCGTGGTCACTCCTCAAATGCACACCACGAACTTCAACGCAATGATTTCACCATTAAAACTAAAAACACAAGTTTTACACAGTCTGGCAAAATGAAAATGACAAAATAGAGATAAAATCGTCTTATGATCTAACAAATGACTTCTTAACAATTGTATGACCACCATGGTGGTATTTATAAGATTTACAGACTAAGAGGTCGACCAATGGAGGGTTGAACCTCTTCTAAAAACATTAAATTACATTTAATGATGGCCTAACTGCCGAAATAGAGTGATCCAATAATCGCCTGCCATAACAACCCAAAATTGAGTTGTCAAGAGTTCAGTAGCTGGAGGGGATAAGCACGAGAAAAACCCATGTTCCTGATTCACCCATCACTGGCCGCCAATACCATAACTACCAAATTGCCCATCATATTTGCGCAGGACAGAGTGTCGGACCAAGTACCAAATGCATAATTGAAAACCACGAACTTCTCTCAATCCATTTAGAATTTCAGAAAACAACCCTAAAGGGGCCTAATTGGGCATATTACGTACAAATCCCATGTGGCGGATTTTTTATATTCCACTTCATGCTCCCAAAATTTAATATTTAAGTTAGCTGCCTGGAATAGTGCCCGATGGAGTACCGGATGGAGTGTCGGATGCAAAAACGCCTTGCAACTTTTCCTTGTGACACAAAGATCCTGAATTAGCTCTTTGAAATCATTAAATCATGTAATTATCACAAAAATTCAATCATACATACCTAGTATAAGTTATGGCGATTGGATACAAGAATCCTTAAAAAATTCTTCAAAATAATAAAATATACATATAATATTGGTCAAAAAGGATCTAATTATCATCATTAATTTAACCATATCACGGGCCCAACAAGTGGTTTCTAGTCCACTATTTTCTTAATATTATTTGATTTTGGGGGATTCAACTCTATCTTGTATGATATGCGCATTTGGATCCTGAAATAGTTTAATTATTGTTCACTACTGGTAGTAAATGGCATCTCATATTTTGATTTCAACGCATTATGGACATGTAACTTTCAAGAGTGTATGGACAAGTAGTTCACTCCTTGGCTTTAGACCAGTGTGGTGCTTTTTCATTATGTTTTTCCCTTTATATTATGGAATATGTTGGCCCTTGCCCAAGTTTTGGGAGATCTTTGGTCAAGTTTGACCTATTTTGGGACATCGACAGCTAGCCGAGAAGGAGCGCAAGACGAAGAAGAGATCACAGGATCTCGACCCCTTTTTGGGTCCTTTTTGGGATTTGGGAATATGTAATGGGTATTGGATTTTGACCCATGGGTTTACCCATGTTTAGGCCTAGTTTTGTAAAGTATAAATAGATGTCTAGGCTATGTAGAACAAGAGAAGTGTGTGTGTGTGTGTGTGTATGCGCATCTATGTGATGTTGGATGAATGGCTAAGTGCTAGATCTATGTGATTGAAGGACTGTAAGTGATTTGTGCATACTATGTGAGACTTGCAGAGCTGAGTGCAAGTGATTACAGAAGGCTTAGTGCTATAACTGAGCTTGAGGAAGGAGGATCTGGCGAGGTGCACGTAGATTTCCTCTCCTATGCGAAGTAGGGTTTTTGTGGCTATGTGCATGTAGATCTCTGATTGAAGATAATAAATAAGAAGAGTTGGTGGATGTAGCCCCAGGGTGGGGGTGAACCACGTAAATATTGTGTTATTCTGCTTTGTGGTATGTCTTGATGTGTTTTATGTCTCTACTAGCTAAGTTCTTTGATATAGTTGGATAGATCTGTTTATTCTTTGTGCTAATGATGTATATAGATGTAGATCTGACTTATGTGAATGTTCTTAGTTCTTGAATCTACTAGATCTAATCTACCTCTCTATGATAAGGGCTTAGATACATCATATCTGAGTGAATGATGCGATTCTCTGTTTTATCTGCGAAGTAGATAGTAGTTTGATATTGATGAACTATCGGTGTTGAGTGCTCTGTTAAGCTTTATAATTATAGATCTGTGTCCCAGCTAAGGTTGCAGACACCTGAGTCCTGCAACCACCCCTACCTCTACCTCGGGCGAGACTTCATTTGCTTCACAGGTGTTGCTGAAAGGGCCTATAGTTAGGGCTTTGTTGGTGCGCTATTGTAGCATGGAATCCCGGGTCATCCCCTATGCCAACAAATGGTTTCGTTGCCTAGACCTGAAACTGTGATTGCTGGGAACTGAGAAAAAAGAAGCTCTGTGCAAAGATCGGACCTGAAATTGTGATTGTTGGGAACTAAGGAAGAAGAATCTTTGTGCAAAGATCTGAACTGAAAATGTGAAAGCTTTGTGCATGGATCTCTCACCCTAGTGCACAATATTCTACTTGATTTATGAAGCTCCATGCTAAATAAAGAAGCCTGATTTGAAGAAAAGAGGTTATATCTGAAGAAAAAAGGATCCTAGAAAATATTTGTTGCACCTTAGATACCATGATCCTAGCGCTCAGTACAGGAAAGGATGGGGATCATTTAAAAGAAAGAGAGGATTAACCCTATGTTACAGTTGTAGAAGACAGGGACATCTGGCTAAGGAATGCCTTGGGAAAAGACCTAGTTGTCTTTGTTGCAAAGCAATGGACCATGAAGTATTGGATTGCCCTAGAATCATTTCTAAGCTTGAAGGAATGAACATGAGACAAGTAAACCCTAAGGCAGATCCAGAAATGGCGGAACCCCAGAAAGAATCAGAAAAAGTATTGCTACAGATAAAAGAAACCCTAAATGACCACTGACATGTCATCTTATCAAATATCTTTAAAGAAAAGGAATGACTTGAAGCAAGAATAGGGGACTTTGACATTGACTCTGTTCTAGATGAGGAAACATAGGTGAATATCATGACAGAAATAACTTGGGAACTTTTAGGGAAGCCTGCTATGACTCCTTCATTAGGAGGAATATGTTTATTTAGAGGAAAGCTGATAAACCTATGTGGAAAGCTTACCCGGATATCCATGAATGCCAATGGAACTTCGACAGAGGAAGATGTTGAGATTGTTAAATTTATTGACAACAACGCTCCATTTACCATGTTACTAGGAAAACCTTGGATTGAAAAAGACTAGGCCAAAAGGAAAGAAGCAGAAGAAGCTTTAGAGAAGAATAAGCAAGAGCTAAAAGATTTCATGACTAGAAGGATCGCACACTTGATTGAAGAACAAAAGAATAGATCAAAGCTATTTAACACCAGAGATCCGGATGTCAAAGTTGCAAGAACACTAGAAAACCCACAGACGATTGAAGTACCTATCCGAGATAAAGAAGAAGTATCACCCTCGAATCTTAAGAAAAAATCTCAACAAAATGAAGTAACTATGCCAAAAGAAGATAAGAATCAGACTAGAAAAAGGCATAATGAGATGAGGCTCACTGGGAAGAAAGATAGAAATCTAAGTAAGAAGAGAGTTAAGATCGACAAGTTACAGAAGGTTCTAGAGGGAACTTCGCAGAAGGAAAATTTGCAAAATTAGAGCTTCATCGAGATAACAGAACAACGTCACATGGCACTTCACCAAAACAAAGCAATATAGCCATTGGGACCAATATAACCGTTCATTTGACCCACCAAATGGGTAGAAAGGCTCGCCACCATACTGTTGGACCGCACCATAATATACATAACAAAGTTAATGAAGGCTTCTCGCCCATTGCAAGAGATTCGTTGCCACATTTTATATTTATCCCATCGTGCCATGCACCGAGAACACTTTTGATAACCATGAATATGAGCCCATAGAATCGTTGAATTTACACAGTGCTCATTGTGACATTTCCCTCTATCCTATTGCAGTGTCTAAGTTATTCCCCAAACCCAAGATTTCCAACACTCAGCTTGTATGTCGAATGAGTTCAGCACAACAGAGAAAGTTGTTGAAGAAGTTTTGATCGAACTCATGACTGAAAGAGTCATGTCAATGTCTGAAGGTATCCAAGTTTCATCGACGAGAACGGTGCAAGCCTCTCTGTCGACTGCTCATGGAGCCGGACCATCCTGACCATTAGCAGAAAAGAGAACCAAGCATAAAGATGACCTCACAAATGAAAAACTGATTCCAACCATATTTCTTGATTACATCCTACCCCTGGTTGGCGTGGTGAACCATGATATTGTACCACATGATTTTGAGTACACCATCGTTACTGCGTACCTCCCGAAGCAGATACATGTAGTTTGAACATACTAGGATAAGATCATAGCATTAAAGTTCAATGACTTTAACCTTGGAGATCACAAGATCTATGGCATGCTCACCCCATACAAGTACCTAACAAGAACTAAAAGGAAAAATTCAAAGATCATCCCCCAATCATGGACAATGAACCTCGCGTAGTCCACCCTGTTGAACATCATGAAGATCCCACACTTCGGAAGACACCAGGAAGTCAATGCTTGTGTCAATTTGTTACTGTCATGTTACCATGGAGGATATTTATGGCTAGACCACCGCATTATAGTTGACCCAACACTGATCCACAGGATCACAGGCCTGAGTAATCAAGGACCTGATCTGTAGGACTTTTATCTAGGAAAAGCCATAGATCACGCACTAGCTCAGAAGATCAAGGACACGTATGGTGATTTTGAGAAGGGAACAAGAGGCTATAAGGTAGATTCCATCTAGAGTGGTGCATTCCACCTCACATTCCAACTGATAGCTGGAAATTTAGTAAGAAAGAATAGACCTATGCAGGTCACCGACTTTGTCGTTGACCTCGCAGGGAAGTGTGCGGAAGGCCTACAGATGAACTGGGTGAAGTACCTAGTTAACCAATTGGAACTAGAAGGTCGAGGAGAAGAACTGGAGCAGGTTGTCACTACAGCTAAATAACGCTTAGAGGGACTTGTGAACGAGGTAGTTGTTAGCGATGAAAAATGATTTTCAAATTATCTTGACATCACATGATAAGATGATTTGAGATAGAAGATTATTTATGAATCTTAAGTTTTAAAAAAGGCTCCAAATCATATCAGATCAATAAATAAAATATTTCATATCTCAGTTCATGCCAAAAGTTAATTTTTAGCGTTCGGCGGCTAAAAATCAATTTTATAGTGTTGAGAGCCGCAAAAAATTTCTCACTTTTGACCGCTAAAAGGATAACACATGACTATTTGGTTGTCGAAATCGTTGAAGAGTCCAGAATGAACTTATTTCTACCTAGATCGCATTTTTTGGTTTCCAGATTCTAAGGGAATGATGTTTAACGAAGGATAATAATTATAGGATATAGATCATTCTCCTTTTCAAGATTTGGAGGCATATGATAAGAAGATGAAGCTACGTTTTCAAAAATACTGTGTTTTTACTATGTTGATTCATCATTTTCAAATGACGATTATGAGTGACTGGAGAATCATTTTGAGAAATGGGTGGGGGATTTTGTTACTAACACGTAAAAGAACAGTAACCTCTCTCAATTTTCCTACAGGTGTCATATATTGGGAGAATCGAATCCATCTCTAAGCCCTAATTTTTGGATCTCATAATTTCCCTGTTTGACACATGTTTTTGAAATGCATATCCCAGGCAAATGAAAATGAATCTCAAAGAACTGAGAGAGGTTTTTGCTCACAAAAAACAAATATACAAAATAATTTTCCAGTTTGTACACAACTTTCATGATTTGGGAGATACAAAATCTTAACTGTAGCCCCAATTTTCAGCAGTTTGGCCCATTTTTTATGTCAGACAGTTCCATAAATTGAAGGGAATTGTTTTTATCTTTTGGATTTGAAAGGGAATTCGGGCTCCTAGGGAGGATTTAGACCTAAATACCTATATGATGCATCATTGTAACATGGACCGGAGGGCGGGAAAAAACATTCTGAGGACTGTGGGTTGATCCTTGAAGACTTGTAACTACCTTTCATCCTTTGGAGATATTCATGAATACATCTTGACATCGAGCTTCTTTCATTGTGTTTGTTTAGTTTTCATATCCTTTCTTTCTATGTTTATATATATTCAATGACAGATGAATGTCATCTCATCTCTTCGTTGATATATTAGACTTATAAACATTGCTTCTCATGTTTGTCTTAATGCCTGATAGTTGTTATCCTATCTTTACATTCATAAGCTAGAGCTGCAAGTATTTACCTGTTATGTCTTGCCATCTATTATATGAAATATTATATATGTTTCTGCTGGTATGATGAGTATTAACCCATCATTACTAGCCATTCACATATGCTACTGTATGAGTATTTTTGTTAGCATAATGAGTCTTCTTCATGTTTCCACACATTGATTTAAACCTTGAGCAACATAGTTGAAATGCTTGGTATTTCAAGTGGATTTATATGTTTCTAAATGGATATGAGTTTACTAAGTCATCCAATTTGATCCTTGTTCCTATGCATTATTGATCTATTTAAGTTACCAAGATTACACCCCTTACAGTCAGGGATTAATTTCTTGGAGTGATAACAAATTGGCACCACTGCCGGGGAACGAAAGTGAAAGCAGATTTTCCCTGGGAGAATGAAATAGATATGATTCTTGATGGCAGACAAGAGAGACATAAAATCTAACTGTAATTATCTTCCTGGTGACTCCGCGATTAAAGACTCCACTGGGGAGAATCCAATTGATAGAAGATGAAGAGTTCTAAATCCAGGTATCAGTTCATTAGTTTACTTCATGAACTATTGTTGTTCTTTATTAGCTCCTTCATACTTTTCCCTTCACATGGTAAGAGAATTATCCTCTGTTTTGTATACTTTGATGATTATGAACCTTCTTTTATATATCCATATTTAGAAGAATATTTGTAGTCGAATTTCATTGTAGATGTTGATTCAACCTTTTTTCCTCATCCCATTCATAAAGGTGACCATTGTATTCAAATTACTTTAGAATCATATCAACCATGTAACCTTAAAGAAATTAAGACTGATCTCAAAACTATCCAGAGCTCAACATCTTTTGCCATAAATTTTGAACCTTGTCAACAACTTTCTATTCCTCGTGATCAACCCACAACCTTTCAAATTAAAATCAGGATGAAGATGTTCAATCCTTTGAAGCTACCTTATCTCCTTCATTCTTATCTTCTTGACTGTTATGAATATCTTCCATGGTTTTCTGGAGAGAATCAAGTTTCAGCTAAGAGGCACTTGGAATCCTTTGAGGATTTTGTTGATCGCTTTCAGATTGTTCATGAAGATGTCATTATGAGAATTTTCTCTAAGTCATTGATTAGAGATGTTACCATATGGTTTAAGAGTCTAAGAGATGAATCCATTGGCTCTTGGATCAAGTTTTCTGATGTTTTTATGAAACATTGGGGTGAAAACAAATCACTAGATTCATACCTTGTTGATTTTTATGCTTTAAAAAGAGAACATATTGAAACTTTGTCTATTTTCAACCGAAGATTTTGTAGCATCCACCATGGTATTCCTTTGGAGATCAGGCCTACAGAAACTGCTGCCATGATATATTATATTATGGGATTGCATTCAAAACTTGCCCTTCTTGTGCTAGAAAGGAAATCTTCATCATTAAGTAGTTTGTTTGAAGATGCACTAGAGGTGGAAGAAAACATCTATTCTTCCAGAAAGATCCAAGAGCAGGTTGATTTCAAAAATATGCATCTACTTAAGCAGACTGAATGTCAGTATGTTTCAAAATTTGAATAGGAAAATTATGAATGTGAAGAAATTTTGGAACATCAGCAAAAAGGTAAATTTATTTCAGATTGTAAATCAAATTCTTCAACATTTACAGAGTGTCTCAAAACAGACATAAGCATGAATTCTATAATCAGTTTGAAAGCCAAGTGAAACCTATAATAACTGATGATTGTATAGGTAACTATATATTTTTAGTTGATCATAATCTTTGTCATTCAAACACTGCTCTATCATCTTTCTCTCAACACTATTTTGAAGAGGAAGCTATAGTTTTTTATGATCACAAGGTAATAAAAAAACAACAAAAGGGTCATCAATCTTCTAGAAAAGAAGTTGTCATAGAGGTGAAACTGTTTCCCGAACACCAGTAGTTTTCTGATATCAGTTTCAAAGATCCAGTGGCAACCTTCATAGAATCATACATCTCAGAGAACATGAAGACTTCAGATTTTTTAAACTTAACAGTATTTCCAAATGAGTTTGGTTGTGTGAATAATTTTTTATCACCGTTGTTGCATTTCAAACATCAGTTATTGAACAGTAAGAAAGATGAGATCATTACAGTATTAAAATTGCTTGGATGGTATCTATGGAAATCATCTTTTACTTAATCAAATTGTAGGGCTGGTTAGAGTAGAATAGGGTAGGAAATAAGCTCACTGCCTGAGCATTTATTTCTTTCATTTTGTAGCAAATGTATCAGTCAGCCTGTGTGAATAAAAGCAGGTTTTGAAGGTGTACAAAGATTGATTGACATGTCTTGAAAGATTTTCATAAAGAGTTAATATGTCTGACTCCATGCCCAATGGAACACTAACCCCATGCCCAATGGAACAATGACTCCATGTCCAATGGAACACTGACCCCATGCCCAATGGAACAATGACTCCATGCCCAATAGAACACTAGAGATTAAGTTCAGATTTTTATTTTTTCCAGGAAATGCATTAGATTTGTGGTTCTTGAAACTTCATAGGGAATATTTCATCCCCAATAGGAGCCATATGTTAGCGATAAAAAATGATTTGCAAATTATCTTGACATCACATGATAAGATGATTTGAGATAGAAGATTATTTATGAATCCTAAGTTTTAAAAAAGGCTCTAAATCATATCAAATCAATAAATAAAAGATTTCATATCTCAGTTCATGCCAAAAGTTAATTTTTAGTTTCCAGCGGCTAAAAATCAATTTTAGAGTGTTGAGAGCCACCGAAAATCTCTCACTTTTGGTGGCTAAAAGGATAAACATGGGACTATTTGGTCGTCGAAATCGCAGAAGAGTCCAGAATGAACTTCTTTCTACCTAGATCACATTTTTTGGTTTCCAGATTATGTGGGAATGATGTTTAATGAAGGATAATAATTATAGGATACAGATAATTCTCCTTTGCAATATTTGGAGGCATATGATAAGAAAATGAAGTTGCACTTTCAAAAATATTGTGTTTTTATTGTGTTCAGTCATGATTTTCAAATGTTGATTCTGAGCGACTGGAGAATCATTTTGAGAAATGGACGGAGGATTTTGTTACTAACACATCAAATTAGAATAACCTCTCTCAATTTTCCTACAGGTGTCATAGATTGGGAGAATATAATCCATCTCTGAGCCCTAATTTTCAGATCTCATAATTTCCCCGTTTGACACATGTTTTTGAAATGCAGATCCTGGGAAAATGAAAATGAATATCAAAGAAATGAGAGAGGTTTTTGCTTAAAACAAACCAATATAAAAAATCCTCTTCCAGTTTGTACACAAATGTCATAATTTGGGATATACGGAATCTTAACTGCAACCCTAGTTTTCAGCAGTCTGGCCCATTTTTTATGTTAGACAGTTCCATAAATTGAAGGGAATTGTTTTTATCTTTGGGATTTGGAAGGGAATTCGGGCTCCTAGGGAGGATTTCGACCTCAATACCTATAGCAGGCATCATTGTAACATGGACTAGA
>ML777886.1:916458-968339 GCA_009831015.1 Picea engelmannii
TTAACCGGAAATAGAAAACCATCGGCAAAAAACCATGTGCCAAAAAACCACCTAATATCATGTGGTCCTGGAAATATGTCGGCCCAACGAAAATATGTCGGCCTGAAACCGGTGAAAATATGTTGGCCCAAAAAAAAAAATTTCGGGGGCGCTGCCCCCAAACCCCCACACGGGGGGCTCCGCCCCCCTGCACCCCCCCTCTTACCCCCTTGCGCGCCCGGTGCAGGCACTCAGACACTACTACTCGTGCAAAGAATATAACACATACCCAACAACAG
Organism: Picea engelmannii; assembly: GCA_009831015.1. NCBI lineage: Eukaryota > Viridiplantae > Streptophyta > Pinopsida > Pinales > Pinaceae > Picea > Picea engelmannii. The sequence continues at coordinate 916,737 of ML777886.1, forward strand.
GAAGCCTGTTGGGAGTTGAATTTTTGGGCAGTGTCTTTCTCTTTGTTTTCTGTTTTTTATTTTTCCATGGTTCCTGGGTTGTTTGCTTTGCTACTTGGTATTCTGCTTGGGTTAATGTTTTTATACACTATAGAATCTATATATTAGGTTGCTTGTCAGTCCATGCATTTTTTTTTTAGAATATTGAAAATACAAAATTATAGGCATTTTGCATTGGTTGGCATTTTTGTCTTTGAATCTTTATCATTAGCTTAGCACATTTAGCGAAAGATTGCATTTTACGTCTGAATTGCAGAGTTAAAATTGAAAATTGCACTGTTTTATTAGCATATCATTCATTGAAAAGTTAAAGATAGACTTTGCATTATATCCATATTTATTCCCTTGCAAAGTCATAACATCATGAGTTTCTCTTCCATACCTTTTTGAGTAATCACAACCAATAAAATTTACGCTTTAAACTAAAATTGATTCGTCATGATTTTATTTTTAGGGTGCACAAACTAGCCTAGGATTTAGTGCCTTGGAATAGGATTTTCTAAGTAAACTTCTCCAAGGAAATTAAATCAACATATGTGTCTAAGATAGGGAGTTGAGAATTCCATTATATAATTGGTAATATCAGGAGGCTCCGCTCACACCAGAGTTAAGCACGAGGTCACGCGAAGTTAGTTGAAGGGATATCCCCCACATATTCACATAGTGTCAGAGATATTTATATGGATTCATTCGTGTTTGGGTATCTTGCTAGTACCCATACCTCCTTGAGAGGCAGTGCTTTCGAGGTTTCAGGATTTTCTACCCTGCCCATACGGTGATTCAGACTTATGACTGTTTGCTTGTGCATCAATTATACATTGGTTGATTAGTTGCTTGACTTAGGTATCTCATAGTTTACTTGCAGGGGTTATTCTGCTTGTATCTTGATTCAGATAGGGGTCAGACAAAACACAACCTTTATGGAATATTACCTCTCCAGGGGGATCCGACTGATTGGTTGTTAAGCCTATGATGGCCCTTATAACTGATTATGTTACCTTCAAACTTTAGCAGGGCATCTCAGGTCCCCCTTGGATGAGACATACCTTCTTTAGCGAGGGAGGCCACTCAGCCACTTTAGCCTATTTGCATGCATATTGGTCGTTTGACTTTCTGGTATGCTCTTTGATTATTAGTTGACCATAGGTTTTCGTGCTGAGTCTTTGTTATCATGGATAGTCGAGTTCCTTTTTCTCCCTCATTTACTGCTACCCCCCCCCCCCCATGACATTCATGGGGGAAAATCCATCTTCTTTTTGTAATGGTATGCAGAATTGTAATACTCAGTCAACGCCTTGGGTCTCTAATCATTTTTCTCATGGTGTGTCTACTATGTCTTTGCACTTTCCATCCTCTGTCTCACCTCCTTATGCGAATACAAGTTTTGGGTCTGGGGGCATGATGCCTCCATCTTATCTCTCTCCATTTGGTGGGAGTCATATCCTTCAAACACCTCTTATGGTAGGAGGTTGGAATATTCCTTCCTACAAGTCTCATATGCGAGAGGTAACTGCCCAATTAAGAAATCATTCTACTTATCACACTCTGTCCACTTATCCTTCTTTCGCTATGTCAGTTCCTACAAACACTTTTCCCATGGAAAACCTCTATCTATCCTTCGTTGTTTCATCCGGGGGAGTTATTTTTATAGTATGGGCAACACCCCTCATGAAGTTCCTTCACCTAGGGGAAACATATATCCTCACATGAGTAACCCTTGTCATGTCGCTTTCTCTTCGCAAGCGACTTCCTCAGTGTCAATGCCCTTACAACCCTTTATGAATCAGTACGGAGGAGGATACTGTCCTACTGGACAAGGACAGGGTGTAAACCATGATCCTTCCTAGCCTGCAATTTCTCAGAATCAATCTTGCCATGCACCTTGGACTCAAATGCCACAATTCACTGCTGCCATGAATCCAGTCACCGCTAGTCATACTGGACCTCCATCTCCCAACTCTGCTAGTCATGTTGGAAATTAGTTGACAACCTCTACGATTCATGTTGAAGACCTGCAACTATCTATTGAAAGTCATGCTCGGGGCACATATCTGGTCACTTCTAGTCACACTGCACATCCATTACCAACCTCTGCTAGTCATGTTGGAGATTTTCTACTAGCCTCTGCAAATTATACTGGTAGCATGTCACCAACCACTGCAAGTCATGTTGGGTTCATTCATATGATTGAGAAGCCTAGACGTCTCAGACGTAAGCCTATATTCCTTTACAGGACTTGTGAAGGAAATCGCCTTACTCGTTTATGTCCAGTTACTGTTGGGATACTAGAAGCGTGGGGCTCACCTAAGGGCCCTTCAAGTTCTGAGGCATCTATGGTTTCACAACACTTTTTTCCTTCTTTGGTTGATACAACAGTCATGCCAATGCAATCTTTGGCTGACACCCCTTTTCCTGTAGGGGTCGATGCGTCCTTTGACCTTGTTGTCTCACATCTTGTTCAACTTGTTGTCGTGTCGATGCTATCTTCAACTGACACCTCTCCTATATTTGAGGGTGATGTGTCTCTTGACCTTGTTGTCTTTCATCTCATTTAACCAATGGTCATGTCGATGAATTCTTCAACCAACAACACTCCTATTTTTTGGGGTGATGCACCTCTTGACCTTGTGGTATTGCATCCTATTCAACCAATGGTTGAGGAAGTGGTCATGTCAATGCAATCTTCAATCAACCCCACTATTCTCTTGGATAGTGAAAAGTCTAAGGAAGCGGTCGCGCCAATGCAATTTTTGGTCGATCTCGTTCTTCTGATTTTGGTTCTATACCTTATATGCCATGTCCTTAGCATTTCTAGTACTTTACCTTCTAAACAAGAGAAAGTTTTACTCTTCCCTTTGTTCTCTAGTCCCTCCAAGTATTGATGAGGTTCCCTTTTATTAGGATGGTCTTGTGGGGTATCCAATGCTTCCACCTATCTATTTTCCAGGAAGAGACATTATCCGATATATCATGGAGACGATAACCTTTGTTAGCTCATTATCCTCCTCGAATTGGAGAGCTTTGAGTTTTCCCAAGCTTATGTCAGTTCCTCATGAGATACTGACATTTTATAGAATTCTAGCACGGGAGCCTTGCCCCCCCCCCATGACTTTCTGCCTAGAATCTCCCAATGAGTCCAAGTTAAGCCCTTTTTTGACTCATTCAAAAAGAGAAAAGATTGTCGAGCGATTTGTTCCTTTCACGCTCGTTAAATTGGATTTGAAAGGTCACAAGTCTTAGTTAAGCTCTTTTCCAACTCGTATAAAAAACCGAAAATATCACCGAGTGATTTGTCCCATTCACACTCACTAAAATTGGATTTGAAAGGTCATGAGTCTTAGTTAAGCTCTTTTCTAACTTTCTATCAAAAATAGAAAAGATTGTCAAGTGAACTTGCCTTTTTCACACTCGAAAATTGGATTTGAAAAGACATTCATTTGGCACAAGTTTACCCCTTTTTTACACCAAATAGACTAAAAGACATAAAAATGACATTTTTTGGCATCAAGTTGTGATTGCATGTCATGCCCTCGCTTGCAGTATTGAGCCTTTAGCCGATTCTCGCTTTGTGTTATAAATCGTCGCCTAAGCAGTTTTACATTCTCAACCAAGAAGAGCCTTGTTTTTATCCTTCGTAATTTGACACCCTATACCTTGGAGGGAACATCACCCCGAGTGTCCATCTCCCACATGAATTTCCTTGCATTGAGCATAGGTACGTTCCACTGCTGAAACTAGTTTTTCTTACTTGCGACACTCGTTCCCTCCTCTGTATCATAGAATTCATTTGTTATGAAAAAACAAAAAAAAGACAGGTGGGAAGGGAGTACTATATCATGATTGGCAGCATTCGTGTCGCCTTTGAACATAGCACAAAATTATTGAGTCCCTATGTCATCATAATTTTGGGTTTAGCATGGCCTTAGGAAGCTGATCTCACTATAGAGTTTTCTCTACTGACTAGTTATTCTTCCAGTCCCTATGGAGAACATTATTGATGCTTTCTACATCTAATAGTCACATCATTGAGTCTATGCTACCAGATTCCACCATATGTCTCATGCTCTTGTTCAAAGGAAGTCTATTAACCTGTGTCGGCCACTCCTCAGAAATCTTGAATTTGCATGTCAGCCATACCCTCATTTTGTCTTTGAATCACATGATACTTTGGTCTTATCATGCACCCTGGCCCTACTTTCATTATTGGTAGGTCACCTTGAACCCAACAATCAACATTTCATCATTGGTCGTTGACTGGGTGGTTCCCCTTGTGTTCGACAGTAATACATCTATTCACACATTGAGATTCATGCAATGTCTTGGATTCCATTAGCATTATTGGTGGTTTCCTCACCTTTGTCAACAGTTTTTCATCATTGGATGCTATTCAGAGGGTCTTTTTCATGTATCGCTTGCATTTGGCACATGTGAAATACGCACAGGGTCGTTGGTTCGTGAACATGTTCTTTGTTCGATCTCCACCAAATTATGAAGCTCCTGCTTTGTTCCTTGTGCTGACTGATGATAGATGCCTCAATGCTCTCCTTTTAGTGGGTCTCTTTCCATCGACTTTAGCTCATTTATTATGGATATGGGACCTAGATTTTTATGAGTACCTTGAGGTTTTCACTCATTAGTGGCAGGCTCTTTCGCCATTGACAGATGGGAATACATCAACGTCTCCTGATCAATGGATCTCTCAAGTGTTCGACACCAACTCCTTTATTGACATTTGTAGATATGTACTCAGTGCCTTGATACCTACTTTCATCATCGGTAGGTTGTCTCGCGTTTGTTAACGGTATACCTCAATGACCAGTAATCAAACAATTTCTCATCATGTTCGACCTCAACTCATTTATTCACATGATGTATACTTGCACCATCGGTGGATAGTGTTGAATACTTGAAGACATATCTAGGTGGCCGCAACCTTCCTAAGTTGTTGCTTCCATTTCATTGGACCAGTACCTATTTGACTTCAGTGATCATGGGAGATCAGGTTGTACTCCATGGTATACAGATATCTTCATATTGAATTTTGAGACTAGTTTCGCTGGGCTTGGTTCGTGACTATGACAACTCTTGGCATGTGACCTCATTTATATTTGCCTATTCATGGCCATGAACACTTGTTGGTATATTTTCCACATGGATCTGCATTGTAATCTTGGAAGCCATGTATGCAAAGTCAGTACATAATGTAATGAGCAATTGAGTTCATCCAGTTGGTTCTCTACCACTCCACTTTTGGGTTATTTATAATGTATTTCGGCCATCGCAGATACTCCTATGATATCACAAATTAGGGGGCATCTGTTATAGAAATATTTGCCTCACCATTTCTATGTTGCACAGAGGGCCTTTTTCCGTTTCCCTATGCAGACTTATCATCTGTTTTTGATGAATCCAGAGCTAAAAATATACATTTTTCCACATATACACTCCCTAACTATTATGTAATATGTGTATACACTTGCTGCTCCACTACAGCTCGCATATATCATGATTTGTTCCAGAAAATACAAAATGAAGTTGGATTTCCATGTCACGATAGGAGATATATGATCCTTGGCCTTCCATATACTGGAAACATTCTGACTTGGCCCTTCAGTTGCATTCTAAAGGCTATAAAAGCACAATTTCGATCTATGGAAAAGAGAGAGAAAGCATTCAACTTTGAGAGAAAAGTTACTCTAGAGAAATTACTTCTTATTGAGTCTGCATCCCTTTGTCCCTCAAGTCTGAACACAATGTTCAACCCCCAAGCTCTTCCCTTATTATTGAGAGGACCTCATTGCCTCTTTCCTATGAGCTTGTCATTGGTGGAGGATTGAAGTGGTGGAGACCCAGTTGGAATGAACTTGGTTTCTTGGTTTAGAATCGTGTTGACACAGAAGTCTGTAATGTTGTCACTTTTGTTGATCGATTATTAATAGAAATAGCCCTTTCCCGTCCTATTGGTATCTTGAAAATATATGATTATTATCCATGGGCGTGTTTGTAATGTTTATCAATGGATTATGCTATATGATGTGCTAACCCATTTTTATCATCACTATATGCTTACGTTGCTTGTTTGTTGTGAACTTCTTGCAGGTATAAAGATTTGGGTCAAAGTGCTCAACGATGGAACATCATCAAATGTTGGATCGAGGTAGGCCTCTTTCTTATATTACACATTAGTATATAGCATATGTTGGAATTGAGTTGATTTCGGCATTCATACCTGTCTGTTGTGGTTTACCCTTGGCCATAGAGAGTTTTTGCCTTGTAACAACAACCCTGGTTCATATTTGAACTTCTAGTTGACAGTGTGTCAATTACGCACGTCAACAAATGGCACTAGAAGGAGGGCCTAAATTAAATTGATGGCACATGGAGGTCACAAGATTCCTCCCCCACACACTCGCTCTCTTGTCGTAATGCGTAGTTGCTCAGAAAATAATGTTACACTTGAAACAACAACTACCTCAATCAATAACCATGATATTCCTATTGAACCAGTCACACCAGTTCCTCAAGGGGTCGACGTCCTAGAAATTGTTCGTTAGTCACTTATCAGAACTCATAGTTCCTTATCTTGTATTAGACAACCTGGTAGGCCGCTTAATCAACCTCTTGATTTCATATATATCCAAAAAAAATCCAAGACACTCGTCTGTCTGAAAACCCTTTAGGTGATAATACTACCAATCTTATCAGAACACCTATCCTTGGAGCCGAAGGGTCTGGTATCCCACCTTCCCCACCTAGTTCATCTCAATCCTCTTTAGGAGGAGAATCTTTAGATGAAGGTATTTCTTCATCAGAACCATCTCAGCCTTCGACACAACCAACTCCCATGGAAAACCATAATAATTATACCATACCTTGGCTCAATCAAGATGTCGTGGTTGTACCTGGACCACAACACCCATTACCGAAACATCTGAAGAAGTGGTTGTCTAAATTTGATCTAGATTCGAAACAATCCGCTGAGGATCACATCAAAAAATTATGTTGTCCATTAGAATCCAAAGTGTTGAACACGAGGATGTAGTATGCAGATTATTTCCTTATACTTTTGAGGGAAATGCCTCCACATGGTATTTTTCTCAACAACCCCAAACCATTGTCTCTTGGGACAAGTTTGAAACTTGTTTCTTGAAAAAATTTGGAGATAATAAATCTCCTGAAGTTATGTTTATGGAACTCTCTAGTTTAAAAATGAGGTGAAAGACTTTAACCAAAGATTTCTTACTTTAAAGAATAAAATCCCTGCAGATTCGATGCTTGCAGAAAGTCTAAGCGTTGCATATTATGATAAAGCCTTGCATAGTTACAAATCCATATGGGTCAAAAGGTCTAAAAAGAACACGTTGTTAGAAGCCCTTGAGGAGGAAAGTCAAATTGAGAAAGATATATTGAGCTTAAAAGACAATATTAGTAGTGAATCTGAAACAACCTCATCTTCTAAGAAGAAAATAGAAATTCTCACTAGGCCACCTCAACTTAAGAATCAACAAGAAAATTTAGACTTAGAAAGCTTGCATAAAGATTTCCAAAAATTGTCCAATAAGGTTGTTGAATTGAAGAGATCAACTGAGGAGGCATCCACAAGAAAAGGAAGTTTTAAACCTCCTTTCAAAAAACCTTTTCCTCCCAACTAGCGAAACCCGACCACAGAAGGTCTAAATTTCGAAAGTTTACAGTGCGCTTTGAAAACCATCTTAGAAGCACATGATAATTCTGCTATTGTTCCTCCTGAAAGTTCTAAATATGTAGTTGAGGAGGAGGTACCATAAGAGGAGGACTCATCTCCCCCTATTTTCAGTCACTTATCGGACATTATTTTCCAAGAGAATTTTGAAATTGTCCACCCCTACAACACAAGAAGAAAAACTCAAAGGAAACCACCTTCTAAAGCAAGTAAAAATGTGTTTCCGAAACAGTCAAAGAAAACTGAAATTAAACAAAGCTTAGCAGGCCCAGTTTTAGAATATGATTTAATTGAAGATTTGAAAAAAATGAGGGCTAATATTTTTGTTTTTGAACTGCTCAAATTTCCCCTTATTTTGCATAAAATGCTTCAAAGCATCGCTGAAAAAAGTAAAAAGAGAGACCCCAGCAATAAAAATTCAGCAAAAATTGATTCAAATACAACAAAAATTGTCCCTAATAAAAAGACATCTGAACCTCTAAACAAATGGGACTTAATAGAAAAAAATGTAGAAAATGTAGATAAAATTGTTTTAGGGACAACCACAAAAAATCAACAAAATTCTGTTGTTAACATTCGGAAAAATGTCCCACCTTTTTTGTTAACCTTTGAAATTTTTAATAGGAATGTACATAATTGTATGGTCAATTATGGTGCATCATCAAACATGATGCCTCTATCTGTGTGCCAAAAAATTAATGCAGAAGCTAAACCTTCAGATCTTAAAATCATTCAACTGGATCGAACAAATGTAAAAGTAATTGGTGATATTAAGACTGTACTGATTAGACTATCGCCCAATCCTAAGGTTCATAAGATATTCGATATTATCATTGTTGATATCCCTGAAGCTTATGGCTTGTTTTGAAGCAGGGATTGGTCAGAACAATTGAACGGTTACTTTGCCACAGATTGGTCTCACTTGTGGCTTCTTGAAAATGGACAGCCCAACAAAATCAAGATAAACAAAGAGCGTTATCTTAAGCATATTGTAACGGATCTAAATGATGAAAATGAACCTTTCATTACATCTACTAATTCATTTGAAATGCAGAGAATGAATACCTTCTTTGGTAATTTCATGACTGAAATCTCTCCTATCATTGATCTTGCACAACAATTTGAAGTTGTAACCTATACTCAGATATCAGCTTTGCCAAATAGGCCAAGCACTTCCAATCATGCATGGATATGGTCCTTATACTTTGACGGATCCAAATCCAAAGAAGAAGCAAGTGTTGGTTTTGTACTTATCAATCCTACAGGTAATAAGACTTTTATTGCTTGTCGGTTAGAGTTCGAATGTACTAATAACACGACCAAGTACGAAACACTTCTACAAGGACTCAAGAAATCTTTGTATATGGACATGCGGAATTTGATAGTATTTGGTGATTCATAAATCGTGGTTAGGTAGGTAAGAAATGCCATACATTGCTTATCACCACATCTGAAAAGCTACCAAATAGAGGTATGGAGTTTAATGCATAAATTTTCAGGATTCAACATAAATTCCATTCCTAGATTGAGTAATTCAGAAGATGAATTATTGGCCAATGTTTCTTCTAAACTATTGTCTGCTAAAGGTTTTTCCCCTAATTCATTTTCAATTGAATTATTGTTTAGGCTTTCGATCCCAGATAACATTACAAATTGGAGAGTATTCAATGATGACCAACATATTATCAACTTTCTACATATGGAATACACCTTCCAAGGTGCAGTCATTGATGAAGGTATTGATGATGAAAACCTCCAGAATTTCATGGTCATATCTGATACTCGATCTCCTGAATCAACATTCGAGTTGGTAAACTCTATCCCCAGATTTGTCATAAGACTAGAGAAATTGTATGACTTGCGTGATAAATTTAGAGGAATAGTAAATTGTAAAACCAACAGTTATTCTTTGATTTATGAGATGGTTAATTTAGGGACAAAGGATAATCCTCAAAATATTAATCTGGGAAAGGGATGTTACGAGAAAGAATGATCTACTTTTATAAATTTATTTAAAGAATTTAAAGTTGTTTTTTTTCTGGACATATGATGAATTGAAAACATTCAACCCTAACATCATACAACATGTTATCCCCATGAAACCCTAGACTCAGCCTTTTCAACAGAAATTGAGGAAGATGCATCCCAAATTGGAACCCACTATTAAAAAAGAACTAAATAAATTACTAACTGCAAATATAATTTTCCCAGTTAGGGACACGCAATGGGTGTTTAATCTAGTCCCTATAAGGAAGAAAAGTGGTGAAAATAGACTATGTGTTGATTTTTAGAACCTAAACCGAGCATCTGATAAAGACAACTACCATGTTCCTCCAATGGAACAATTTCTACAACAGGTGTTTGTCTCTTAAAGACTGTCTCTACGAGATGGTTTTTTGGGATACAACCAGGTCATCATGTCTCCCTTAGATTAGCTTAAAACCACCTTTCACACCCCATGGGGCACTTATGCCTACATGAAAATGCCTTTTGGACTGATAAACATCAGCGCCACTTTCCAGAGAGAAATGGATATTTATTTCTGTGGCCTCATTAACCAGTTAGTCATGGTCTACCTTTATTATGTCACTTTCTTTTCTAAAAACAAGAAAGATCACTTGTCTCACCTCAGGGTTGTCCTGGAACGATGTCGCAAGTTCGGCATATCTTTGACCCCTAAGAAATCAGTCTTTGCAGTAGAGAAAGGAAAACTACTTGGGTTTATATTATCTAAGGACAAAATGATTATTGACCCTGAAAGAACCCAAGCTATTGCTAAAATCCCCCCTCCTTCTTCCAAAAAATCCATGCAGCCCTTTTTGGGAATGATTAATTTTGTCAGAAGGTTTGTCCCAAGTTTCTCGGAAATGGTAAGACCATTACAAAATTTAATTAAAAAATATGTTTTGTACCGTTGGGGACCACAAGAAAGTCAAGCTTTCGACTCAATTAGAAAAACAACAATAGAAGCCGCTTCCTTGATGTGTCTCGTTCTTTCTCAGGATTTCACTCTTTACACCTTTGCTTCTAACCGATCTTATGTTGTTGTGTTAACATAGAAAAACATTGAAAGTAATGATATATGCATTTCCTTCATGATATCAGATTTCAAAGGAGTAGAGCTTAACTACCCAGCAGTAGATAAAAAATCATATGTTGCTTTCAAAGCGGTGAAACACTTCTGGTCATACCTATTGAAATCTAGAACCAAGGTTATTGTTCCATACTCAGCTATAAGAAATTTGTTAGTAGAAAAAGAGATGGGTGAGAAAAGGGAAAATTGGATGAAGTCATTATAGGAATATGACCTGGAAATAACCCCTGCACAGATTGTTAGAGGTCAAGGCCTGTGTAAACTAGTGGTTAATTCAGTTGAAGAAAAAGAAAGTTAAATCAACACCTCAACTGTAAATCAGCATAACGAAAAACAGATCAGTTGTGCAGAAGTTATTGCCAATTCCTGGTATGAGAACATTAAATTTTATCTGACACATGGATCTACTCCCCATAATATTGATCCTAAAAATAGAAGATAACTTAGGCTTAAATCTGCATCTTTCTAGTTAATAAATGATGTATTATTTCGAAAGAACTTTGATAGTGTTCTTATGCGTTGTTTAGAAAAGGAAGATTCAGAAAAAGTGTTATCTGAACTTCATGCAGGTGAAGCCGGTGGTCACTTTTATGGAGATACCACCGCTCACAAAGTTTTAAGAGTTGGATACTATTGGCCTACCTTGTTTAAATATGCCCATGCACTGTGTTGTAAATGCATAATCTACCAAAAGGCTGCAGGACGGGTAAAAAAGACAACATTCACTTTGCAACCTATTACTGTAGATTCCCCTTTTCAGCAATGGGGCCTTGACATCATAGGACCAATTAATCCCTCTTCTTCGCAGCAGCACAAGTATATCCTTACGACAACATACTATTTTACAAGATAGTCTGAAGTTGTACCTTTAAAAGTGGTCAACACCAGTCAGATAGTGTCTTTTCTAAATTCCCATATCATCACTCGATTCAACATTCTTGAATGTCTGGCCTTTGATAACGCCTCTTACTTTTCATCCCTTGATATGAACGTCTTTTCTCTAGAAAAAGGGATTAAACCCAAGTATTCTACAAGCTACTATCCTCAAGGAAATGGTTTGGCGGAATCAACGAATAAAAATTTAATCAAGATTATTAAAAGGATGGTTTCAGAAAATCATAAGAACTGGCACAATGCACTGTATAATGAACTTTGGGCTGATAGGGTAACCCCAAAAACCTCTGTTAGTAATTCCCCTTTCTTCCCTGTCTACGGAAGAGAATAAATTCTCCCTCCACATGTTTTACTTCCTTCTCTCCAATTGTCATAGAAAGTTCAAGAAGAGGAGTGCCCTCCTCTAGAAAATCGACTAAATGCCTTATTAAAACTAGAGGTAGTGAGAACAAAAGCAATGAAGAAACTGGATCAACATTAGCAAATTGTAAAAAGATGGTTTGATTCAAATTATTCTTCAAATAGGAATTTCCATGTAGGAGATCTGGTTCTCAAGTGGGATAAAGCTCACGAGGGTCCATAATCTGTGGCTGGGACCTTTTGTAATTTCTAAAAAATTGGGTCCTAGCTCTTTCCTTCTGCATAATTTGGAGGGACAACTAGACACTTTCCTAGTGAATGGAAAAGGCTCTCAAGAGGTATTTCACCTGATGAATTTTGTTCCTCTTTTGTAAATATTTTTTAATTTTCTTTTCTGTTTTTTATTTTGGTTCTTTTCATTTTTCTTTGTTTTGATTTGTTTTATGAATAATTATGTCTAAGTCTCCATCTCATTTGTGGAAGGGAATAATAGTTTTCGTTCATTAGCGACAGTTGATAACTTCCCAAGCACCTGAGCAGTAAGTGCTAAAACTCAGATCAACAGAAGTGAGTTTCTGTTCAAATCAGTGTTTATGGTTTCTCTTTGAAATTACAAGTAGACATGATTGTCATTGATAAACTTCTAATGATGTCCTTGTTTTGAGAAAAACAACTCAACTGTACCTTCCCGTCCTCGAGATTATTTCTTAACCAAAATCTAAGTGTCCAAATCATGATAAAGGTCATCAAAACAGAAGAATAATTGGTGAAAGATCAATATTTTTTATTCCAAACTACAACATTTTCAGTATCACCCCGCCCTCTTGAATATCATTAAGTTTTGCAAACTATAAAAAATTTCCAGAGGGTTGAAAGGATGATAATGTGTGGGAAATGTATGTAAACTTGTCGGGACACTGAACAAGTCTGTTGGCAGTGGGTAAATGCATGCATGATACCAAGGAAACTTCACCAGGGTACTGAATAGGCCTCCTGGTAGAGAAGCAATGCTTGGTTTAAGAAGATATGCACATTTGTTTTCAATTCGAAAAAAATGCAACGATGTCCCATATCATGATTGAATGACTCTTGGATATGATAGATGTACTGGAGTGGGTCTAATGACATCCCTGCTGAGGCTATGAACACCTGTTGGCAGTAGTGGCCCTGTCAACAATATCGAATCCAACTGCATAAACAATCGCTACACTCATAATCTAAGTTAGATACTAGATGAAATTGTTTTAGATAGAAATACATATGACGCTAAAGTACATTATTTTCTGAGTTATGATCAGTATGCTTGACTTGTTGTTAACTATTTCTAAAAATTCATTTCATCTGATTCTCCCTAACATGAATTTTCGGGTGATGCAGAGATAACTTCTTCACCCAGTACATCACCATTGTTGGCAACCACACATGATTTTTGATACTTATCACAACTGAAAGAGATTACACCTTTATGTAGCTTCCATCACCTCCCATTTGTAAATGATTATATTTCTGAGTTTTGAAGCGATGATTGGATTAAATCTTACCTTATTGAGTTTTTTCGTTTGCATTCTCATTTGTTTTATTTTTAATTCATGACTGTAAGCATGAATTTAAACATAAAACTTGGCTTCGTTTCATAATCTTTTACCTTAGAAATATTGTTTTAAAGAGTCACCCATATATGATTAAAATTCAAATCTTATGAAATGGTTGATTAATCCACTATCAAAATTTGTGTATTATGGTTATTATGAATTCATTGGTTCTATAGTTCATTGTGGAAATGTTTGAATGTACAAGAACCTTGGTTAATTGTTGATATTATTCTCATGAGTTCAATTGTCATATCAACATTCATGCAAATTAGTACAAGCACAATATGCTTGCGTCTTCATTTCACCTTGCTGGCCCAAAACATTAATGAGACCATTCATTATGAGCATAGGGTTTTGTACTCTGTAGGATTTGTCACTCAACATGATAAATGGTTTGGAGTCTTACAAACCTTCTGGTTTTCAGTTTTTCTATTTCTCCTGACTATTTTATGATAGCTCCCAGACTGTGATTTTTGTGCTATTACATCTCGCTTAAACCTGTTTGTGCAACTCATCCATTGGAAGCCTAAACCTATCCCTTCTGATATCTGTTTCATCCTTGTCACAGTGGTAATGGCACATGTGGTTCATATAGAGACAAATAGATGCCAAGATTTGTTATCCCATGATGACTCTATTGATGACCTAAAGACTCATGGGTGGGATGTATTCCTCAAGAAGTTCAAACGCTATAATCTTCAGGTTGAAAAATCTTTTGCACAAACTTTTGATGGATTTAGGGCCAAGATTGGGGATATATAGCTGGAATTAATAGAGGATTTCATGAGTAAGGCGACAAGAATCCCATCAAAAGGTGAAAAGTGGTTTAAGAATGCTAAAATAGAAGATGTCCCATGGATTTTATTCATGGCTTTCTCTAAAACCACTTGTTTTACAAAAGGTATTCCTATCGCTATGTTAAAACCTAGATGGCATAGTCTCCTTTTAATTATAAAGTAGTTTGTTACGTGTTAAGGATGATATGGGCTAGTTTTTCTGTACCACATCTGTTTGCTTATGAATAGGGTTTGAGTTGGATATGCCTTTTTACCCGTTGATGAGTCTTTACAAAATGTCCAAGCGTTATAAGCGACATGGTATCAATTCGATTTTGTTTCACCATGGACTCGTTAAAATCTTGTTGGTTTATCACTGTCAAAAATAGCTGACAATTGGGAGAAATTTATGATAAGAAATGGCTTCACCCAGGCCAACACTTCAACCAACCCTCTTTTATTTGTAAACCCTAACTCAGATAGACTAGTAACTGAAAGTGAGGTCGTTAATTCAATTGATGACCTAGAATTTATTGGACCAGTTTCTATTGTTGATGAAACCCCCGTGGATAACGAATTACCATGTAGGTTTTCACTTGGAAGATCTCTAGAACAAGTAATTGTTGAATTAAAAGAAAAAGATCATCCTGTGCCTATGAACACGGATTTAAGTTTCAGGAATAAGAATGTTGGTCGTTTGTTTTCTAGAAAACTAAGAAATCACAAGAGTAATCATATGATATCAATTGATCCGATCGAGATCAATGATCGATGTTCATATCATGATATAGACGATTTCTTGGCTCGCGAAGACCTAGAAAATCAGTGTTCTAGGAGAGAGGTTATTACCCATGTTGAACAGTATGATTTCGTGACCAATTTACCCCCATGTCTTAAGGGTAAATAATGATTTTTGGCTTTCAGGCATGACATGGAAGAAACCATAGGTAAAAATGAAGCACTCCTTGTTGATTGTGTTCCACATCGATCTTAAATTTCCCCAGTGTATTGTGATAGTTGTTTCGACTGGATAGAGAGTTACTATACAGATGCTCCTCTCTTACAGGCTCGAGTTAAACGCTTATCCACTCAGAATGCTCTGTTGAAACAAGAGAACCTTGACCTGAAGGCACACACAAAGAGGGAGAATAAGTGTTCAAGAGGGTTGGGAATATAATCATAAATAACACAACCAGTTTCAAAGAAATTATAAATTCCGAATTGTTAGATCCCTCTTTGGCTATTTTTTAATGGTAAAATGATTTTGTTTTGATTTCATTCAATTCTGTTATCAAAGTCGAAATAGGTAGATGTAAATTTTGATTTCATTTGCTAAAAATAAGACTAGCTACAAAATCTATGATTCTGTAGCCAGTCCCTTTTGAATAATAATTAGTAATTAGTAACTTTTTTTCTAATATCAAATCAGTTTCGCTATTTACAGGAAATGGAAGATTATGTTGTTAATTGCGTGGAGCAAACAATTTTGAATCATACGTCCAAATTTTCAGTAATTTCTCCTTTTTTGTTTGTTTTATAAAACTTTGGTTTATTTGTTAACAAACCAACTCATGCATGAGTGGTTTCTAGTCCACTATTTTTGTAATATTATTTGATTTTGGGGGATTCAACTCTATACTATATGATATGAGCATTTGGATCCTGAAATAGTTTAAATATTGTTCACTCCTAATAGTAAAGGGAATCTCATCTTTTGATTTGAACGCATTATGGACATGTAACTTTCAAGACTGTATGGACAAGTAATTCACTCCTTGTCTTTAAACCAGTGTGGTGCTTTCCCATTACATTTTTCCCTTTATATTATTGAATGTTAATATTTTATACAACTTTAGTCTTATTAGCATATGATATTTCATCTTATTCAACACTTTAATTCTGTCTGTAATTTATTGTTCATATATCACATCTGTGATCATTATTTCATTTAAATATCATTGATTTATTCTTGATGTTAAATGATGTATTACATGAATGTTTTATATTAAATTTCTTTTGCTATAAGTGTTCATCATTTCAAGATCATCGAATATGTATGTTTATTAGTCCGCTCTTATATCTTTTCTCCAAATATACTTTTGAGTTTATTCTGGGAATGTTAGCACAAACCCATTATAGATTTTTCTCACAAGCAAGATAGCTGGAAGCTTGAATTGTGCAGAGACATAAAACTCATTACCTACAGGTTAGTTTACTGGTATTTTCTTTTAATCAGATTATTCACAAATGAAATAGGAGTAGTTTGAACTAGTTTTGCCTGTTTATCTTTTCTTATTTCAAATGTGTTTTATTAGTATTCTCGAGTTCTTTAGATTTTAAATATCAAATAGAAAATATAAAATATATGTGTCTTCTTTATCTACTTCATAAACAATTGCAAAAAAATTGATTTCACAAGACTTCCAGCAAAACTTGCAAATTGTAAATATGTTGTTTATAATTACATGCTCATATCTACTTGTCAGTTTTAACACTTGTAAATAATTAAATTCATGTACATAGTATCGCAGTTTCTTTTATATTAGTTTTCTTTCTTTTGTTATTTTAGGATTTTAGTTGCCAACAGAGCCATTAAACCCGTCGGGTCATTTCACTTCAAACAACGTGGTTTATTTAGACAGCCCCGATCCAAATTTGACCTTTTAGTTGACAGCGTGTCAATTACGCACGTCAAAAAAACCCTGTTGAGGTGGGGGCACTACATCAGCCTACCATCTATGGATGTGACAACATATTAAAGAATCAATATTATCTCATGATTTCAATAAAAACAAGATGTATTATGCGTATTAACTCTATGGAAACCAAAATGATTAGCATTCAGTATAAGATATGCATGCATTCAAAATGTAATTGGAGATTCTTATACACATAGGCTTCTGCAACCCACTGTATAATTCCCAACAGTCATTAATTCCATGGCTTTTTCTCCTAACAGGGCCTTCTCACAATCCCTTCGTATGGTACTTTCTCAACATGCAACGTCTTTGTTACATATTTATCAACTCTTGAAATGATCTCAACCCACATCTCTATCATTTAAACTTTTTACCCATAATTTTCCTAAAGAACAAAAGAATAAATTCACATAATGTTTTGTAACCATGAACTCAGTCATAATTTTTTGTATTGTATGTGCATCTATATAGTTGGCACACTTTCATAATTTGCACATGAACAATTGTCTTAACTTAAAGTTAGTTTGTCTTATGCTTGTCCACAATCATTCACATGAACATTTCAAAGGCAAAGTCACAAGCATGTTTCCTTCTTTCACAACAACAGAGCATTCTTTCTCACTTGCTCTTTTAGCATTTCATATTATCCCTTTTGAACAATATAGAATATAATCCCTTCAAGATAGTATATAAGAAATAAAAAAATGAATATAGCTTCAAGACGAGGTCATCCTAGCAACGACAATGTTGTTTCAACACATGACAGGCACTAATCATGTGCCACACTTAATATTCTCATTCCTGCATTCATACCAGTCATCTCGTTATTGCATTCAAACCTTGTGTTCAAGCATGTATACACATAGATACCAGCATGCATGTGTATTACTTGCACATTTTCCATGTCATCCATACACATTTATTTTTAATGCAATATCAACCTTTATTACGGGAACTTACAATCATTCATATGACTAATATGACAAGCATATTCATGAATACATTCCTCTCTTTCCTATGGAAACAATCAAAAAGAGATCATTCTTGCACACTTGCTATAAAAATATTTCATATGTCAAGAATCACTAGGAAATTATGGCATTACCTAGTGCATAGAAAGTACTAGATTCCTATTCCTTTAACCATTCATGCCTCTTATCATTTTCAGTTGTCAAAATTTCCTCTGAGGGAATCCTTACCTATATTCCCTTTCATTAATTAATCATACTAAAACATACCATTATGAATGTTAGCCATTATTGTATGCTACCTAATCCATTGGTGTCTTGGGGAGGTTCAAACACTCCTTCACCAAACTTTTAGATCAACACATTATTGATCCTTGCATTGTATTCATAAGGTTGTATGCAACATCCTCAACAATTCCATTCATGTTGTCAACCTTTCCTAGCTACTTGATCATGATTCACCATAATCATTATACTTCTTACTAAGTCTAGATACATGTTATGGGTTTTCTCATTATTTCCATATGAACTTGCAACATATCTATATGAATGTATCCCTTTAGTAACCACATGTTTATTAGTGCATTTATATTATATTATATTATATTATATTATATATATATATATATATATATATATATATTGCATTCACATACATATAGAAGTATCTGGGTCAATAGAAATATACATTTCCTCCTTGAGGATAATAAATTCATTCAATAAAGTTATGAGTTCAGAAAAAAAATTACTCATATTCTCATGTCACTTAACCTATTTTATAATGTATATGTATTGAGTCCCATTATCAACACAAGGTACCATCAAATGCAATTAACAAGGGTAAGAATTGTCAATCCTTTGAATTCTTATCCTTCTAGGTGTTTAGAATTTCATACCATGAGCCACCCAAATTAGAAATCAAAGTGGCTTGATGCCTCAACAATGTCAAGTTTCCAAAGGGTGCACTTCATTACTTCCCTCAAAACCTATGCACTTTTATACTCTTAGCATCTTACCTCCCTTGTGAAAAATAACAATAGTCCAAGGGACTTATTTCATTTATCTTAAAATGCTAAAGGGGGGGATCTTAATGAACATGTCATTCATCATTGGAATCACTCAATTACAAAGAAATTAAATACAATAGTAATTCTTCATAAAATACATTTACTTACACTTAAATTAATACCCAACAACGAATCTCTTCCATTTTAGATTCAATGAACCGACCTTGACAATTTTACATTAGTTCTCCAAGAATGAGTAATTAGTCATATGGGGATTAATATTTTATATGAGAAACAACCATAATTCTCACCATAATTCTCAAAGGATGTATCAACCCATACTTGTAGGCATCATTACAACTTATTAAAACAATAATTTCATCGATTCTATGCAACACATATTGTCCCTAGTGTTATAACCATTACTCAATCTCAGTTTCATATGGCATGCATTATCAATGCCATAGTCCTTGTTCCATAACCTCCTCTTTTGTTTTCTTTCCTTTACTATGTCCTCTAAATGTTAGAAAAACATGCCACTATTAGCTAATCATGCACTTCAAATGCATGCAATTCCTTTTCCTTGATAAGGATTTCAATGGCTCACAACAACCCCAAACTTAGGGCTATGTTCCAATTGTTATTCTATTAAAATTTAGTTACCACAACATGTTAACATATTCAAAATCCTATAGTAATCCTTATAATTCCATAAAGGCAATGACATAAATCTTTTGTTGTTAGTGTGTCTCAGCCTATTTAAATTTTCTATTGGAGTTATTAAGGAAAACGACATAATTTTGTGTTTTAAAGGATTTTGGAAACAACATTTGATCTGTAGTCCTTATTTTAAGGAGTTTGTGTAACTAATAATTTACATTTTAATGAAAAAACAAAATTCAGCGGGCTCATCTTAGCCTTGATATATCAGTCTTGTGGCTGCTCTCTAGCCCATTCAAGACTAGTGTTTGAACTTTTCTCTAATACCACTCTTTCATACACCCAACCCCATAACCCTCATTAGGTTAGTAGGGAATACAAAATCCTTCAAATTTCCTTTTAAGTCACCTCTCTTAAATTAACTCAAATATTGATTATGACCTTATAGGTCAAGTATGTTCCTCAAGAGTTGTCCATTGATTGTAATTGAGCTCAATTATGATTTCTATAGGGAAATTTATGGCCTCTTCAAGTTCTCATGAATTTCCACATGAAGACATCATCTAGTCCATGTTGCCTCCACCTAGACCCATCTCATCTAAATTTTTTGATGCCATCATTACCGTGTGGATCCCTTCCACATATACCATCTGATGTGGAGGATCCCTTGACCAAGACCCGAAGGACCCAACATCTAGGATTCATGATTTTCTCTTCATTTTGATAGCCAAATGTTGCTTGAACACAAGTGCTTAATCCTGAGTAACAAAACTAGGGGAGGGAACCTTGACCACTTGGATATCTAGGATATGGATAATCCTTATAAGCCTTTTTATTGAAAATATAGACTCTATATTTCTCTTTAGCTTCACCCCTAATGGAAATACGCATAGGTGGAAACCTACACATCCAAATATGTAGGAATCTAGGAACTCCAAGAAACCCTTTTTACAGAAGGTTTGGATTCCATATCTCCCCCTTAACTCCATTTCCATATGGAACCACATGGATGGAACCTTATACACCTAGATATCTATAGATCCAGGATTTACATGAAATTTTTCTTAACTCAAAGGGACATATATGGATGTAGAACCCATCCAATAACCATGTCATATCTAAAAAACTGGGACCCATAGAAACAAACAAATTGTCATTAGACCATGAGTCAAATCCAGGTGTCCTGTTGGCATGTAATTGACACACAAACCAATGTGGCATGACACTGCTTGACACTACAAGAAACTTGGCATGACACAACAATACACAAGAATAATGTGGTGCATGATAACATAATACTTGACGTGTGGATGTTGACATCATGGAGCCTTCCTATCCCTCAATGAAACCCTGAATTGGAACCATGACATATCCAAGAATCCAGGATTTGGAGAAATTTGAATGCAACATTATTGAAAAGTTTGGATTTCTAGATTCCAAATATGGTGTCACACATTTGACATGTGTCATGACACCCTGCATGACACATGGACCAATATGAGGTGAGACACATGGTTTCTTATGTCACCTAGACCCTCGTCATGGATCCCAACTTGTTGAA
The DNA here is from genome assembly GCA_009831015.1 of Picea engelmannii. Classification (NCBI taxonomy): domain Eukaryota; kingdom Viridiplantae; phylum Streptophyta; class Pinopsida; order Pinales; family Pinaceae; genus Picea; species Picea engelmannii. The sequence goes on from ML777886.1 coordinate 938,089, forward strand.
ACCCTACTTCCTAAACCTTTACTTCCTAAACCTTTACCTATTCATATATTTTGGATCTAGAGAAATCCTAGTGCTAATTTATTTAAAAAGCTATAATTTTGGATATGAAATCATCAATAAAACATGACCCCAATCCCTATAGGATATGTGTTCCAACCATGGTGTGACATGTGGACTCTAACACATGAACCCAAAACACAACGAGGATAAACTCCCATCATATAACTATGCCCTAGAACCATGAACCATCTAGATATCCAAGATATGAGAGTTTCTTGATGCTACGTTACTTTGAAGATCCATATCGGGATATTCGGGATTCGAAACTATCACAAGCACTAGATATAGATCTGAAACTTGATCAACTTTGAGATGCTACAGTTTGATGATGAGCAAATGGATAATATCCCTTTGATCCAACAACTGAGACAAAAATTGGGTTCCAAATGTACACGATCATTAACAGGGCTCTTTTGACCTACACCAATATCATGCCAACACCTATCACTTCCTCATGGAATTATCATCAACACCTAGCATCACATGTCACCTTTCATGTCATCCACACATGTTCATCTCCTCCGCTCATAGACTTACAAAAAGGGTCAGAACTGGCAAGTGTAGCCATGCCCATCTGGTATCTAGGATTTGGGGGAAAATTAGATAGTTGTTTGAAGTGTTGGATTTCTAGTCTTCTAGATATGGATTCTCTATGCTTCTTAATGTGAAGGCGGGGTTGCAGAACTTCGCTGGTAGAACTACAACTATATGGATATTCAATATTTCTCTAAGGGTTGTATTAAATTGGAGGCCAGATATTGGATCTCCAGATATCCCTGATGTAGCACATCTAGATATCCAGAATCCAGAATCACTCATGTTACGACTTGTTTAGAAAGATAGATAGCCATATTTAAGGACGCTCGTTCTCTATCTTCCAAGTTACGATTAAATCCTTATCCACTTCCTACACAAGGACCTAAGAATAACCTTCTTTATCAACTTTACTTAGTCACTTCAATGATTTTTTACAACTTTATAGGGTTTAACCCTAAGCATTCATATGTCTGAGGTGAAGGAAATATTCCAAGGAACAACCCTAGAACTCAGGATAAATTCAAGCCTATTGGCCTAACACCCTTGATATTCAAGATATACTAGTAAGGGGGCATGCATATTTAAGCCAAGATTAACTAGTTGTAGTCTGACAACAAGAGGTGAGCACCATTCCACCCAACCATAGGCTCTGTTGCACTCACATTTTCCACAATAGGCCACCCTTGTTCCAGGCCATGATACCACTAGGGGAACTCTATCTCTTAGGAAATTTAATGAGTTTCAAGTCCACTCTCCTTCATAACAAACAAGATAAGAAAACCCCCCTTTTTACACACTAAGCCTAATGCCTCCATGAGGTTTCTCAGATGTCATCCCAACTGAATTACCTCAACATTAGTGTTATGGGATTTTTTCTCATAGAGATTTTTTTGAATACATAGCAAAATATCCCTAGGATTATCCTATTATTCCTAGATAGAAATAGGTTTAGACTTCCTATGGTTTTCCTAGGTCTAGATTCATGATTATCCTAAGGAGTGGTGAATATTTCCATACCTTTCTTTAGAGGTTTTTGTTCGTACATCTTGGCTATTGCAGTCCTAAAACTCTAGATCCAAGCTCCACAACCTACTTCCTACATACAAAAGAAAAACAAGACCTTCTCTTCCTCTATACTTTGGATTAGAATCCTAGATATAACTTTCTTATGATCAGAGATATAATGAGATGAATCAGATCTAAACACTTTCATAATGGAATACCAATATATTAGGGGAAAACCAAATGATATATTAATAATATAAGAAAAATTACATCAAGAATACCTTTGATGATGATGCTTTTCTCCTAGTTCCAGGCTCCCGATGCTATTCCTTATCCCCTTGATATTTTTTCTCTATTTTGGAAACATAACCACCCTCAAAACTCTTCTCCCCATCTCCTTGATTTGGCCTCATCTTATAGGATTTTAGAAGAGATTGGAGATAGGCTTCATGACATGTGAATTAGGTGGATACAAGTCATGGATAACTTGATAGCATGTGAACTAAGCATTTACAAGCCATAAATAGGGTTGAAATCATGTGAACTAAGAAACTACAAATCATGCAAAAGTTTCATGCTTAATTATGAGATTTTCCAACCTATTATGAACTTTTTCTTTATTATGATATTTTTGCTCAAGTTCCATGCTAAATTATGAGATTTTTGCTCAAATTCCATGCTAAATTATGAGATTTTTCCAACTCAGTATGAATTTTCTTTTCAATTATGAGTTTATTCTCAATTATTAAATAATTCATATTTTGTATTATGAAATTGTAGAAAACAAGTATTTCCTTGTGAAAGAATTGAGACAATTTTACTCAATTATGTAATTCTAGCCTCATAACATCTAATAGAATTCTTGCACAACCTATAGTGGAAAATACAAGTATAAAAATTAGGAAGTCATTTTCCTTTCCCAACAAGCATCAAACTCATGGCTCTCTTAGTTCAGATTAGGTTTGGGTTCTCTATCTAGCCACACTAGTTTTATTTCTCTAGCTCTGCCTATGTACTATTTCCCTCGTGGGTTCTCCCACAGTTATTCATTGTCTCATCAAAAGGTTCCCGATCTTCATTTTTCTTGTGTCGGAGGGTCTCAAGGGTCAATAATGGTAAATGATGTGGTATTGATTGTACCCTAGCTAATAGTCATTACCTGTCCAATCCAGTCCTCCGCAATTCCATTTATTGTGGGTAGTTGGTTGCTCAACTACCATCCCCCTCTTCATTACTAAATAGCTTCAAATTTGGAAAAAAGAGATAACTATTTATTCCCTAAAAATAATTCAAAAAGGTGGCTTGGGATTCTCTAGCATGATGAACTCCCTCTAGGCCCCCTCATTATTCCCTCTCATGGTATCATGACCAGTACTAGTGCTCTACCCTTCAGTTAGCTATTGGATTTATTTATTAATCAATAATACAATAACATTGTTCATATTACCATGGCATGGTAATAATATCTCCATAATGACATAAAATCATCACCAAACATAATTAATTGCAAGTAAAACAGGGGATTATAATGGGGGTGATATAGTTCTACCAATTCCCTAGTATGCAAGAGTGATCTCCACAAGTGTTGTGCTCATTGTACTATAACAACAAGACCATTTATATCTTTATGTAAGGATGGTTTTAGTTGTTCCTAGGGGTCTTCCATTATACCCAATGTCATGTTGAAGTTCAAATATATGTGTATATTATCTCTAATGTGTTAGTACACACCGATCATCAATAGATATGTACAAGGACATCCAACTACGAAATTGCACTTGTATTCCATGAACGTATGCTTCCCAACTGCAATATTACATATTGAATGATAGATCAATATATTTAAATATGCTAGAATACATATCTAGCCTTAAAAAAGGTTCTCCAAAGGTTAGGCACATGTTGGCACAAAATGTTCTTTAATACCACTTATGGTGTACCTTGATAATTGAAATAGAAAAACTGAAGCAATATTGACAAAAAAACAACTACAAAAAGAAAATAAAATAAAACCAAAGTATTGAAGTTGCAACAATGGGAAAAGCATTATTGATATTTTAAATATGAAACAATATTCACTTGCGTCTTCAAGAGTGATACCTCTAATTGAGTAGAGCTACAATATAATACTAATCACTTGGCTCCCAATTAAGATACTACTATAGATAGTTAGTTTCTATCCAAAAAATATTGTAACCACCTAGTGGGCCCTCATTGATGCAGGTGGATATTGGTGGCCACCCACCTATTCCAACTGGCTCCTAGTGACAATTTTTAGTTCAACACGTTCTTTTGTAATTCTTTGTAATTGTGGGTTTTACACTTTCTGGGTTTTCTGAAGCCCTACATAGCTTCCAGGTGGAGATTGGTGGCCTCCCACCTAATCCAATTGGCTTATTTTGGATGTTTTCATGTCAGCACATCTTAATTATGTACTTCCAAGGTCGTTTTTGGGCCCTAAATAGTGTTTTTTTTCACTTGCCATTGTCAAAATGTGGACAAAGTCAAATTTTGATGGACTAATGTCTAGTTCTAGAAAATACCTTTCCAATGGGCTATAACACACCTAAAATGGAGGTCGTATGCAAAAGTTACGACCCCAAGAAGTTGAGTTACCAACTTACGCATCAGGACCCACATAACTTTTGGCGTTTCATCTCATAGGGTTAGGTTTTTGGATGTCTACGGTTTTGGAATTCATGAGCAATGTTAAAAAGGCCTCTAGAGCCTCATTGTAATCATTCTTCTTAGATGGATGTGTGTAGAAGCCACATATCTTCTCAGAGATAGCTAACACCATTCGAGCAAGTTGTTTTTAGTTCTGCAGTTTTACAGTTGTAGCCTATTTCATTTATTCAATAAAATTTATTTCACTCGATATCTGTTATTGTTCTCCATATCTCTGTGTTATTGTATTCAGTTTATTATTCATTTCATTCCACTCATAAATCTGGATCATTGGTATCAGAGCAGTTTTCTCTTCATTTATTTTTCTTCATGCATGTCCCCAACAAGATCTAGGTACAAGAAGTTGGCACTCGAACCAATCGATCCTTTGCAAGATTGGTCGTACAAAGCCCAAAAAAAACCATGGGGGATGAAAAGAAATATGATGGAGTAGGAGATCCTTTTAAAATGTTTCTAAAGGAATCCCTTGTGTGACAAAGGAACAAAATGATGGACAAATTTTCATAGATCCTTCGGTAGTTGTCCACAGGAGACGTATCTTCATCAAGCGACCATGCAACCTCCTTCAAGGTATAGGTAAATTTTTATATTCCTTTATTTGAAGGACTGGTAGATGCGAATGTTGTAGATAAAAGGTTGAATCTACTCAAAGGGTATTTTTCGATCCACAATTTTTCTGATAGGGAAAAGGCTACTTTTGCACTCCTCAAAGTCATCCCCCATGTTAAGGGTTGGTGGGATACTTACTCTTAGAAAAATGCCATAGAGGAATCTGTAATATTTGTGGTCAACCCACATGGGATTCCTCCAAGGATTCCATTAAAGAATAGTACTACCCTGTTGGAAGCTACAAGGACCAATACATAAGATGGACCACCCTGTGTCAGGAAAGGGGCTAGATAGTACCATATTTCACCAATATTTTTCATACCCTATGAACCAAATTGGGTATAAAAGACTCTGAGAGACAGTTGGTGCTCAAATATCATGGCTATTTGCATAGATACATTCAAACAGAAATGGATTTTTGTACATCGCATCATTGGGTACAACTTATAGATATGTTGTCAAGATTGAACATAAATTTAAGCAGAAGAGGAGAGAGTTTTGATCTGCAAAATCCTCACAGCCAAAGTAGGGAAAAGGAGGCCCCAACCCACAAAAAAATGGATAGAGAAAATATGTCCACTTTGAGGACAACTAGTCCAAGCCACAACACAAGAAGGGTAATGATAAGTTGAAAAATGACATAGGAAAATGGTGTGAATACCATAAAATCCCTTGGCACAACACTGAAGAATGTTACTCGAAGAATTCACTGGTGGCCAAGCTAAAAGCTTCTAAGTTAGACATAGATTCTGATCTATGTGGATATCGGTGGCCACCCGCCTTTTCTGACTAGCTCAAAATAGTTTTTTGGCAATTTTGGCAATTTACTATTTTTAGCAGTTTTTAACTTTCAGGGCCATTTTGAGGGCCTAAATGAAGGTTTTTTAGGATTGAGTTTCTTAATGATATCATGCAACATTATTGGGACCCCAAAATGAATCTCCTCGACGATACCTTTCCAATGAGCTATCATACACCTAAAACAGATATTGTATGCATACGTTACGACCCTTGGAAGTTAATGTACTAAATTTTCCAAATGGGGCCCACATGACTTTTGGCACTTCATCTCCTAGGGTTAGGTTTTTCTGGACATCTAATCACTCGGTGCTTCTTATCGATATGTTGTTAAAATCGAGCAGAAATTTAAGCACCAGAACAAATGGGAGTTTGGGTCTACAAATCCGCAATAACCAAAGTTTGATAAAGACAACCCTAACAAACAGTCTCCTGAAAGCCAGTCCAAGACACAGGTAAAGAAGGGTCACGGGAAGACAAAGAAGGACACTAGAAAATGGTATGATTTCCACAAAATCCCCTGGCACAACACCGATGAATGTCGCTCAAAACAGTCATTGGTGGCCAATATCAAAGACAAAGAGCCGAACCATGATTCATAATCTGATTCTGAAAATACTGGTAAAGGGAAGATCATTGAGACAGACCCCACTGCTATTGTCACGACCACAACAATTCAACCAGAAGAAGCAACATATATTGAAGAGGGGGAGCGCCTTTTTCATTCACAGATGTGGGTGAAGGGGACCCCACTGCATTTTATTGTTGATAGTGGAAGCCAGAAGAACCTCATCTCCGCAGAGGTCATCAAACAGTTGGGATTGTCGACAACACCACACCCACAACCATACAACTTCAGGTGGCTTCACCAAGGATGAGATATCCATGTCAGCCAACAATGTCGATTTTCATACGAGATCCAACCCTTCAAGGATGAGGTATTATGTGATGTTTCCCCACTGGATGTCTGTGATATTCTCTTGGGCCAACCATATATGTGGAAGCACCATGTTGTTTATGAGTCTCAACCCAGCAGTGTCATTATTTCTTTGGGGGGTCATTTCTATAGAATACTAGAGGTAGTTCCAACTAATGTTCCACCTAAAAAATATCGCAAGGTAGTATCTCATACTGCAAAATTTAGCTTCTTCACAATCTATTCAAAAGGAGAATAGAAGGACACTGCAACCACTACAGCCTCGCCCCAAGAACCTTCTATCCAGCAGAAGCAGGTTGACAAGGCTGCAACAAAGCACAAAGATTCCTTATGCACACTATCCTCTCATGTATCTCGACTTGTTGAACAATCTCATCCTCCAAAGTTTCATGACAGACTTCCACAAATTAAGCAACATGACATCTCCAACAAGGCAAGCAGCTCACCAAGATGCAGATTCAACAAACGCTTTTCCCTCTCCCCGGGGAACACAACGCAATGGAGATCATTTATTCCTAAGGAGGGAGGATTGATCCAGGTGGATATTGGTGGCCACCCACCTTTTTCGACAGGCTCAAAACAGTTTTCTGGCAATTTTGGCAATTTACTATTTTTAGCAGTTTTTAACTTCCACGACCATTTTGAGGGCCTAAATGAAAGTTTTTCGGGATCAAGTTTCTCAACAATAACCTACAAAATTATTTAGGCCCCAAAATGAATCTCCTCGATGATACCTTCCCAACGGGCTATCATATGCCTAAAACAGAGATCGTATGCAAAAGTTACGACCCTAGGAAGTTAATGCACTAACTTAACCAAACGGGGCCCACATGACTTTTGGCGCTTCATCTCCTAGTGTTAGGTTTTTGGATGTCTAGGGTTTTTGGAATTCTTGTTTATTTAAAAAAATTCCTTCAAAGCCTCATTGTAATCATCTTCTTTCGAATGCAAGTAGCCATCACATCTGTTCTCAGAGATAAGCTGCCACCATTCTAGTGAGTCTTTCACTCTGTATTTTTACAGTCTTTGTACATTTATTTCATTAATAGAAATCATATATTACTGTATATCCATGTTTATGGTTGCATCCATGATACATTTATGTTATATTATTGAATATCTACGATATCTCTGTGCATTTCTTTATTATATCTCCGCTCTCATTTCGTGCCGAAAATAATCCTGATGATATTCTGACTCTGAATCAAACCTAGAGGGAGGGAAGTGGATTATTGATGTTGAACTGAGTGTCATTGTCTCTACCACCAAATTCCAGCCAAGAGAACCAGAAGAACCAAAGGAAGGGGAATGCCTCTTTCACTCAGATGTGGGTAAAGGGGGGCCTGCTTCATTTCATTGTCGATAGTGGCAATCAGAAGAACTTGATCTCAATAGAGTTCGTCAAGCAGATGGACCTGCTGATAACACCACACCCGAAACCCTACACCATCAGCTAGATTCACCAAGGAATCGATCTTTGAGACAGTCAACAGTGTCACCTACCCTATGGCATCAAGCCTTTAAAATATGAGTTATTGTGTGATATTTCTCCCCTTGAAGTTTTTGATTTTATTTTAGGACATCCATATTTATGGAAGTGACATGTTGTGTATGAGTCTAGACCCCGCAGTATTATTATTACTTTGAGTATAAAATTATACACGATACTAGAGGTATCACCTCCTACCGCCATTTCTTTAATCTCTACTAAGCAATGCAGTAAGGTCATTTCACAAACCAATAATTTCTTCTTCTTTGTGATTCATGTTCACGGTAAGCAGAAGGTCACCGCCACATCCGTGGCCTCTACACATAGCCTCTCTTTTCAATAGAGGAAAGTGGAAGGGATCGGAGAAGAGTACAAAGACATCTTCGCCTCACCCACCGGGGTACATATGCACTACCAAGTCAAGCATCCAATTGATCTAACCCCCGGTGCACCTCTGCCTAATGGAATAGTCTATCGTTGCTTGTTGATGGAAAATGAAGAAATCAAGCGTCAAATCCAAGAACTACTTCAAAAGGGGAACATCAGACCCAAATCCTCCCCTTGTGGAATCCCTATTGTACTAGTGTAGAATAAAGACAAGACCTGGTGGCTCTGTATTGATTACAAAGAATTAAACAAAATCACAGTGAGGAACTGGTACCTAATTCCCAGAATTGATGAAATTCTTGACCAACTAAGGGGGTAAAGTTATTCAACAAGATTGACCTAAATTATGGCTACCACCAGGTTCCCATCAAACCAACTGATGTATGGATACAACTTTCAAATCTAAAGAAGGTCTCTCTGAATGGTTAGTCAGGTCCTTCGGCTTAACAAATGCACCGACCACTTTCACGAGGTTGATGGATGATGTATTGATACCCTTCACCAACTCTTTTGTGGTGGTATATTTGGATGACATCCTCATCTTCAATAGAACTTGGAGGAGCACATGCAACATATTCAATAGGTTTTGAGCACTCTGCATCAGCACAAGCTATATCCCAACTTGGAAAAATGCTCCTTTTGCATGAACAAGGTCCAATACTTGGGCTACATTTTTTATGAGCATGGGGTACATGTTGATCCAACTAAGATCCAAGTTATTTGTGGTTGGCCAACCCCAACGACACTAACTGAGCTTTAGAGCTTCTTGGGACTTGTGAACTTCTACCAATGATTCATGTTGGGATTCTCCCATATTGGATGGGCCCTCAGAAAAGTGCCCAAGGGCAGTGGCAGAGAAATGTTCGCATGTGGGAAGGAACAACAATGAGAATTTGATGATCTGAAGTATCGCTTGTGCTCAGCTCTAGTACTCTCCTTACCCAATCTGCAACAATTGTTCAATATTGAGACTTATGAATCTAACTATGTTGTACACGCAGTTCTCACTCAGCATGGTCATCCGGTAGCATACCACAATGAGACACTCTCAAATACTGTTTGAAAATACCCCACCTATGACAAGGAAATTTATTCCATTGTACAAGCCTATCGTCAATGTTAACATTACATTTTGGGAAAGGAGAAAATCATCCACCCTGATCATAAGCCTTTGAATTTCATACAGACACAAGGGAAGTTGCAGAATGAATACCATCAAAATTGGCCCACCTACCTACAGTAGTTCCATCTCAACATCAAGTATAAGATGGGGAGCACAAATCATGTCATTGACTACCTTAGTCAACCTCCCATGGTTGCACTTACCACCATGCTCCATTCCTGTGGACATGAGGCAACCGAGTGACCCTAACTTTATCAGCAATATCTAGACTTCGCCACCACCTATCAACTCTTGGGTACAAGAACAAATGTCACTGATTTTCACATTCAAGACAGATTGTTATGACATATAGGCCATCTTTGTGCTCCTGCAAGCGAGCGTACAAAGCTGATTTTGGAGGCTCACTATAGTCATATGGAAGAACATTTGATGTGGAAAAAACTATGGTTGTTCTAAAGAAACATTTTTATTGGCCAAAATTTTGACATGACGTTAGGAAGTATATATGATCTTGCACTACATGTGCCATTGCCAAGCCAGCCATCAAAAAGCAAGGCTTGTACACCCCTCTTCCTACTCCCGAGAGGCCTTGGAAATCCATATCAATGGATTACTTGTATGGCCTTGCATCCACCAAGCATGACAATGATTGTATATTTGTGGTAGTTGATTGGTTTTAAAATATGACCATTCTCACAGCCTGCAAGAAGAGCATCACAGTGGAAGATACTGCCAAGATCTTCTTCGAACGAGTGTGGGTCGATTTTGGGATACCATAAACCATCATCTCTGATTGGGATAGCAGGTTCCATAACACATTTTGGTCGAGTCTCTGGTCACTGTTGTATACCAATCTCACTAAATTGACTGCCTTCCACCCTCAAACTGATGGCCAAACAAGGGTCATCAATCACATGATTGTGCACATCTTGTGCATGTATAACTCTAAGAATCTGCGTATATGAGATGAGAGTCTTCCCTATGTTCATCATAGCTACAATAGGGATCTCCATAACTCCATCGTCCATAGCCCTTTTTAAGTGGGGCTAGGATTCCAACCCTTGGGTCCCATTGATGTTACACTACCTCTTGCAAAAACACAGAAAAATTCTTCCCATGTTTAGTCTAAGGTCGAAAAAGCCACCAGATTCATTGAACGGATTCAGAACATCCACCAACAGGTCCATGAGATTTTGCAGAAAGCCAATGTTAAGTACAACAAGCGTCATGATCAACACTGGGTACCGCACCAGTTTCAGGTGGGAGATAAGGTTTGGTTACATTTGTAGAAAGAGCTCCCTACTGGGCCTCATCAAAAGCTCCACCCACTTCTCTATGGGACTTACACTATCACCAAGGTGGTGGGTAGAAATGATTTTGAGCTCAACTCTCCACCCTTCCTTAGCTTTCACCCAGTGTTCAATGTGAACATCCTTCAGCCATAGTTTCCACCATTATTGGACACCTGAGAGATCGCAGAATAGTTGACACCAACATATCTCAATCCTGACTACATGGAACAAACCTCCACTGATTAGATAGTGGACACACAACTCAAGGGCACTTGACAACAGAGGATCCAGCTTTACTTGGTTGTCAACATAGGGCAACGCCTCTTCCAGGGCAAGTGGCTCACCCAAGGCAAAATTTAGTAGAAGTTTCCTCACCTGATGGGGACAGTCAACTCAATGGAGACCACTGCTTCCTAAGGCGGGGGGGGGTTGATCCAGGAGGATATTGGTGGGAACCCAACTATTCCAACTGACTCTTATTGACAGTTATTAGCTCAACATGTTCTTCTGTAATTATTTGTAATTGTGGGGTCTACACTTTCGGGGTTATCTGAATCCCTACACAACTTTGAGGTGGATATTTTTTGTCACCCACCTAATCCAACTCGATTATTTTGGATGTTTTCATGTCAACACATTTTTCTGTACTTCCAAGGCTGTTTTGGGGCCCTAACAATGTTTTTTTGGCTTTCCACATTCAAACTATAGATAGAGTCATATTTTGAAGGCATAATGTGTAGCTTCTGAAAAGACCTTTCCAACGGGCTATCACATGCCTAAAACAGAGGTCTTATACAAAATTTACAACCCCGAGAAGTTGAGGTACCAACTTACCCATCAGGGCCCACATAAATTTTGGTGTTTCATCTCCTAGGGTTAGGATTTTAGATGTCTGGGGTTTTGGCATTCATGAGTAATGTTGAAATGGCCTTTGGAGCCTCATTGCAATATTTCTACTTAGACAAATGTATGTAGCAACCACATCTCTTCTCAGAGATAACGACCACCATTCAAGCAAGTTGTTTTCAGTTTTGCAGTTTTACAGTTTCATCCTATTTCATTTATTCAATAAAAGTTATTGTTCACTGGATATTTGTTGTTGTTCTGCGTATCTCTTTGTTATTGTATTCAATCTGTTATTCATTTCGTTCCGCTCATAAATCCAGATCATTCATCAATGAGGCTACATCAACTACCTAATAGACCAACTTTAATGAAGCCACTTTACTTTATTGATTACACATTCTAATTACCTAGTGGACCTTTTTTAATAAATATGACCACCCTATATTAAGTAGCGACCTCCTCCCCTAACTAGGTGAGTTAGGGTAGGACCCTAACAATTTCTTTCCATAGGCGTTGACATGACAGAGCATTAGAGGCTTTAAATTATTATTTTTATCACTAATATCATTTCAAAGTAAGACAGGGGAGGGGAAACTATGGGCATGACTTTTCCATTGCCTTGTTTTTCTGGCCAGTTAACAATGCCACCCCCCATAGTAAAAATTGATGTCCTCATAAAATTCCTTAAAATGAGGTTTAAGAATCCCATAGTTAGGGTTGGCATAAAAGTCAATTAATTTATTACTACAACATGTGGATGCTAGTGACATCCCCAACATAGAGTTACTAAAACCTTAATAAAAATTTGTCTTCCAATTTTAGGTTCATCTCTTGTTCTCCTCGATTGGTTTGACCCCTAGTGAATTGTTTCACCTATGTCATGGAACATGACAAGGTAGAGAATTTACATGCATTGTAGGTATACATTCTTTATGCCAAGCAACCTCATTTCTACATTCAATGAAGCAAGGGTTTTTCATTTGTTTTGGATTTTGTGTGTGGGTTGGCAGGGTTATGAATGATCACACATGAAAATTTCAAAGGTAGTCTCTCTTAATGACCACTATTGCAATTACATTGGGTTGTCTTTAAAAGATGGATAAAAATGAAATTAACAAACTAGCTCAAATTATACGACATTTTTAATTGATTTCACCTAAAACTATCTGCATGCACGCACACACACACATTAAAATTCTATTTCCTTAAAATACATGTATGAGTATCATATTTTTTTCTTGATTCTAAGGTTAAGGATTCAAACATTATACTTAGTATTCTAAGTGATTATTTCATATTGAAAAAATCACTTATGTAAATGTGTAGACAAACATTCAATAAAAAAAAACATACAATACACTATTGAAACTTGTAAATTTTAACAAATATTATAATAAAGTTAGACACTTTTTTAAAGTAAAAATGATTAATTAATGACTCTATTAAAAAACAATAAATAACCAATAAATAAAAATTCTTATCTTAAAAATACCACACTTGATTATTTATTTCAAGAATTATGTTTCTTTGAAAAGTACATATATACTAGCCATATTTTCACTCCATTATTTATTATAAATGCACCCTCATCTCTCTCCACACATATATATATTCAAATAGATGGACATGTTGTACATTATTTTAACCTTATAAATCAATCATTTTAAGTTTAGAAATCACATATAAGTGGAAAAGGAAATTAGAAAATGGAAAATTATTTATAAGTAAAGGTTTAATGAAGAAAAATAAACAAAGATGGAAGGAAAACTAATGAAAACTACTATTAGTGATAATGGAAAACTATTCAAATAATTAAATTTATTTAAATTTAATATTATAATTAAGAGCGGAAGTGATGATAGTGATAGTGAGACAACCATTTAAGAAGTTAAATTAAATTTAAGTATTAAAAATTTGAGTTTTTCTTGTTTTATTTGTATAAGTTCATTGCCTTTTTAAAATCATAATTTATTTTATGTCTTTTAAAATTTTTATTATGATAAAAAAATATTTAAAAATCTTCATGAATTTTTAACTTTGTCTTTTACTTGGTCATTTTTGACATCCTATTCGAATATTTATAAAAAAAGAATGGTTATAATTGCAGAAAAACATTACAAAGATGAAAGAAGAGAATTGCATTAAACATTTGTTTTGACTTAAACTTCATTGCACATAGTGTACTACGTAAAACATATATTCTAACTCCTACTTTGTTGCATTGCAACTTTGGCAACAAATTATTTATCTATAGTTAAAAAGTAATATATATATTGTTATTTTATTTGGATATCCTTTATCTTACTACCTTCATGGAGCATTGGACACAACCTCTCAAAACCATTCATCATTGAATCTTGTCGACCATTACCAATTGTTTTTAAAAGGCCATTGGCCATATGTCCTTTGACTTTAAAATTGTGCATGTGTCATTGTTCTCTCTGCAATATACTAGATATAATAAATACGCAAAACAAAAATAAAATGCTAGAAATGGAAGAATAACAGTAATATAACCAACATAATCTCCATAATAACACAGATATAATATGAGAACAACAACTGAAATAGCACTTTGATTCAGAAAGCAATGTTCATAGGCCTCTTCGAGGGGGAAACCTCCAGTTAAGCAGTGCTCTGTTACAATAATCTCCCAGCTAGGGTTTTCATACCCTCGAACCTTATTTATACTAAATATGTCTATTAAGAGAAGCACCTAGAGGAAGATCATTCTAGAAGCAGAAGCTTCTATTAGGTCTTCTTACATCCGCCTTATTCTATTTTATTAAAAGGCCTTATTAATATTGACCTTTATTACATCCGAATACATTGATCTACCTATGTGTGGGTTAGGACCTTAACATGTCCACCCCCTTAAAAACAACCTTGTCCTCAAGGCTTGAGATGTGGAAACTGCTGTAGAATAGTAGTTGGTTCCCAAGTGGCATCTGCTGGAGTCATATCTTTCCACTGTACTAGCACTTCCTTGATGGTTCTTTGATGCAGGCAATGCTCATGCTGGTCCAAAACTGCTTTTGCCTGTAGCCAAATGGATCCTTCTTCGGCTAACTCTAGAAGGTTGGTTTGAATTCGACACCTAGTTCCAATCACCTTTTTCAAGCATGAAACATGAAAAATAGGATGTAGCTTCGATTGACTGGGCAAAGCTAACTGATATGCAACTTGTCCCACACGCTTGAGAACTGTGTAAGGACCATAAAATTTAGGCACTAGCTTTTGACAATGCTCTGACTTGAGGGAAGTTTGCTTATATGGTTGCAGTTGTAGAAACACCTGATCCCCTTCTACAAATTGACATTTAGAGCGACCTTGATCTGCTTGCTACTTCATGCGATTTTGTGCCATGACCAAGTTCTCTTTAAGGGTACAAAGAATATCCTCTCAGACTGTAAGTGTTTGGTCAACTGCCTGGACCTTCGAGGTACCCGGTAAGTATGAGATAACTGAAGGTGGCTTCTATCCATATACCGCTTCAAAAGGAGTCATGCGAGTGGCTGTATGGTATGTAGTGTTGTGCCACCATTCGGTTAGGGGTAGCCATTGATCCCACTGGTGTTGTTTTTCAGAGGAAAAGCACCTCAGATATGTTTCCAAACACTTGTTGACAACTTCTGTTTGACCATCCATCTGGGGATGATAAGCTAAGCTGAGATGCAATTGTGTGCCTTGTAGCTTAAACAGTTCTTGCCAAAAATTGCTTGTGACAGTTGGGTCATGATCAGAAACAATAGAGTGCAGCATGCCATGAAGCTTGAAGACCTGGTCCATGAGAATTTGAGCCACCGTGGATGCAATAAATGGGTGGTGAAGTGTGCAAAAATGAACATACTTGGAAAGGCGATCCACCACCACCATTATGACTGATTTATTCCCCAATTTGGGTAAGCCTGTAATAAAGTCCATAGAGATATCCTTCCAAATAGTAGGGGGAATCGGAAGCGGTTGGAGTGTGCCCAGAGATTTGATTGTTTCTCCCTTGTTGCGTTGACACACCTCACATTCAATGACAAACTTACGGATGTCCTGTTTCATACCATCCTAGAAAAAAAGAATGTTTGACCCTGTCATATGTTTTGGTGAACCTTGAGTGCCCCTCTATGGGTGTAGCATGAAGTTTAGAAAGTACCATGGATTTGAGCTTGGATTGTTTACTTAAATACAAGTGGCCTTTGTATCGAAGCTCATCCTGGAGCCAGGAGTACCCTGGGGGAGACGGAGCCTTGGTGTACAATTGTTGGATCAGATGCGAACTTTTGGGACCTTGAAGCCATTCCTGGTGCACAGCTTGGAGCCAATCGGGTACAATGAAGGAAAGAGAAAAAAAGGATCCTTCATCTTCATATTTCCAAGACAATGCATCCACAATGACATTGTCTTTTCCCTTCTTGTAAATGATATCATAATCATATCCAAAGAGATTGGTCACCCACTTTTGTTGCTCCTAGGAGGAAATGAATTGTTCCAGAAAGTACTTGAGGCTTTGATGGTTGATCTTAATTTGGAAGCATTTCCCCAAGAGATAAGGACGCCACAGCTCAACAACATACAAAATCGCCAACATTTCCTTTTCATAAATGGGTTTGCCCAGATTCCTTTCAGACAGTTGCTTGCTGGTGAAGGCCACAGGTCGACCCTCTTACATAAGGACAATGCCAATTCCTTTCCCTGAGGCATCAAATTCCAACACAAAGGTCTTTGTGAAATCAGGAAGGGCCAAAACCGGAGTGGAGCACATGGTCATATTCAAGGTTTGAAAAGCTTGAGCAACTGTTGGAGTCCAAGTGAAAGAGTTCTTTTTGAGGAGATCCGTGAGAGGTGTTGCAATATTTCCGTAGTTCTTCAAAAACTTGCAATAATACCCTGTTAGGCCCAAAAATCCACGCAAGCTTTTGAGAGTCTTTGGGTGTGGCCAGTCTTGCATAGCTTCAATCTTTTTCAGGTCCACCCTGATGCCATCCTTTCCCACCAGATGACCCAAGTATTCTACTTTTGAGGCACCAAAAACACATTTAGACTGTTTCTGGAAAAGCTGGTGCTGAGAGAGTAGGCAGAGAACTTGATCCACATCAGTAAGATGGTATGTCCAGGTTTTGTTATAGATGAGGATATCATCAAAGAAAACTAAGACAAAATGACAGAGAAAAGGGTAGAAGACATGGTTCATGAGGCTCTGGAAGGTGGAGGGGGCGTTACACAAGACAAAGGGCATGACCAAAAACTCATAGTGGCCCTTATGAGTGTAAAAGGCTATCTTGGGAATGCCTGCCTCTTTCATATGTATATGGTGATAGCCCGAGTGAAGATCAAGTTTGGTAAAGAATTGGGCGCCACTCAATTCATCCAGGAGGTCATCAATGACATGAATGGGAAATTTGTCTTTGATGGTTAGTTTGATGAGAGCACAGAAGTCAGGACACATTCTCCAAGAACATTCTTTCTTCAGTACCATGATGATCGGAGACGAGTAAGGGATCGTACTAGGATGAATGACATCTACAGTAAGGAGTTCTTGGACCATTTTCTCAATTTCATTTTTTTGTGCAAAGGGGTGGTGATATGGACGGATATTGGGGGGAAGGCTTCCTGGGACAAGGGGAATGGCATGATCATGAACACCGCGGGAAGGAGGGATTCCTTGGGGAGTGGAAAAGACCGTTTGATGTTTAGAGAGGAGGGTTTGGAGGTCTTGGGGCACTGCGGGTGTCTATGTAGCTTCTATGGCATGGAGTTGGGCAATGACACTAGAATGACCTTGTTTGAGTATCTTTTCCATGCGATGGGAACTGATGACCTCAGGTGAACCAACAGTGATGCCTTGAAATTTATGTTGGTGGCCTTCTTGGTCGAATTGCATGGTTAAGTTCTTAAAATCCATGAGAATGGGACCCAAAGTCCTTAGCTAGTCTGCACCCAACACAATGTCACAACCGCCCATGTCAATAGCAAACATATGGGATTTTAGGTGGTAGTCACCGATTTGGAGACGCACATTTTCACAGCGCCCGCCACATTTCATAGAACCACCATTGGCAATCATGATTTGGAAATTGTTGACATCATGGATGGATGTAGCAATGGGTTTCTTAGGCAATGTAACGATGAATAAAATTGTGGGTGCTGCCACTATCAACCAGAATGATGAACTTTCGGTGCTTGATGTAACCAATTAACTTGAGGGTTTGGGGGGTAGAGAAGCCGGTGAGAGCATTGAGGGAAATGATCAGTTCCACTGCGAGAGGGTTGGAGGGAGGGTTTATCTTAGCGATTTCTGGGGACTCGGGCACAAGGGGAGTTTCAACATCCTCTTCCGAAATATCCTCAGAGATGGCCATAAAAAGATTTTGTTCCTTACATTTGTGGCCCGGGAAATATTTGTCATCACAATTATAACAGAGGCCTTTGATTTGGTGTTCATCCATTTCATCCCTGGTCAATTTTTGGATCTTTAATGGGGTGGAGGGAGTAGTGAGGTTTACTAGTTTAGGGAGAGGGATAAAGGAAGGCTTACGGTTTTGAGAGGAAACAATTTGTTGTGCTTATTTATCTTTTTTGGTAGCCTCCACCCAACTCGTAGGACGAGCCATGAGGACATGGGCCTGAATCTCCTCCTTGAGACCACTAATAAAACACTCTCGAAAGAAAGCATCAGTCATTCCCTTTGTTCGAAAAGCTAGGTGCTCAAATGCAGCTATGAAGTTTTATATTGTTCCTGATTGTTTCAATTTTGTCAAATGGCCCAAATGGTTGGTGTCAGTGTCAAAGCGTTCATAAAGCTCAGTCACAAATTGGGTCCAAGCAATATACCCTTGATGGGAAGTTTTTCTCCATTGCCACCATTGCCAAGGTTCTTGATCTAGATGGAGAACACCATACTGGAGTTTGGCCAAGTCATCTATAATGTTGTAGAGAGAGAAATAATGTTCCATTTGGGTGACCCAACCAGTTGGGTCCGAGCCATCAAATTTTGGTTACATCCACCCATGACAAGCGTATGTACCTTTGAAAGTGATGGGGCTGAAAGGTATGGGAATGGGAAGAAGTTTCACCCTTCGTCTTTGTATGTGCATTAGGAAAAGGGTCATCAATAGGGATCTTTAGTTTGGTGCAGAGTGATGCAAAGACAGATTCAAGTTGGGTGGTTAGTTCTTGTTTGACTTCCTCCATTGCGGATAACACAGATGCATTTATGGTGGTATTGATGGATGTATCTCAGGAGGCAATAGTAGCACTGAGTTGTTGCACTTCTTTTTGGGTCTTGAGGAAACTAGATTGCAAGGTTTTGAAGTGAGACTCCAGTTCTTGGCTATGGGTATGGGCCATGAGGATGGGTGAACTAAAAAGGGAGCGGGTGGGGTCAAAAAATTTTTGCAGAAAAATGATATGGATGAATGTGATAAGGGAGAAGAGATGAATCTAATGGAATAGGTCTCAAATAATGGTGAAAAAATTTCTAGACATTTTTTTTTTCCTTTTACAGCTACGGGGTTATACTTTGTTCTGAAGAATGTCGCAGTGTTGAAATCTCCAAATTCTTAACCAGAAAGAAATGTGTATTTACTTGGCAACCTGAACACAGTTACGCGGCAATAGATCTAGCCAGTTTAATTTGTTTATGTTTATGTTCCCCAAGGGTTAGGTATTCAAGGGTTCTACAGACAAGGGTTAGGTATTCAAGGATTCCACAGAAAAGGGTTTGCCCTGTGCTATAGCTCTCTGATATATGTGTGAGGTCCAGCAGTAGTACTCGACCCAATATCTTAGGGCACTAACTAAGGAGGATAGATTGTACCCTTAGCCGTACTACCCGACTACCCAGGTACTGGAGAGTATCTTCCCGAGTGTTGTTCTCGATGAAACTATAGCAGTCCAGTGGCCGATAGGTTTATCTAAAGAGGGCTTCATGAAATCTAGGTTGATCCGTACACAGGTGCTATCTGATGCACTACCACTTGAAGGGGTACCAACAGGGGTTACAAGGGTGGCCAATAGATGTGCGCTTAAGAACCACTTGTATTTCCTGCATGTATGAATCCCTCAATCGCAGGTTTATGCACGTAACGACATATCTCTATGGCTTAAAGACACCGAAATATGTCTCTACCCTGAAAAAAAATTCCCACAATTTCTTCTAAGGAAAGTGCTCTGATACTACTTGCAATATACCAGATATAATAAATACACAGAATAGAAATAAAATGCTAGAAATGGCAGAATAACAGTAATATAACCAGCATAATCTCCACAATAACACGGATATAATATGAGAACAACAACTGAAATAGCACTTTGATTCAAAAAGCAATGTTCACAAGCCTCTTTGAGGGAGCAACCTTCAGTTGAGCAGCGCTTTGTTACAATAATCTCCCAGCTAGGGTTTTCATACCCTCAACCCTTATCTATACTAAATATGCCTATTAAGAGAAGCATCTAGAGGAAGATCCTTCTAGAAGAGGAAGCTTCTATTAGGTCTTCTTACATCCACCTTATTCTATTTTATTAAAAGGCCTTATTAATATTAACCTTTATTACATCCGAATACATTGATCTACCTATGTGAGGGTTAGGACCTTAACACTCTCCCCCTACTTCTTATTATATTATTGTTGGGTGGATGTGGTTTTTCTATCACTTCTATGCATTGTGAATTTTCCAGGGCTCATCCTTGAGTTGCAAACTTCCACTCCAAGCAATGCATCTCCAATGTTGAAATCTCCCACCATAGCTGACAAGTATGTGACTATATCCTTAAATATTTTACCATTGACACTTAAATTATCATCATAAAACTCCCTCCAATAAAGTGTTGTCCAAACTATATTGGAGGCAAAGGTAGAAATGACCTTACTCATGTTCATGTCTATTTTTTCATTCTCATTATCCTCCCAAGTGGAATGTATCATCATACCATACCTCTTGCTCCCACATATGTTTGAAGCATTGAACTCTTTTGGAATTTAGAAAGTGTAAGACACACATTTATCTCAATTACCTCTAGTAATATTCACACTAAGACAATATCATATCCTTGAAATTGTAGGTGAATTATTTGTCGATCGTTGTTGCAAGTGCACTAGCAAATATTAAATCATGAGTTTTCAGATACTATTTAGTCATGTCATAAAAGAAACGACAAAGATAGGGGGTAAATGGAATGCAAAAACATAATGGGACCACATTTGTCAATAAGGCCTTTAAAAGAATTATGAGTATATATTTTGAAGGTGGATATTTATGATTATATACCATGGATAGGGCTTTGGATACACTCTATGGATAGGGCCTTGGATACATTCTATTGTATCTTTTCTTGTTCAATTTCTAGTGAAAGAAAGAAAATGACCACCCCTCATGAAAGAAGAGACACCTTGTAGTGCATGATGATCTTCAAATGAACCCTGTTGAAAAAATCCTCTATTAGTTATTCAAAGATCATCTAAAAAAACCTTAATCGCTTAATTCCCATTTACATTTCCTTTCCCTTGCTTTATGGATATTATAGTAATTGCATATCCCTCTAGTTATTTATATTTTAAATTTTTTAAAAATAATAAATTATTTTTCTAAACTTATAATAGAATCCAAATTATTTGGATAAACCTTCCACTTACTCCTTTTATTTTGTGCTTATGAAATATAATGACTTAAGACAACCTGCCATTTATTTATACCATTCAATGTTAATTGTTTTGTATAATACTTACAACAATTGTCTAGTCGAAACCAAAGGAGGAAGAAACATTTTTTTTAAGGAAAAGAAATAAAAGTTTGCAATAAGAAATGCTAAATATGTGATGTAGGTGGTTTGTCACATAATATGTGGTCATGCCAAGACAAATAAAATGAAATAAAATATGGGCAGTACTAAAGGAAAAGTGATCATATTTTTTTAAATGAAAAGGAATATTATTTTTATAAGAAAGGAAACACACGATATCAATGGTTTGCCACACAATATGTTGTCAATAATGATATGTTTGAAATAAAATACACGTAGGAAGGAGGAAATTGCAACAAAGTTTCAGCTTCCAACACTCTTCATTATGTATTCACTTAAACTCACCATGTTTTTAAGTTAATTTATCAAATAATTAAATAATAATAAATAGTTTGATGAACTAATTCAGATGTTTGAGTTCTTTAAACTTCTTAAGTAACCATCATCAATATTTAATTTTATAGACATGGATGAATATGAAAGTCCAACCTTACATCCACCTCTTTAAAGATAACATAACATTTTTTTCTTCTTCTTTGAATTAATGCCTACTATGTTTCTGATATGAACCAAAATTTAAAAAATAGCCAATGAATAATCAACTTTGAAGGAGAAACGTCATTTTACAATATATGAAATTCACAAGACAATATGAGATGCTGATACAAATGATTCTCCTTTGTTATAAATATGAGATAAAGTGAGCATGATGTAACCTACCACTAAGATGACCTAATCATAAATAAAGAACTAATAATAAATGAGTGTTAGGGCCTTAACATAGGGCCTCAAGGGCCTTAACATAGCCCCTCTCCTATTAAAAAAAATTTACTCTCAAAGCTTGTAATTGATGGTGTTTCTTCACAAACTGCTCATTTTCCCATATAGCTTCTTCTAGGGTCATATTCTTCCACTTGATTGGGTACTCCATAATGGTTCTATTCCGTAGAGATATAGAATTCCTATATATAACTCTTTTTGATTTAAGAATCAACTTCCCTTCTTCATCTAATTATGGAAGTTCTATCTACATTGGCATAGCTTGTCCCAAAACCTTTTTTAAGCATGATACATGAAAAAACTTATGAATGCTAGAAGGAAAATCTAACTCATACACCACTTGTCCAATATTGCAAATAATATTGTAGGGTCCATAAAATTTTGGAGCTAATTTTATATTCTTATTTTGTTTGAGATTAGATTTCTTATAAGGTTGCAGTCTAAAAAATACCCAATCAAGATCCTCAAATTATCTTTCAGTTCAATGTTGATTTGCTTGTTGTTGTTCAACAACACAAGTATTCCAACAGAGGATGAACACCTTCAGTAACCACTCACACAATCATATCAAAGATAAACACACCGATGTTTTGGCATGGTAAACCCCTATGGGGAAAAATCCACAGCCCAAGCCAACGCGGCCACTTGGAGTAGTTTATTAATGCAAAAGAAAAAAAATTACAGAGAGATTTTACAAGAGAGGTTATCACATTCGATCATCAGCAAATGCCCCTCCATGCTCTTTAAATAGATATCATGGACCAATTGGGTGTTAAGCCACAGATCAATGGTTGTTAAGTCGGGGAGAATATGAACCATCGGATCACTCTATGTCGAGAACATATCGTGACCATCGTATTTCCTAACTACAAATGCATACTAAAGCATACTAAAGAAACACACTAAGAAACACACTTTTACCTAACGACACATTAGACCAAGTAGATCTTAACTAACCCCTAAGTGTCTAAATATCCTAACATCTCCCCTTAAGAACAACTTGGGATAAGATTGAAGGATTTACAGTAGTGACACAATAGGAGATGGAAGGAGGCATTAAAGCCTATCCCCCCTTAATGAAAACTTCTTGAACTCCTAACATAGATCGAAGTTTGGAAAACTTCACTTATGTAAGAGACTTTGTGAAAATGTTTACAACTTGATATTTTGTAGGGAAAAAGAGAACTTCAATAACTTGATCATGAATGAGCTTTCTAATGAAGTGCATGTGTAGCTCGATGTGTTTGTTGCACTGATGTTGAATTGGGTCTTTCATGAGCTTGATGGCACTCTGATTGCCACACCAAAGGATGGTAGGATGTTTCTACTGGAATCCAAACTCTGAAAGAATCTATCAAAGCCATAAGGCTTCCTGACTTACATTTACTGTTGCTCAGTACTCAACTTCTGTTGAAGAAAGTACAATAGCCTATTGTTTCTTATAGGCCCAAGTGACAGGTCTTGGACCAAGGATGAAAACATAACCTATAGTAGACTTCTGATCATCAGGGTCACCGACCCAATATGAATCAGTGAAACCAACCAATAAAGGAGTCCCCCCTGATCTGTAATGTATCCTGAACTGAACTATACCACAGACATAGCGAAGTATCCCTTTAACTGCTTTCCAATGGATTTCATGGGGTGTTTTCATATAATGAGAAACAATACCAACATCAAAGGAAATATTGGGATGGGTATGAGTCAAGTATAAGAGGATACCAACTAACTGATTGTACAAGGTGGCATCAACTTTGGTATAAGTACAGGTGGCAGTAAGCTTGACTCCAGACTTGAAGGGAGAAGGGGTTGGTTTACAATCATCCATGTGAAATCGATGAATAATGTCACAAGCATACTTAGATTGGGAAAGAAAAAATCTTTCATTGGTTTTCAAAACTTGGAGGCCAAGGAAATAGTGCAAAAAACCTAACTATGTCATTTCAAATTTCTTCTTAAGGATAGTTTTCAGATGGTTTAAAATTTTTGAGTCACTACCAGTAAGGATAAGGTCATCAACATAAAGGACAAGGATTATGAGATGGATTCCTACTTTCTTGGTACATACATTAAGATCAGATTGGCATCTAGAGAATCCATTGGTAATAAGAAAGTTGTCTATTTTGGCATACCAAGATCAAGGAGCTTGCTTAAGACCATAAAGAGATTTATTAAGGCGAAAAACAAGGATAGAGTCATTCTGGACATAGCCAGGAGGTTGTTCCATGTATATTTATTCTTGCAAATCTCCATGCAAGAAGGCGTATTTAACACCCATCTGATGGACCTCCCATTTATGTGACGTAGCAAGGGAAAGAACAAGGCAGATAGAATTCATTTTGGCTATAGGGAAAAATGTTTCATTATAGTCAATTCCTTCAACTTGGAAAAATCCTTTGGAAGCTAACCGAGCCTTGTGTCTTTCAACACTTCCATCTGATGCATACTTAGTTCTATAGAACCATTTACATCTGATAAGTTTTCTTTCTTTTGTAAGAGGTACAAGATCCCAAGTATTGTTCGCCATTAAAGAACGATTATCTTCATTCATTGTTGTATCCCAATCTAGATGACCTGAAGCTTCTGCAAATGTCTATGGATCATGAGTCTATGAAACTTGATCCAAAAGAAAAGGGGCTCACTAGAACTATGAATGTGCCTGACATTGATCTGAAGGATCACCGAAAAGATGACCAACTGCTTCTCGTGTCGAAAAGATCCATCTAGAAAGTGATGGAGTTGGAGCTAGTGCTATTTCATGTTCAAAGGAATCATCTGGAGAAAGGTGAGAAGGTGGAGGTGGATTTTCCTTCTCACTATCATCATCTAAATAAGAAACCAAAAAATAGGAAGGCACAATCATTGAAGATGGCTCGCAAGTCGAAGAAGGCATAAACACTGAATTAGGTTCGCATGCCAAAGAAGGTACAAATGTCGAATTAGTCTCACAAGCCAAGATATTTTCATCAAATTTAACATCTCTTCTAATAATAATTTCATTACAATGTGGTTAAAGAAGTCTATAACCTTTGACATATTCAGAATAACCAACAAATATACACTTCTCACTTTTAGGCTGCAATGCTTTCCTTTTCTCATCAAGAATGTGAGCCGATGTTATACTGTCAAATACATGGAAGTGACTTACATATGGTTTAATTTTAGTCCAAGCTTCTTCCAGTGGTATATTTGTAAGATCCTTTGTGGGAGTGTGATTTACTATGTAATTTGCATAGTTGATGGTTTTCGCCCAATACTGTAGACTTAATCCATTAGATTGTATCATAGAATTAGCCATTTCTTTTAATGTGTGGTTCTTTCTCTCAGCAACACCATTTTTATGTGGTGTATATGGAACGGTGTGTTGAATTTGGATGCCCTATGTAGTGCAGTAACTTGTAAAATTATTGTTCACATATTCGCCTCCATTATATGTTCTTAAAATTTGAATTTGATGTCCATATTTCTTTTCTACAGGGGCCTTATAGGCCAAAAACTTGTCAAAAAATTCCCTCTTAAGTTTTAAGAAGTAAAACCAAGTATGTCTGGAAAAGTCATCAATGAAAGTTAAGAAATAATTGCACCCAGAAAAAGAAAGAGAAGAAAGTGGACCACACAAATCACTGTGAACAAGTTGTAAAGGGCCTGAGGCATGCCAAGAGGCATGTTTGTCAAAAATGTCTCAATGATGTTTGTCGAGAACACAACTGACACAAACACCATCTCTACATGAAATAGGAGGAAGACCAGTCACCATTTGTTAATTACATAGTTGATGCAATGAGCAATAGTTTAGATGACCAAACTGCTCATGCCAAAGTTTTCTCAAGTCATCACTCTGAGAAACAAAAATTGATAAAAAAGATGATGACCCAAAGTTGTCAAACTTGTACAACCTGGTAATATTATCAACAATTCTAGTTGCAAGAACATGCTTAGGATCTTTTAGATTCTTGATTACAACTTGGTGAGGTGAAAAATCTATGGTTTTACCTTCACATGAATGAGTGATTTGATATACTAATAGAAGGTTACAACAAAGACTTGGAACACATAATACATCATTGAAATAACCATTTTCTACTTGAACTATTCCAGATCTTTTAACACTAAGATATCTATCATCACCAACAAATATTTTCTTGGTGTTACATTCATTTAGAGTAGAAAATATGTCTCTATCCTTATCCATATGATAATATGATCCATAATCAATAAGCCACTCATCAAAAGAAGAAGTAGAAGTTGTATTGAAGAAGAAACCAAAAGCAGAAAGTGCATGTCCATGAGAAGAAGAAGAATTAGTAGAATCAATACTAATGTTGTGATTCTTCATCGTTGCTTCTAAAGCTGCCATCTTCTTGAAACATTTGGACTCGTCATGACCATCTTTATCACAAAATTTGCAATGTCTCTCAGTCTTCTAATTTTTATATTTTGCTCCTTTGTCACCATTAGGAGCCAAATTTGTTTGAGTGGGTTTGGGACCCTTATATTGCTTGTTGTTGTGGTGAGGATGTTGCTTCTTGGGATTCTTGGGTTTATCTTTCAGATGGACAACTAAGGCTTTGTTGAAGGTACCTGCAGTGTTGATCACTCCAAGTTGTACAAGCTTATCTTGCTCTCTAATCAAAGCATCACAAAATTTCTCAAGAGTGGGATTTTGATAAGTTGCCCCTATAGCCTCTTGCATGGCATAAAAGGTAGATAAAAACAAAGAATATGCACTACCTATCTTAGAAACAATAAGATAGATGCAATGATTGTCTTATATCTTTATCTTACATTCTTCACATAAAGTTCTGAGTGTTTTAAACATAGATAGATAGTCTTCAATGCAAGAAAAATCACTTGGAATTAAAGTCAGTACTTGGTTTTCTAACTGTTGTGCTCAAATAATATTTTTTTACCAAACACAGATTCAATATTTTCCCAAGCTTCTTTAGGTTTATCAATTGATTGAAGGTGGAACCTTAAATCAGGGGAGATAGGCATTTTGATTAATCCACATGCTTTGTCATTCCTATTATACCTCATTCCTATTATACCATTTGTCTTTCTTTTCAACATCAGTGGGTGATGTTTCTTTTCCCAAGGTAATTTGATACAAGGCTTTACTTCTAATAAATCCTTCATATGGGATTTCCATTGGAAGTAGTTGGTGTTGGTAAGCTAAATATTACTTGAAGAATCCATATTAAATAAGCAGATAATTTGTATTTAAATAACTGAAACTGATGATTTGAATGGAAAGATCTCAAAAAATCGGGAAGTTTAAAAAAAATGGCACTGAAAATGGACTTCGGATGCGAAAGTTATGCCCTTTTAAAAAAAATGCATAAATGGTAACCAAAGGACCACGTGATGGTGTAAGTTGTTTTATGAAGTGACCCACTTTTATAAAAAGAAGTGGGGATCACTTTTACATTGAAGTTACTTTATAAAAGAAAATTTTCAGGCAAAATAAATAACTCTAAAATATTAAAGCTACTTATAATGATTCACTTTTATACTTGAAGTGAAAATACACTTTACAATGGAGCATGAGGTTTTAAAAAAAAATAAGCAAAAAGAGAGACTTGAACTCAAGACCTCTTACTTAATAAGGATATAAGAGAGACTTGAACTCAAGACCTCTTACTTAATAAGGATATTTTTAACTAAATGGGCTAGCAAAACATATCGTCTTGTTTAGCAGGAGGATTGTTGTTGTTGTTGACGACCTTGGAGAACGTGCTAAAAAAAAACTATTTTCACACAAGAAAATATTTTTTCTTATCGGTGACAACAAGGGTTAGATCTCAGTTAACTTACCCGAAAAATGCATCTTTTCCTATCTATTTTTTATTTTCTAAGATCTCATAGGACGCGGGGAAAAGAGAATACGTAGATCTAAAAGAGTAGCAACTCAGAAACAAACAATATAAAACCAAAATAACACTCTGCAAAAATTTAAAAATGGCATATTCAGGCTTTATACCTCCTGATTGGACTAAAATGGTCCTATCTTGGGAAAACATAAACCTTTTCGAGTGAAATGAAAAGTGTTCATGACTCAAATAAGTGCTCCAAATGCAATGGAGCAATCATCTCAACCCATAAATGTATGGAAATGTCAGAAAATAGAGATGAGGCATCTCATCTTCACGATCTCGATCTATAATAGGAGCGAGTCTTCAAACAAGCTATGATACCATGTTCGACAACACATGTATTCCAACAAAGGACAAACACCTTCAATAACCACTCACACAACCAGATCAAAGATCAACACACCAATTTTTTGAAGTGTTAAAACCCCTACAGGGAAACATCCACGACCCCAACCAACGCGACCACTTTGAGCAGTTTATTAATGCAAAAGAAAAAAATTACAAAGAGATTTTACAAGAGATTTTCTCACAATCAATCATCTGCAAACGACCCTCCATGCTCTTTAAATAGATATCATGTACCAATCGGGTGTTAAGCCACGGATCAATGGCCATTAAGATCAAGGATATTATGAATCGTCGGATAACTCTATGTCGGGAACATATCATGACCATCAAATTTCTTAACTACAAATGTATACTAAAGAATACTAAAGAAACACACTAAGAAACACACTTTTACCTAATGACAAATTAGACCAAGTAGATCTTAACTAACCCCTAAGTGTCTAAATATCCTAACAGTTGCTTCATCCTGTTTTGTGCCATTTGAAGTTTTTCCTTAGGAATTGACAAATTTTCTTTAGTTGTTTCCATGTGTGACTCTATTCCCTTCACTTTGGAATGGTCCTGAAAATAGTATGAGATACTAGGAGTTGGATATCCATAAATCACTTCAAATGGGTACATATTAGTATATGTGTTATAGGTGGTATTATACCACCCTTCTACTAGAGGAATCCATTCACCCATCAATATTGCTTGTCTGAAAAATAACAATGTAGACAACCCTCTAAAATGTTTTTAACTATTTATGTTTCACCCTCTCTTTGTGGATAATATGTTGAGATAATAGCTAGTGTTGTTCCACTCATCTTCCATAATTATTTCCAAAAATTTTCTGTGAATTTTGGAAATATGTCACTTACTATTACTTTAGGAATCCATGAAGTCTATGATTTTCCTTCATCAACACTTCCACCACTTGAATTTCCATATATGTACTTTGAATTCCACAAAAATGTGCATATTTTGTGAGTCTATCCATGACCACAAAAATGGCATACTTACCTTTTGATTTCGGTAACATTTTAATGAAATCCATTGATATCTCTTCCTATCTTTGATTAGATATATGTAAAGGCTGGCGTAGCCTTGGATTTTTTACCATTTCTCCCTTATTTATTTTGAAAACTTGACATTCTTTTACAAATTTTTGTATGTATTTCTCCATTGCTTCCCCAAAAAATATTTTTGGATCATTCGATATGTTTTAAGGAACCTTGAATGTCCTACCATCAAAGAGTCATGAGACTCGCTTAATATTTTTTTCTTCAACTTTTATTGAGGGTATAAAAATATTCTACCCTTGTACTAGAGAATATCTCTCTTCCACTCTCAATGTTCCATAGGGTTCATCCCTTTATACATTATATTTTTTTTATCTTGTACTATTTCCATTTTTCCATTTATAGCAAGCTCCTTCCAACCACAAAGTAATGGAAGATGTAATGGAATATAAACTTGAGGATTCTTCCATTACAGAAAGGGCATTTGCGAACAAATTGTCCTTCCCCTATTTATAGATTATTTTAAAATCAAACCCTTTCATTTTTGCTACCCATTTTTGTTTCTCTTCTGATGACAATATTTTCTCCAAAAAACACTGTAGGATACTATGGTCTATCTTGACTTTAAAATTCCTCCAAATGAGATATTGTCACCACTTTTTAATTGCATGTAAAATTGCTACTATTTCTTTTTCATATGTATATTTCACCAAGTATTTCTCCTTTAATTTTTTACTCTAAA
>ML777886.1:997853-1018301 GCA_009831015.1 Picea engelmannii
AAGGTTGATTATTGTTTTTGGGCATTGCTAGAGTTGCTAATGTCATTATTGTTAGCGTTCAAGTTGTTATTAGCTATGTTCTTAGTTATGGGTTCAGAACCAGACTGATAATGTAATAGATTCATGTAGTACTATAGTTTTGGGAAGAGAAAGGGACTGAGATAACCATGTCTCATAGTAGTACAAAAAACTTGTTGTTATCTTTGGCATGACCTATTATATCTATAACTCAAGTTGATCTTGTATTTTGAGAAGAAACATATTATATGATAATACAATGGAAGATCCAAATTTTCTTAAAGATATCTTGTGTACTTAGTCTTCTGAATATATTAAATGTTATGTTATATTTCCTATATGATATGCTTAAATGGATATAGTTTACCTATGAATGTCATCACAACTCTATTTTCTCCATTCTCGGTTAGGAAATATTCAGGACTGCAACATGTTTAAGCTATCTTGCATAGGTTTGATATGAATATTGATACTTCAAAGATCTACCTGAGCATTCTCTTTACCCTTCCATATCCTATTCATCTCGATTATGCTTATAGTGAGACTTATTCCCTCCCGGGAAGATGAACATTCCAGTGCACTAGACTACATTGGTACCTTTTGTTGGTAACTTGAGAAGGACTCTAGTTTGATCACTTTTGCACCAACAAAATAGTTCTGTCAATGAGACCTATGTTTTAAAATGGAACCTTTAAGAAGAATGCTTTCGTGAATCTATAGATTTGGTATTAGACAATGGTGGGAACAGAATTGTGATGCCTTTATATGGAAGGAAGCAGAGTTGTGAGGTAAAAACATGAATGCTACAAGAGATTATATCTTTTACTCAGAAATATCGATTGACCAGTATGATATATTCTGGGTAAAATTCCAAGAAGAACTATTCCATTGGATATATTGGCTACAAGAAGCTCCATAATTCAAATAACGTGTCAATAATACCTATACATGGGACACAAACAATATCACAACACTTCATCGGTTGGATTACCAGATTACGTGAGAAATCGATTTCTGAGTTAACACGGCTCTGGAAGGATATATCATTGAATTCGTAGCTGAGAATCACCAATATTTTACAAGGGCGGAAGAAATGTTCAAGAAAGGTGTGCACGGGAGATCGTTGAGGGAAATTCCCCTATGGATCAAATAATTATTGATGGAGGAGGGGATGATAAATATTCCCTCGACTGGGATGGAAGCCTAAACACCTATGTTTGGGGTAGGGTAATTTAGGGGTAGGATCATGACCTAAGAAGGGGAAGGGTTCTTTGACATATGGGGGAAGATCGAGAAAAGAATGCAAGAAATGAGTGATCCTTGAGGAGAGCTGCCATAGTTGAGAAGTGGTGGAGAAAAAATTTAAAGAAAGTAGTAAAGAATTCTGAGGTGTTGCAGAAATAAATGGGATCAAGAGGAACAAATGAAGGAAAGAAGGAATATTTGAGGAAGGTAAGAAGACAAGAAAGAATGTCCAATATAAGATTACAATAGAAAGAAGCGCAGAGAGGAAGGAGTCCTTAGGTGAATAGATGAGAAGAGGAGTGTGCATAAGCAAGGGAAGAGGAAGCAGGTCTAGACCTTACAGAAGAACAAGAAGATTTATCCCTAATATCAGGAAGCATAGGGAATCAGGTTGAGAAGGTTTCTCCGGAGGAAGAAAACAAGACCCCCAAATCAAAGAAACCTACCTAGAAGTCAGTGGAACCAATCCCAAATCACCTATTTCCCAGGTGCCATCTATACCCGTGGCAAGATCTACACCATACAATTATGCTATTATGATTCCATCGCATCCAGTTAGTCAGTCACAGTCTGTAAGTGTAAACGCTAGGAGGATATTGGGATCCTCTAGAATAGTGCAACCATGACTGTTAGGTTTTATTTTAATAGGAACAATAAAACCCATAATGGCTAGAAATATAGGATGCTTGATCGCTCGATACCTAGAGTTCTAGCGTAAAGGAGACGAGGATGTAGAGAAACATTGGTTCATATGTGAAGCCATCTGGAGATCTAGAGGGACTCTCGATGCAAACAAGTTAGTAGATTTTCATACTACCTTGAGGGGTCATTACCTCAAATGGTACATGAAGTCTATTGAACAAGGGGTGCAAGGACAAGATTTCACCCTTTCCCAAGTTCATTTGAAGTTCATCATCGAATTTAAACTATCTCAGTCAGAGAAATAATCTCTCTCTGAGTTGTGGGAGATTCAACAAATTGAGGGAGAATCTGCCTGGGAGTACAGTCAGAAAATTAAAGATGTTATGGGGAGGTTAGCACATCCAATTCATGAATATCACCAAAGGGAATGGTACATTCAAGGAATACTACCTCTGAAGAGTATTCCTTTAACACAAAAATGGATAGCCACCTTAACAAACACCTTAGAATAGTCAATGAAGATTGAAGCCATGACAGGTTATCTAGGGAATCTGAGGGTGAGCAAGCCTCCCATGGATGCAAAGTTTTTGCAACTCCAGGGAAAAATATCTATGCTAACAAAGAATATTCAAGAATTAATCATACCAAGTCTAGGATGACCTCAACTTTGGTGCACAAAATGCTACACAGAAGGGCATATGGAAAATGAATGTACACGCATGAGGGGAATGGGACCACCTCAAAATCTGATGGGACCCTCTCGAGGACCAACATGAGGAGTTGTGCAAGTATCTGTGACTCCACCATTTCATGCACCAAGGCCATACCATACCTTTCCAAGCACTCAAACATCTCAGCCGATTGGGTATTGTGATATTTTTCGAACACATGGGCATGCACTGAGGCAGTGTCCTATTATAAAGAAGTAAATGACTATGCCCAATGCACTACATTGTGAGTTATGAACATCTAAAACACATGCTACAAATCAATGTATAAAGTTGGACACGCTTGTTGAAAGACTAGATTAGACATCATTCAGAATAAACGAAACCCCCCAAGGACCTGCAAGAGGCTAGGGAAGTGGGGTTTGAGGTGGATTCAAAAGAGGAAGAAATGGAGGAAGAGGGCCGAGCAGATGTTACAACTGCAATGAAAAATTTCACTTGGCCAGAGACTTCCCTCATCCAAGCTGACGTTGGTGCTCTCATCGTAGAAATAATGGGCACACAACCAAAGACTGCCCAGAACTAATCACGAAATGGGTAGATTGGGTTCGTCAACGAGGAGATAAATTCATAGGCTCATAACTGAAAAACCAAAATTGAGGGATAGTTACCTAATATCAACATCATTACTAGCGAAGGAGAAAAAACTGGGTCATATGCAAATAATCAACCCAAGATTCTGAAAGAAGCTCCTAAGGATGACAGGTATGACCACTTGAAACAAAAGTTTTTCTTCAAATATGTAATAGAAATATTTAAGAGTATCCCTTATCCGGAAATAATGGATAATTCCCCTAAAGTCACCTATCAACCTAAATTTGTGCAAGCCCCTAACTCACCACTAGCACCTAGAAAATTTGTAATTCCAAAGAGAGACCTTGATCAGTCTAAAAGTGTAATCAATCTATGTTTCCAATTGTTCTTTGATATCCTAGGGGATGGCCAACCTATGGAGAAGTTGTGCAACACCTTGTACCTAATACTGGTAAATCAAGGAACCCAAAAGACATAGTAAGAACCAACCTCCCTAAGAAGAATACTGAGAGAATATAAAGAATAAAGGTGTGAACAAGAAAATAATTTAGGTTAGAATCCCAGATAGATGATTTTTAGATCAAAGGTATCATGCTAGATTTGGGATCCGATGTCAACATCCTACCCAAAAAGACCTAGGAATCTTTAGGAAAACCTCAGTTAGTGTATTACCCCATCTAGTTGAGAATGGAAAACCAGTACTGCATTTTCCCTACAGGAAGGATGGAAAATGTGGAAATTGATGTTGCGGGAATTAAAACCAAGACTGATTTCAAAGTGATTGAAATCGTGGGAGATAAGGATCCCTACCCTTCTATACTCGGAATTGATTGGGAATATGACAACTATGTTATCATTGATATAAAGAGGCACACCATGATGTTTGAAGAAGATGGGATAAAATTAGTTCAACCCTTAGATCCGTATTTAGGGCTTAGATACACTAAACCAATGGAAAACAATATAGAGTCAGATGCTCTTGACCAATTATACACCATAACAGCAAGAATGAGACCATATTACATAAATCCCACCGCATATGGATCGGTAAGTTGGAGAAGCATACATTATGCTGACGAGGATTCAGAATTAGCATTTGATAGTTAGAAACAAGGATGATATGAACGATGTTCAAGATGATGTGCAATTGTTAGAGAAAGAAGATGAGGACTTGCCCTTGAAAAAGTTTTCAAAACTGAAAGGTATAAAAGGATCCACGAGAGAAATGAAAATCAAGTTAAACCCCAACTCAAATCCTATGAAGCACAAACCATACATCCTTAATCCTAAAATAAAAGAGAATGTTAAGAAGGAAATGGACAAAATTCTTTCGGCATGAATTATTTTCCCAATCGAAGAAGCAGAGTGGATTATCCACATAGATATCCATAGAAAGAAAGATACAAAAGACATTAGGGTCTATGTGGACTACAGAAGTCTGAATTATGAATGTGTGCATGATCCATTTCCAACACTTTTTAGTGATGAAGTGTTAGATTAGGTTGTGGGAAAATAATCTTATTCGTTTACATAAAAATTCTCAGGATATCACCAAGTCAGAATTGCGAAGGAAGACAAGAAGAATACCAAATTCATAACTGAATGGAAGTCATTCACATAAAATGTAATGCACTTTGGCTTAAATAATTCCCCTAGAGTCTTCTCTCAGATTGTGATAGCAACATTTTGAGAGTTCATCCACAAGTTTGTAGAGGTCTACATGGATGATTGGAAAGTATACATCTTGTTAAAGAAACATGTAGGGATACTTCGATTAAGGTTTGATATATGTCATGAATTGCAGATATCTATGAATCTAAGAAAGTGCATATTTTGTGTACCACATGGCAATCTGCAAGGCCATATTGTATGAAGAGAAGGAATCTTAGTAGACCCAGCTAAAGTTGTCGTCATTATGAACATGACGCCACCTAAAAGTGATAAAATTTTGTTCTCTACACTTGGACATATGAGATATTACCATAGGTTTATCAAAAGATATGAAACTATCACCAAACATCTAGAAAAATTGTTGAAGAAGTCTGAAATATTTCGGTGGACACCATAATGTGACAAAGCATTTGACATTATCAAATAAAAACTAAGTACTACACCTATCTTGATATTTTCCAATTTGGAAATTGAATTCTATGTACATGTGGATGCATTAGGCATCGCTCTAGGAGCCATTTTAGTGCAACCAGAGGAAGTAAATATGGACCACCCTATCTATTTTTCCAGCAGAAACATTTCACAAGCCGAGTGCAAATACACAACCACCGAGAGGGAAGCCCTAGCTATGATTTATGCATTACAAAAGTTTAGACACTATTTTTTAGGCTCTCATTTCTATTTTTTTACTAACCACTCTACGTTGAAGTATCGAGTCAATAAACCAATACTTGAAGGAAGGATTTGCAGGTGGATACTGCTCATTCAATAGTTTTCATTCAAAGTAGTTTTCAAACCAAGAAGATGCAATGTGGGTGTTACACATTATTTTCATCACTCATATGACTGTTAATGATGTAAAACTATCCTTTTTCTTGAGATGGATCAATGGCCTGAATCCCTGAAGAAGAATGAAGACACATTTTTCCCAGAAATATGAAAATCATATTTTCCCTTGCAAAAAAATTATAAAAATGGATCATCAAACCTTGCTTAGTGTTAAGGGTGTGACGATCTAGGATCGCCACAGGTTGCACCATAGTGTCCTACGACGTAGTCACATTTTTCTCAATGTTAAGGGTGCGACAATTTCCGTACAAAGGAAAAAGAGGAATTTCTCAAAATTTTTAGAAGAGAAGCTTCAAGGGTGAGGTGGCCTCCGATCGGTTTGGATATGAGTCGCATCCCTGATCTAATGGGATCATCCTAACCTCCTCACCCTATCCTTTTTAGCTTATAAAAGGAGAAGAGTTCTCATGGGAAAAGTTAGTTGGCTAGAGCTTGATTTGGTTTTCGAAGTTAGCTTGGAGCTTGATGAGTTTTGATAGAATTCTGATTTATGTTGTCAACATAGTTTGTTAGTACCTCAAACTTACAGTCTCATAATCTGTGGAGAAAGAAGTGTGTGGGAAATAAGGAACTGTTGGAGGGAACCTGACAGCATCAAGGCATATGGTTGTATCTTTCTTCCACATTCCTTAATACAGTGATATATTTCTTTCCCAAAAAATTGGTCTTATTTTATTGTATGACTCCTTGATCAGATACATAGGTTTTGTTGAGTATACGTTGTTTCTTTTACTTCATTGTCTTGTGTCTCTTTTTACAGTTTCAACATCCCATAAGCCTTGGAACGGAGGAAGGATGGCACTAGTGAGGACAAACAAAATTTAAAAGGTATGTCATTTATCTCTTGTTAGTTAGTATGCTTGATAATTAAAACTTAGGGAAAGTTTTATATTCTGTCTTGTTTTGTTCTAGTTTCGGGGTAAAACTGGGGAGATTAGTTTGTGTCTGCGCTTACCGATTTGTCCAATAAAAAAATTGGCAACCATACTCGGGAGAATATTATTTTCTTGTCTTGATTTCTTTCTTTGATTGCTTGGGCTCTATTTTCTGAGTCACTGGGAGATCTAGTTTGAGTCTCTGATTGTTAAACTTCACTGGAAAAACTTTCTTTCTTTTTATTTTTTCCATTTTTCCTTTGATTGTTGCACCCTACTTTGAGAGACAGTGTGACGATATAGGATGGATTCACCCTACCTTTTGACACATTGCATTGCTATTGCACTGTATTTGTTCTCAAGCCTGTGACGATCAAGGATCGTCGTGCTGTGTTAGTCTACAGCCTGCGACGATTGTGAAAATTTTTTATTTTTGATGGTTTTTCTTGCCCAGATCTTAGATATGGTTTTGGGGTGATTTTTTGGGTCTAATTACATTCTGCTTGACATATTTGAATATGATTTTATCTATCTTTAAAACAAACAAAAAAAATTTCTTTCTTTGCATTAGATTGGGGGCATCCTTGCATTCGAAGTAGTGAAATTGCATGGTTTTTGGCATTTTTGGTCTTGAATTCTTAAAAACAATTCCCCCTCATTGACGAGGGGGGGGATAAGAATCATGTATTGGTGTACAATATCTTTGTATCATTTATTGAATGTTTTGATATCGATGAGTTTAATAAAATTTTGGGACATTGTGCATATGGGAATTATAAACGTTTTCTCCTTCTCGTAATATAGCTTTCATCAAAGTGAAATATTTGCATTCTCATTTTTTTTCATTGTTTAGAGTTGGTCAAAAAATCATTTAGTCCACGCCATTTTCCTCTTGAGTAAACAATAGCCTTAAAATAAATCACTTATAAAAATTGATTAGACATTTTTATATTTTCTGGTAGCAAACCTACATTAGATTAGTTGTAGGGCTTTGGAATGGGTTGGAAGATAACTTTCCAAAGCTACAAACAAACATAGAATCTTGTGTTAGGGAGCGGTGAAATCCACTTGCTACATTTTGTCCTGGTAATCCCTTCTAACACAAGGGTCAATCATGAGGTCGCATTAGGACTGGCAGAGTTACTCACCCTTCTTTGTTGGTCTTAGTGTAGAGATTGTGCGTATTATTGGGGGTCAAGTGGGAAGAAAATCCTATGGGGATCTTCTCAAGTTGATTTCTGGCTTAGATACCCTGCCCTTGTGCATGGATCAGACTTTCGACTACTTACCCAAGAATCATTGTCATAATTGGTAACCTTAGTGGACTATCTCTTTAGAGTCTTTACATGAGGTGACTATGGAGGGGCAAGTCTTCACGGTACCTGGAATCGACGTTGGACAAACTCACTCAGGCTCCTTGGAGTGTATACCCATGATTATGTGTGGGAGATTTCACCAGGGTGTAAGTCTGTTAAGAAGGTCGTCAACGTAAATTTTCCACCTGCTCTATCTCAGCCCCTTATTACATTGTCCTTGTGACATTGGATTTCATCACCAACTAGTGTGTTCATTGTGAGAAGGTTTTGTTTGTTTGATTGATTACTATATTTTTAGCGTCTTTTGTTTGTTTTTCCCTAGTAGACTCTAGGTTGGATATTTATTTAATGGTATCAGTTCCTGGAATGACCTATAAGGGAACACCTTTGTCAAGGGAACCTTTTGTTTTTCCTTCTTACAGAAACGTTGGTCCTCCTCACATCACTAGCTTCCAGGTCTCACAATTGGATTACCGGTATGGTTTTTTTCCACTCACGTAATCCTGAATTCAGCTAGTTCTTCGGTTGTAAGCACTTTCCCCAAAGAACATCAACCTGATGTTTATCCTTCACTGTCTTCACCAGTAAGATATTCTTCTCCTTCTTCACTTGCAAGGTCTTCTTCCATTTCATCTTCTTCGCTGAGTGAAAGATCTGAAGCTAGTAACTTGGTGTATAAGAAGAAGAAGAAAAGGAAGAATAATAAGAAGAATAAAATAAGAAAGGTTTCAAACTCCCAACCACTATCGGACATGTTGGAAAAAAACTAGTTACTGATAATCATGTTGGGAGTGTTGTGTTGATTAACGTTGGTTGTCATTGATGTCAACCCTTGAAGAAAGCCCGACAGGACAAAGGTTTGGGTAATGGACCCAAGTTTGTTATATGTAAAGATGACTCATTATTGTATTTTCATGGTTGATAAGAAGTATATATGGATGAACTCCAAAGTGGTCCCCTTATGGTGAAATCCCTCACAGGAAGACGCTTTGTGGATTGAGTTATCCTAGAAGTATGGTTAGAGAACCCATGCTTATTTGTGTAATAATGAGATGAAGGTCAGTGAATTTTTTAGTGAGACTATCCTATATGGATATTTCTTTTCATTCCATTTATGTTGGTCTGTGGAATGTGACATAACTCCTGACAGTTAGAGAGTTATGGCCATGAGAAGTTAGAGAACCCAGGTTTGGGTAATGGACCCAAGTTTGTTTGATAGATAAGTGTATGGGTTTTGATATATTTGAAGGTAATTACATTCTATATGGATGGTACATGGAATTCCATTTCTAGTGGTATGCGGAACATCACATAACTCCTCACGGTTTGAGAGTTATGGCCTTACGAAGTTGGAGGACCCTCTTATGTCATCTAGAAGCCCCAAAAGGTCAAAGTAGTCAAAGTGGTTTAAGAGATTTTAGAAGGTAAATAATAAAGTGAAGTGATGAGTGTACTATAATTGAAAGTGAATACAAAATAAATTTAAAGGAGAAATTACAAGTGGGTTAACCCTAAAATAAGGAAAGTTGGCATAGTGACCTAGAAGATGCTTTTAAGGAAGCTACTTGGAGAATATAAATAAGAGGCAAGGCTCTCTCATTTAAGACACACTTGAGAATATTGAATACCTATAGGTGTTTGAGGTAACCAAATAATATCTAAGCCAAATTTCTGAGGGAAGGTGAAGAAAACAAGGTCAGAATTCAAGGAAGGATAAATTCTTTTGATGATGCTTTCTAAGGTATGTTACTTACAGGTCATCTCACCATTTTCACAATAAATATTTTTCTAGAATGATCCAGACCATGAAATTTCTATGCCATTGAGAAAACATATCCAATTATCTTTGGTAAACAATTCATCTTGTGGGTCATTGTATTTTTGGAGTTACACTCTGTGGAAAATAGGGTTTGTGGCTAGTCTTGAAACAAGTCAAAAACAGGCGTTTCGGGTAAAAACGTCATAACTTATTTATAAAAGATCCAAATTCAGTAAGAAAAACGTTTTTGGTTAGAGTAAATTCTATAGTATTTTGTGTAACAGTTTCATATTGATTCA
Organism: Picea engelmannii; assembly: GCA_009831015.1. Lineage (NCBI taxonomy): Eukaryota > Viridiplantae > Streptophyta > Pinopsida > Pinales > Pinaceae > Picea > Picea engelmannii. The sequence goes on from ML777886.1 coordinate 1,007,790, forward strand.
ACAAATATTCCATGCGGGGTACACTCTACAAGGTCTCTCTCTAGAATAAGCCATAATTCAACAAGGTATGTCATTTTTGCTATAAATCCTTTTTCTGAGAGGTTCCAAGTAGTGAAACCTAGAGGAATTTCATAAAACACACTGAAGAAAATTGTGTATCAGTTTCAGATATTTATTTATTACAGGTACAAAGTTATGATTATTTCAAGTTAGGGTTGTTGACTAATCCAAAACTAGTCATGTGAGACTAAAGAAACGTTTGATGAAAATGCTAGTCTCTTGTTGTTAAAGTTAAGGAAGGTTTGAAGGTATGTGATCATATACACCAGGTTTATTACAGAGTTACAAATCATATTTGGATGATGAAATTGATGAGGGATTTTGGTTGAGGTATAAGTTGGGTACATGGTTGAGACAAGTAGTTGATGAGTTGACACATACATGAGGTGTGTAGTTGATGATGTTGGTACATATTGATGAGTACTTGACACATGATTGGTACATAATTGGCACATGGTTGGTTCACTTGTTTATGGTACAGGTTGGTGCATGGTTGATGCACTTTTTTATGGTACATGTTGATTACAGGTTGAGGTACAGGTTGATGCATGGTTAAGGTCTACTGGTACAGGTTTGCAGCGATATATCTCACAATGATAGTGTGACAGTGGTTCCATCATTCTAGTTCTACTTCAAGGTGGTTGGATGGGGCAAGGACAGGTGGTTGTATCCACCTTCCGGTTGTAGCCGAAGAACATAGGGGGTTGTAGCCTCCTTGTAATATCCCTGAGGCCAAACCCAATTGTAAATATAAATGAAAATGTACTTAAGCTGGTGAGTTGTTTGATATCAATTTTCTTATGCACCTTTCATGGCATAGCACACATACATACTGTGCATTAAAATGATGAAGTGTTCACATTCTAGGATACCGCATGCAACAACTTAAGTGTGCGTGATGTTGAGGCCAGGGAGCCTTTGTGTCTTTGCTATGTTTTATAGGACGGTGAGCCAGTTATTATAAGCAAGTATTCTTGTGTTTTGATTAGGCCGAAGAGCCTAAATGTTAAAGGCTAGTGCGCCTATTTTTCAATATGTCTCATGACTAATATAAAATACATCATTGTGCACAGACTGGCCACGATAAAAGAGTATGGGGGACTAAAATCCATTGGTTAGGGAAAGGGAGGGGACTAAAAGTTAAGATAAAGGGGCTAAGCTAGGGAGCTTAAGCCAATAATGAATATTATATTAATATTTCTTTAAGTATAAAGTATGGATAATTATTTTATCCTAAGTTCCAAAGTTGGGGACAAGTGGGCTAGAGTAGCTCCCAACATGACAAGTGTCAAGTTGGGGACATGCATACATATTGTTGGGACTTAGTTCATTTTCTCATCTTTCCCATCATTCTTTCCTGAGATTTATTCCATCATTTAGGCATCCAGTCAATGATCTAGGATCATTCACTCATGCATTCATCTATCCTCCATATTTACTGTCACTATACCAGAGCATGAATCCATAACCATATCTATGGTGTAGTTGGTTAGCTTGGGAGATGGACTGAAGAAGTGGGTTGTCAGGCCCGTGAGATATTGAAGAGGTAGGTTGTCAGGCCCATGGGATATTGAAGAGGTAGGTTGTCAGGCCCGTGAGCAATTTCTCTCTGGGTGATAGAATTGTTGGGGAATTGATTTCCTGAAGGTGCTAAAATGAAGCTACGGGGCTCTGAGACTTCCTATCCGACTTGTTGCTAAATCTATGGAAGGGAAGTGGGGCATCTGAGGTACTGTTGATCAGAGAAGGGGCACACTTCCTAGGGTGGAACAGGCATGTGGGTAATGAGGGACTGTAGGCTGTTAGCTGAGTGAGAACCTGAGATAGAGTCTTTCATGTTGTCTATGAGCCTTTAGCCTGGTTAGGAACCCCTTTACCTGGGTGGAGTTTAGTCTCAGCTCAGGGGTGACTCACTGTTAAGAGTGATGAATAGTTTGGTCTAAGGTTGGGAGGTTCATAGAAGGTCTACATGCAATTGGTGATAAATTTACATGTTGCATTGTTATTTACGTGTTTATTTTTATGGGTTTATCCTATGCAGGATTATAACTGTCTGTATGTTTATGGGTATTTCCTGTATATGTTGTATGTCTATGTTTACTATTATTTCAGTATGAATATGTGAAATTATAGAATCTATTTGTCTATTTATGTTATATGTATATGTTTCTGCAAGAGTTCTGTGTGTATATATTTTAATTGCATGCAGTTTGAAAATTTTATGTCGCATAGCTTAGTTGGATGTTCAGTATGTTAGGATATGTTCCGCTAAGAGAACAAGAGTGTTCTCTCGTGTAGCGTGGCCTGACCATGGGTGGTCGGGGATGTCACGATATGGTATCAGAGCTAAGTAAAGCATCTGAGTAGTGGCATTGCTCGACCTGTTGGTGGATAGGGATGCTACACTCCTTCTGGTTGTAACCAAATAATTGGGGAGTTGGAGCTTCCCTCAGGTTGTAGCCTAAGAAACTAGGGGGTTGGAGCCTCCTTCCAGTTGCAGCTGGAAAATAAAGGAAGTTGGTGCTTCCAATGAATGTAATTCTTCAAGACATATAAGAAAAAGCATTATGTGGTTTTCTCCTGCTTTGGGTTTCCATGTAAAACACTGGGGTATTGTGTATGTGTGTCATTGTTCATCTCTTATTGCTCATTATTCGATAATAATTCTACATTTATATAACACTTGGATTATTTGGTTAAAATGGATTATAATTTCTATATTACTGAATCACCCCCCCTCTCAATAATCCAACAATTGGTATCATAGCGAGTTCCTTCAGAAATTAGTTTAACCACTGAAAGGTAGATCATGGAGAGTGCCAACTTGTATAAAAATGGAATACCACAGTTTTATGGACATAAGTATGCTTTTTGGATCATAAGGATGAAGACATATATACAGGCACAGGGATTTCAAGTTTGGAAATCAATTGTAGATGGATACACAACACCAGCAGTTCCACAAACAAATGAAAAAGCAATGAAACTCAGTGAGAATAATTCCAAAGCCAAAAATTCACTTTTGAATGGTCTCAGTGATACAACATTCACCAAAGTTGCACATTGTAAATCCGCTAAAGAGATTTGGGAAAAGATTCAAAATATTTATGAAGGAGATACAAAGGTCAAAGCAGCAAAGCTTCAAACTTACAGAGGTCGGTTCAAACAACTAAAAATGAAAGAAGATGAAAATTTTGCAGCCTACTTCTTACGATTCGATGAAACAGTGAATGCAATCATAGGATTGGGAGAAGAAATCGAAGAATCGGTAATTGTTCAAAAGGTACTAAGATCTCTTCCTATGAGATTCAACCCTAATATATCATCACTAGAATAAATATTGGATCTAAACTCAATAAGCATGGACGAACTACATGGAATATTCACAGCATGTGAAATGAGAACTGAATAGGAAAATCCAGATGTAAAAGAAGAAACCTTCAAAGCATCCAAAAGATCAAAGCAAGAGAAACAAAAACAAGAAGAATATAACAGTAGCAATGACGTCTCGTAAGATGATGAAGAAGTTGCCATCTTCATCAAGAGACTAAACAAGGGAACCAACGGTAGGTATAGAGGTAAGCTTCCTTTAATTTTCTTTAATTGTGATGGTATTGGCCATTTTGTTAACAAATGTTCTCATAAGAAAAAGAGAAATGATAAAGGTTACTTAAAAGGAAAGCACACATATAAAGGAAAAAGAACTACAAAGAAAGTTTTAAAGAAAATCTTATGCACCAAATAAGACAACTCATCATTAGATGAAGATGAAGTCAGTGACAGTGAGAGAGGAAGAGTTCTATTCATTGTAGTAAAAGACTCTGACAAAGAAGACTCTGAAGAATATGAAGAAGTCGAAGAAGAATATGAAGAATTCAAAGAAGAAATTGAAGAGGCGTAAGTTGACTATCAAGAAGAATTAATGTGTTCCATAGAAGTTATCAGAAGAGAAAAGAAGAAGAACAAGAAACTACAAGCATAACTAGACAAGAAAAAGGACACTTGAGAACTAGAACAAATGATCACAAAATTGAAGGTTCAAATAGAAGAAGATAAAAGAATTGAAGAAGCACTCAAAGAAAAGCTAGAAGAAAAGGATAGGATCATTGGAAACTTGGAAGCAGAGATTGTCACACTAAGAAAGGATATTCAAAAGAAAAATATGCAGAATAGCTCAAACATTTTGGATGACATTATCAATAGTCAAAAATCTCATCTTGACAAGACCGGACTTGGATACACTTAGACAGAAAAGGGATGAAGCTCCAAAACAAAAGATCAAGAAACATATCCAAAAAGATATGTAGAAAAAATCAAAGGGGATAGAAGGATATATAAGGAAGATTACATGAATACTCCTCCACTGAGAAGAGTCATATTTCAAAATCAATAACCAACAGATAGGCTTCAAGAAGAAGAAGGATTCATAAGAGCACCTCCCTTCATAAGGTCCTCAATTCCCAGGTGTCGAACTATATTTTTTTCTTTATGTTATGCACGTAATAATTTTGGACATAAAGATGTGAATTGCAGAGCTAACAACAGGAACAATAACAACTTTGAGAGTCATACACAAAGGGGCTATTCAAGAAGTCCTAGCGAAACACGAAGAAGAAGTTACAACAGGTTTGAATATTTGAGCACTGAAGTGGATTGTTACAAATGTAACAATTTTGGACACATGGCCAAAGATTTCAGAATGACAGTCCCTCATAAATAACCTCAACATAATAACAACAATCACATACATGAATCTCATAAAACGACATGGATAAGAAATCAAGGTCAGTATAGTAATGAAAAATGCACAATCGCTCTACAAGCTAAGAAGAAGAAATGTGGTTGGTTTTTTTACAGTGGATGTTCAAAACACATGACAGTTGATAGAGACAATTTTTTTACATTACGAAAGGAAAGAGAAGGATCGGTTTCCTTCAAAAATGATGATTCATCTAGAATCATTGGAAAATGCATAGTCTGAATTGGGAACAAGAATGAAAAGGCAGAAAATGTTCTACTGGTAGAAGATATGAAATATAATCTTCTAAGTGTGAGTCAAATGTGTGACCAGCATCATAAAGTTACTTTCGATTCACAAAAATGTGAGATAAGAATAGAAGGTTCAGGGAAATTGGTTGCTACAGCTGCAAGAACTTCAAGCAACATATATGTGTTGAGTGAAATTGGAAATGAAAAATGTTGTCTAGGAAAAGAAGATGAAAGTTGGCTATGGCACAAAAGAATGGGTCACGTGCATTTTGATAACCTTATCAAAGTCAGAAAAAGTGAACCAGTCAGAGAAATGCCCCAGATCATGAAACCAACCAACACATTATGCAAGCATTGTCAACAAGGAAAGAAAACAAAGACCAGGTTCAAATCAAAGGAATATTCAATGGCAAGACCACTGGAAATTATGAATACTGATCTAGTTGGACCAACTACAACAAAGGGATTAAAAGGTGAGAGATACTTTATGTTATTAGTTGATGATTATACAAGAATGATTGCAGTGTTCTTTCTCAAGAATAAGTCAGAATCTTTTGAAAAATTCAATATCGACAAGGAAATGGTTGAAAATGAGATGGATTCAAGAATCAAATGCTTGAGAGATAATGGAGGATAATTCACCTCAAAGGAATTTGTGGACTACTACAACAATCATGGAATAAAAAGGCAATTCTTCGTTGCTAGGACACCTCAACATAATGGAGTTGTTGAAAGAAAGAATATGATAGTACAGGAAATGGATCGAACAATGCTAATGGATTCAAAATTGACAGATATGTTTTGGACACAAGCAGTGCATACAACAGTTCACATTCAAAAAAGATTAATGCTCAGAAACAACATTGACATAACCCCTTATGAGCTATGGAAAGGAAGACCAACAAATGTGAAGCACTTCAGAGTTTTTGGAAGCAAATGCTATATCAAAAGAGAAGATGGCAGAATGGGAAAGTTTGACTCTCGTGTGGACAAAGGAGTACTTGTTGGTTAATAAAGTACAAGGAAAGAATACAAGTGTTACAATCTGATATTGAAAAAAATTGTGGAAAGCATCAATGTAACAATTGATGAAACAGGCAGACCGTAATCAAAGGAAAAAGAAAATGAATCAATGGAATAGCATATTGAAGAAGAAGCAGAAGATGAAAAAGAATTAGAAGAGGAATATGAAGAGAATTCGACAGAAACAGAAGAGAAAGTTCAGCAAGTGTCTCCAAATACACCTAGCAGACGAGTACAAAAGAATCATCCTTCAGATCATATTATTGGAAACAAAGATGCAAGAGTTGAGACTAGAAGAAGAATCCGTTCACCAGAACAAACACACCTAGCACTCTTATCTACAATTGAACCAAATTGTTTTGAAGAAGCAAGCAAGGATGAATTTTGGAATAAGGCCATGGATGAAGAATTGGATCAAATAGAGAAAAATGACACTTGGGAATTGGTTCCAAGACCAAAGAATAAGAATGTGATCGACATAAAATGGGTTTTCAATAATAAATTGAATGAATATGCATAGGTTACAAGGAACAAAGCTAGATTTGTATGTAAAGGATATGCACAAATTGAAGGAATCAACTTTGAACAGACATTTTCCCCAGTTGCCAAAATGGAAGCAATTTGTTTTCTTTTAGTTTATGCATGCTCCAAAAATATTAAAGTGTATTAGATGGAGGTAAAATCATCTTTTATGAATGGGGAACTTGAAGAAGAAGTCTACATTGAACAACCAGAAGGATTTCAGTTGTCAGAGAATGTAGACTATGTGTGCAAATTAAAGAAGGCCAATTGTATGGTCTAAAACAAGCTCCTAGAGCATGGTACACTAGATTGGATAAATATCTACAATAGGCAGGGTTCAAAAAAGGAAGTGCAGAAAACAACCTCTACATCAAGGTAAGTCAAGGTAATTTTTTATTAATTGAAGTTTATGTTGATGATATTATTTTTGGTAGTGATGATGACAGGTTAAGCCAGAAATTTGAAAAGAATATGCAGAATGAATTTGAAATGTCATTACATGGAGAACTATCCTTCTTTCTAGGACTTCAGATACATCAAAGCAACTAAGGAATTTGTTATTTCTCAAACCAAGTATATCAGATAAATGTTAAATAGGTTTGGAATGGAAGATTGCAAACCAATTATCACTCTCATGCAAACCAATTGCAAGTTAAGCAAAGATGATGATTCAAATTCTACATATTAGAGGTGATACAGGTCAATGATTGGCAACCTACTATATCTGACAACATCCAGACTAGATGTAATGTAGGCAGTTGGACAGGTGGCACAATTTCAAGCTGTACCAAAGGAATCACATGTATTAGCAGTGAAGAGAATTTTCAAATATCTCAAAGGAACATAAGAGATTGGATTATGGTATCCAAAAGGAAATGATCTATCTCTTATTGCCTACACAGATGTAGATTGGGTAGGTTGTATTGATGACCAACAATACACTAGTGGAAAAACGTTCTACTTGGGTGAGTGTTTAGTATCATGGCTAAGTAAGAAACAATCATCAATATCTCTATCTACAATCGAGACAGAGTATATTGCAGCAACAACATGTTGTACAAAGATTATTTGGATGAAACAAACTTTGATAGATATACAAGTTGAGTATGATGAACCCATTCCAATATATTGTGATAATATAAGCACCATCAGTATCTCAAAGAACCTAGTGATACAATCCAATAAAAATCACATTCCAATCAAGTATCACTTTCTAGGGGAGCAGGTTGCAGAAAAGAAAATCAGAGTTGAGTATGTGGGCACAAAAGAACAAGTGGCAAACATATTTACAAAACCACTTCCACGGGAAGCCTTTGAGTACCTTCTCCGGAGACTCAGATTTATTTCTACTCCAAAATGAATTATTTTGAATGCTTATCTTATATGTCTTATATTTACATGAGGAAGCACCATAAGAGGACAATTCAGTCAGGGGGAGCAACCCGGGATGGAAAGATACCTTTTCCATTGATGACAAAGGGGGACAGATTTATCAGATGCAGAGGACATAGGCATGATTCCAGGGGGAGAAATGGTCACAAATATGAATAGGATAGAGGAATGGTTCCAAGGGGAGCATGATCGATATGAATTTAGTATTTCATCAGAGTGTTTCCATCAATGCCAAAGGGGGAGATTGTTGATTAAGGTTGGTTGTCATCGATGTCAACCCTTGAAGAAAGCCCGAAAGCACAAAGGTTTCAGTAATGGATGCAATTTTGTTTGATGTAAATATGACTCATTATTTTCTTATCACGGTTGATAAGAAGTACAAATGGATTAACTCCAAAGTGGTCCCCTTATGGTGAAATCCCTCACAGGAAGATGCTTTGCAGATTGAGTTATCCTAGAAGTATGGTTAGAGAACCCATGCCTATTTGTGGAATAATGAGATTAAGGTCATTTAATTTGTCAATGAAACTATCCTAGATGGATAGTTATTTTAATGCCATTTCCGGTGGTATGTGGAACATCACATAACTCCTCATGGTTAGAGAGTTATGACCATGAGAAGTTGGAGAACCCAGGTTTGGGTAATGGACCCAAGTTTGTTTAATGGATAATTGTTGGAGTTACTTCACACACACCTAGGATTTATTTTTCCTAAGGTTATTCCTTGTTTATTAGTCATAATTAGTCATTAACCAGTCTCCTATATTTTATGGGAGAATATTCCACATATAGAATATTCTCTTTCAGTTGACACTTCAGTTTGACTAGTTGAGTTGAGTTTAGATGTTGCATTGGGATCATCACCATGCAACATTGGGATCATCACCATGCTAATTCGACCTTACCTTGGTATCACCACCAAAGTGGCACATTAGCCTTGATTTCCTGAGTTAACTCATCACTACTCTCTGTTCATTCAATTAACTGAAGACTAGTTGACTAGTTAACCCAACTAGGTGGCAGTTCACTCCCGTAACTACTTGAGAGACTAGAATAAGTGGTATTTCACTCCCGTAACTATTGGTGTGTGTCCAAATCACTCTAGACCACCACTATGGCACATTGTTTCACCTCAAGTTGAACTAATTGAGTTATATAGAGTATATCATGTGTAAATTATTCATTATTCACAACGGTTAATGAGAATTCTTTCATTCTTTCTCTCCCTCTTATTTCTCCAATTCTCTCTGCAAATGTGTGTATTATTGTTTAGCTAGATCTATTCTGCGAAGGTTCAACACATTTACAATAATGGTATGAGTTTTGATATATTTGCAGGTAATAATATTCTATATGGATGGTACATGTCATTCCATTTATGGTGGTATGCGGAACGTCACATAACTCCTCATGGTTTGAGAGTTATGGCCTTACGAAGTTGGAGGACCCTCTTATGTCATCTAGAAGCCCCAAAAGGTCAAAGTAGTCAAAGTGGTTTAAGAGATTTTAGAAGGTAAATAATAAAGTGAATGTAACAACCCTACTTAAATAGATGTATAGGGATTATTAATTATAATTAATTTGATAATTAATTGTCCTAATATGGTTTTAATTAAATATTGATGAGCATTAATAATATTAATTAAATATTTATTTATTAATTAATTGTTTATAACTTTTGATTGATTAATTAATTAATTAATTGGTTACATATCACATTCAATGACATGGGTAATAAGTTAAAGGGGTTAATAATTTAATTTATTAAAGACTTACGTATACGGAGGGGATAAGAAACATTAAATAAAAGGATAAGAAACATTAAATAAAAGGATAAGACATTAAATAAGAGGATAAGATAATGAATAAAGGGATAAGGAAATTAATGAGGAGGAAAGAGTCAGTGAAGGAGGGATATGACGGGAGGAGTCGTAGGGGAAGGAGGATCATCATTTTGGGGGGAGGAAGCATTTTGGAGGGGGACGAGAGTTCTGGTTTCTTTGCTTGGATTTTCTGGTTCTGTGGTGGAGTTCTACAGTCTTTGAGTATCATTGTAGGGGGCACCAGGTTGCTAGGGGTCAAGATTCCTTTTGGTTTCCTGGAGCTAGGGAGCCAGACAGGCTGCTCCTAGTTGGCTGGGAGGTTAGTCGGTTTGGGCAGAGTTGGTGAGTGCATCAGGCACAGTAAGGCAACAACAAGGAAGTAGGGAAGGGACAGCCATATCGACGGGAATTAGCATCAGAAGAAGGTATTTTATTGTGAATTGTTGAGTTATTTTCATATTGTAGTTAAACGTTAAATTCTATTGAAATTTTATATGCTTATTTGAAGCTAATGAATTATTTACACACTCATAAATTCTATGTTAGAAATGTTATGCGTAGTTGTAAGGATTTTACTAGGCTTGTTAATTTTGGCTACTACATATGGTATCGGATCTATTTGTTTGAAATCTAGGCCTGAAGGGCCAAGCTCCAGCTCCAGTCCCACCTAACCTGCAAGCCAAGCCCACAATTTTTTTTTGTT
>ML777886.1:1040686-1053941 GCA_009831015.1 Picea engelmannii
TGGCTTAAAGCGTAGATCGCAAACAGAATCAGAGCATGAAAATGCAATCAAGCAATCTCAACAACACCAATTCCCACACTTGCCTAAAAACCATGAAATAAATGTCTTTTCTATCAAAAAATCTAATAACAAGCACAAGCTAAAGGGAAAAAGCCCTAACCTGCTGACTGTGCAGCCCCAGACTCCAAACCTCTGAGAGGAGCTCTTCTCACTGAAGGAGGGGATGACTGCCCCACCCCAGCTGAAAAACTACCTAACAGACCCGCGACTGTCACCAAAACAGCCTGCGGGTACCCGTGTGCTAAGCTTAAGCAGGCCGCGGGTATCCGCGTGCTAAGCTTAAGCAGGCTGCGGGTATATTTAAAAAACCAAGGAAAACAACACCCAGACAATCTAGACCTAAGAGAGGCTTCTGGTATTGACAACCAGAGTCTCTGACAGGCTCAGATGCTATCACTGTGACAGAAAAAACAAAGTTGCAGAAGAAAAGACAAAACCAATGTGAAGAAACACACAACAAGAAAGACTGAAACACAAGACAATCAACCAACCAAGACCCAGATAGGATTTAGAAAGCCCCCTGAGAAGATAAACTTCTGACAGGGAAGAGGAGACTGCCTCCTTGGCTTCCTGAAAGCTACACGCTACTTAAACCACTATAGCCCGCGGATACCCGCGTGCTATGGATAGTTAGGGCACGGGTTACCCGCATGCAGGCCTTATGCAGGCCGCGGGTACCTCTGTGTGTCCCGAAAAGAAAATGTCGAGCGTCAGTCAAAGAGAACTGGTATTGATAAGCAGGCTCTCTGCTAGCTTTCGACTAACAGAAAACAAAAAACAGCAAAGAAACTGAAATTTAATTCTCTAAACTACCAAAAGATCTTTCACCAACCCAGGAGACCCTAAGAGTAAAATATCTCCCCAGCGGAGTCGCCAATTCTGTTGTTGGGTATTCTACCCTACGGACTAATAAGCTAGGGCTCTAAGATTATACGCAGATCATGACCCTCAAGACTTAACTTTTAACCTTCTACCCGAATCTGAAACCTCTTTCTTCACATGCATACAAGAGAAGAATAAACTAACCTTTTTCCGGAAGGCTGAAGTAGATCCTCCGTTGAGCTTCTTATCCCCTTGCTACTGCTGCTCCTTCCAAAAGCTTCCCTGCAATCACGACAAGACTATGCATGCATGCTACTGATCTATTATAGGGTTAGAGATAAAACATAAATCAAATTACATAGATGAGACTCATGTATGCGGGACGGGAAAAGTATCTTTTTCATTAACTTCAATATGAACCAACTTACAATGATTTCTGAGGCCGGTCACCGTTCCACGATCCTAATCCTGGGCTCTTCCTCTTCTTTTTTGTCCTTCAACTGCTGCTGCATGAATTTCTCCTAAAGCTTGAGGCAAGGCTAAAGGGTTGGGACAAAACTGGCTTGGCAATTTGGCAGAGTTTCTTTGTTATGATTTTCCTCCTTTGAATAGTACCCCTACCCCTCCTTTTATAGGCTAGAAGGAGCTAGGGTTTTTGGCGAACTCTCGGCCATGCATGGCTCGGCGTTCCAGTTAACTGACAAAAAGCCTCGTGTCCCGGCAGAAACTTTCCTGATTTTTTGCTTTGTTAGGTACCCGCTGGCTGTTTTGGGTTAGCCTGCGGATACCCGCGTGCAGTATAAGGACAGCAAGCAGATGCCCGTGCCCAGTGAGAATTTAGGGCGCGGGTTACTTGTTTTAAGTGGTTTTTGAGGAATTACTCAGCATGGCTTTGGCTAGGAAGAGGCATGACTAGGCCTGATGCCAGGTAAGCAGGGATAGTGCAATCTAGGGTTATAACAACAGATAGTTTCATTTCACCATCTGCATTAGAAAAGAGTGGGTTGGTAGCCTACGAGCATGATGACTTTAAACAAGATGAGATGGCTTCAGGAGAAAAACAAGCGGTAGGACCTAGTGTTGATAATTGTATAGTATACTTGGGAGGGTGTACTACCAGGTTGAAGGTATACATCATTGTTCTTGGGGCATATGACCTAATCATTGGAATGGATTGGTTAGCAGCTCACCGAGCTTTGGTAGATTGTTTCGCAAAAAGGGTGCTCTGTGTAGATGACGAAGGAAGGTCAGTAGAGATCCAGGGTGTACAGAGAAAAGTGTCATTATGATTTATCTCAACTATGAAGGTTAAGCGATGCTTGAGATAAGGGTGTCGACTATATGTAGTGGAAGTAGTGTGAAATAAAGGGACCCTCATTAGATCAGTAGCCGGTATTGTCAGAATTTAAGGATGTTTTTCCAAACGAGTTACCAAGGTTACCTCCTGAGAGGGATCTTGATTTTACTATTGAGCTAAAACCTGGTGCAAAACCAATTTCCAAAACTTTGTATCGGATGATAGCGCTAGAACTTTGTGAGTTGCAAATGCAGTTGAAAGAGTTAATGGACTTAGGGCTAATAAGGCCTAGTGTCTCACCTTGGGGTGCACCAGTAATTTTTGTAAAGAAGAAGGATGGATCCTTACGACTGTGTATAGACTACAGGGACTTGAACCATGCTACGGTGAAAAATAGGTACCCAATGCCATGAATAGATGACCTCTTTGATCATATGAAAGGAGCAGTGGTATTCTCAAAGATCGATTTGCGATCAGGGTATCATCAGTTAAGGATTAAGGAAGGCGATATCCAAAAAACTACCTTTCAAACTCAGTTTGGACATTACAAGTTTGTCATAGTACCTTTTGGATTGACCAATGCGCCAGCCATATTCATGAGCCTCATGAAAGGCATATTCCGGAAGTACTTAGACCATTTTGTACAAGTCTTTCTAGATGACATCCTCATCTATTCCAAGAATGAAAGAGAACATGAGGAACACCTATGAGTAGTGTTGTCCTGCCTTAGAGAGAACACATTGTATGGGAAGTTCTCAAAGTGTTCCTTCTTCCAGAAAGAGATCCACTATTTAGGTCATATCATTTCCGGTGAAGGAATCTCTGTGGACCCAGAAAAGGTAAAGGCCATTATGGAGTGGCCAGTGCCAAAAAATGCCCATGAGGAGAGAAGCTTCAGGGGGCTAGCAGGTTATTATCAGAGATTTGTGGAGGAGTTCTCCAAAATAGAGAAACCCATCACCACCTTGCAGTGCAAGGGTGTCAGGTATGAATGGACAGAAGAGTTTGATAGTGCATTCATTGAGCTTAAGAGGTTACTAACTAGTGCGCCAATTCTACAAGTGCCGTATATAGAAAAGGACTTCACAGTCTGCACGGATGCCTCAAAGAAAGGGTTGGGGGCCGTGCTAATGCAGGATGGAGGAGTGATAGCTTATGTTTCAAGGAAGTTGAAGAAACACGAAGATTTATATGCGACTCATGATTTAGAGTTGGCAGCTGTAATGTTAGCTCTGAAACATTGGAGGCACTATCTTGTGGGGTGAAACTTTGAGCTTAAAATGGACCATAAAAGTTTAAAACATCTCTTCACTCAAAGAGATCTGAATTCCAGGCAAAGGTGATGGAGTGATTTTATGAGTGAGTACGATTTTGGTATTTCGTACATCAAGGGAAAGGAAAATGTGGTCAAAGATGCCTTGAGTAGGAGACCACATATCTTCTCCTTGGTACCCTTAAAGGTCAATCTGAGGGAACATGACGGTAATGCAACCCCTTCACCACCCGCAGGTCGGAAGGTCCATGCACACACACAATATCTTCTCTTTCTCTCAGCTCGAAGAACTCAAAGGCTCTTCTATTTCCCTATTGGGAAATCTACACCCACAAATCTCTTCACGCGATCCCCCTCTCTTTACCTATTAGGGAATCGAACTTCACAACTTTGTGAGTCTGGTGGTCGACCTTTTGGTTTCACGAATCCATGAAACCCGGCACTTGGTCAATGCTGACTTCCTCCTTTTCCTTGTCGGAACTTTCTCTATCGAGATCTCGGCACTCACGGTGTCGAGCAACTTGGTTCTCCAACTCCTGAGTCCCGATATGCCAAAACTCCGATGGGCTTGTGGATTTGACTTTTCAACAGTCCCGTCACCTGGTCGAGACTTCAGACTTTTGCGGGATCACAAATCTTGATGTCCAAGCTTCGAGACTTCTTGCTACGATATCCCGATAAGATGTGCCACCTATCCTCCACTCCGACTCCTCTGGCCCCACACACTGTACTCGTACCTATCGAGATATTGCGTGTCGCAATATCGCAATTCCCATTGCAAGAATTTGGAGTTCCAATCCACAAAAACCTGATCCATGATATACGTGTAGATCTAATGATCCTCGTGGTCCTGATCAACAGTTCTACCCCTCCTAAGCTTCGAACCTCTCAGGAATACCTGTAGTACCTCCCCTGCACCTTCTCGAGATCTAACAACCCACAGGATGTTGTGAATCCTCCTCGAAGAATACCGACCATTCATTCCTCTTATGAAATCCACAAAATGACTAAGTATTTCTCTCCACAGAACTTGTTCACCTGCTCACAAACCTGCGATGCCTCCTACAAAATTTTGGTCGCAGCTCCCCTGCGCTATCCTTCAACAAATTTGAAAGCCTAAACCTCCTGAGCTTTTTCGAAGGCTTCAAGTCCTTCAGGAAAACTCTTTCACGCACTCCTTTGTGGAAAACCTTCAACAACGTATAAGTGTTGAAGTCTTTGACTCTGCACACACCTGCAACAACAGTCTCTCCATGCTTCGCTCAGGTTCGCAACCCTGAACTTTACTCGACCTGTGCACTCCTTGCACGGCTCCTATGCCCAACTGCACTTCTAGATGAATGAGAACAAAAGTTATCTCTATCTGAACCCTCTGTCAATGCACTCCTTGCGGACACTTCAACTGCACTCCTTGCAGGAATCCACTGGCTCAAATACAGAAACAATTGAAACTCATTCCTTCTTCCTCTTAGACTTCAATTCAAACATGAAATCATATACACAGCATATAAAAGCAAATGTATAACAGGAAACCAACATTCATGAGCATATCAACATCAATACATAGGGAACAACACAAACCATGAAATTGAATCAAACTCTTCTATTAATTCAAATATCTGTACATGGGTGTTCTTTACATAGCTCTCTGCTTCTCGTATGCTTTTCCTGGATAATGTTACAATGCACAATGAGGGTGTTTATATCCTGTTTCCCTCTTGCTCTCTAAAGCTATCAATTCTAGAATTAAATTATATCTTCTTTTCATTAACTATCTTAAATGCCTCCTACCTACTAAGGACGAGAGCTATCTGCTCAAGGTCCATTTACATTATACAAGTGCGCTTCATTAAATTTCCACATTAATGTTTACACAACAACTTCAAGGTGTTTTCAAAATTTGTGCTGGCTTGTCCAGCTGTCTTTTGTCTTCCGTGCTGGCTCGCTTGATGTGTTGGCGATGCTCCTGCATCATACTCCCTCACTTGAAAACTTTCATGGGCTCCTGTCCATGAGCTCCTGCATGGTCTATCCATTCTTTTGGATCTCCACTCCAGTCTCCCAGCTGGCATATTCAACTGGATGATTCTTCCATTTGACTAGATACTCAAAGTACTGCTTTCACCTGGTCTTCTTGCTCACTCTCGTGTCCAGTATGCACTCCATCTATGGCTTCTCTAAAACTGGCCTCTGTTTCGTCCATTGGATCACTGGATGCTCAGCTCCAGTCTCTACTTCTCTAGCTCTATATGGGTACAAATCTGAGATGTTGAATATTGAAGAAATTTTGATCCCATCGGGTAATTCAATCTCATAATCATTTGCCCCGAATTTCTTCAAGACCCTACATGGCCCGATTTTCTTCATTTTCAGCTTGTTGTATGTTCCCCTCAGGAACCTTTCTTTCCTCAAATGTGCCAGAACCAGATCACCAACCTCAAACTGAAGTTGTCTTCTATGTTGAACTACTCTGCGCTTATATTCCTGGCTTGATTTTAGCAACCGCTCCTTCACCCTGCTGTGAAGTTCTTTCATCGCCTCTGTGAATTTTTCTGCATTGGCGCTGCTAGTCGTAGTCAGTTTTGAATCTCTCAGTTCAGAAATTCTTCTCGGCTGTATCCCATAGAAAACCTGAAATGGACTTTTGTCTGTGCTCCTGTTCACTGAGTCATTATATGCGAACTCTGCCTGCGGAAATATACTATCCCACTGGTTGTGGTGCTCTGTCACCAAGCTTCTCAGGAAGTCTCTCAGACTTTGTTCACCACTTCTTTTTGCCCATCCATCTGAGGATGATAAGATGAACTAAACAACAAGTTAGTCCCTAGCTTCTTCCATAATGTCCTCCAAAATTTCCCTATGAACTTTGTATCTCGATCCGAAACAATGCTTTTCGGAAAACCATGAAGTCGAATGACCTCTTTGAAGAACAGGTTAGCAATGTGAGTTGCATCACTGGTCTTCTGACATGGGATGAAGTGTGCCATATTGGAAAATCTATCCACTACCACAAAGATTGAATCAACACCTCTTTGTGTCCTTGGCAACCCCAATACAAAATCCATGCTCAGCGCATCCCACGGCCTTTCTGGTATGGGCAACGGTTGATAAAAACCCACATTCTGCATTCTTCCCTTCGAATGCTGGAAAATTATACATCTGTCTACAAATATTTTGACATCCGCTCACATTCCCAGCCAAAAATATGATTCATTCAATTTCACGAATGTTTTGTCATGACCGAAATGTCCTGCCAATCCACCACTGTGTTTCTCCTTCAACAGATTCTCCCTCATGGAGAATTTCATAATACATAGTTGATTGCCTATGAACAACAATCCTTCCTGGATCATGTATTCTATCCATGGGCTTCTGTCTCTGAGAATTGGATTCTCAGCTGCTTCATACGCTTCCTGAAATTCTGGATCATCTGCGTACATATTCCTGAGATCATCAAAACCTAAAGTGAGGAATCTCAACTCGTGCAACAGCAAACACTTCCTGCTCAAAGCATCAACAACTTTGTTAGCAGTACCAGAAATATGTTTAATCACAAATGTGAAGTTCTGCATATAATCAACCCATTTGGCATGTTTCTGATTCAACTTCTCCTATTGAGTCACAAATTGCAGTGCATGATTATCACTGTACAATACAAATTCTTTGGGTATCAAGTAATACCTCCATTTCTTTAATGCTTGTATGATAGCATAAAATTCCTTATCATACGTGGAGTATTTTAATTTCACCTCATTCAGCTTCTCGCTGAAGTATGCTATCGGCCTGTCTTCCTGACTCAAGACCACCCCGATCGCAAATCTTCTTGCATCACATTTCACCTGGAATGACTTCTGGAAATCCGGCAACACCAAAACCGGTTATTCTATGATCTTCCGTTTCAACAGATTGAAACTCTTCTTAGCCTCTGCTGTCCAGTGAAAAGAATTATGTCGCTTCTTCACTATGTCCATCATTGCTGCGCTAATTCCATTGAAATTCCTAATGAACTCTCGGTAGAAACTAGCTAAACCATGAAAACTTCTCACCTCAAAGATATTTCTCGGTGATGGCCAATTCTTGATTACTTCTAATTTATCTGGATCCATCCTCAACTCATTTGTAGAAATAACAAACCCCAAATAAATGAGCTCTGTCTTCATGAATGAGGACTTCTTCATATTTATCAACAACTTCTCTTGCTGTAATCTCTTCATCACAATGGACAAATGCTTCAAGTGCTCTGCCATTGTCTTACTGTAAATCAGTATGTCATCCAAATACACAATGAGAAACTTCCCGATGAACTCCCTCAAGACTTCGTTCATCAACCTCATGAAGGTACTCGGTGCATTTGTTAAGCCAAATGGCATAACAAGCCATTCATACAAACCCTCATTTGTCTTGAATGTTGTTTTCCATTCATCGCCTTCCCTCATGCGAATCTGGTGATATCCGCTTTTCAGATCAATCTTTGAAAAATACTTTGCTCCGCTCAAGAAATACATCAGATCATCCATCCTCGGCAATGGAAATATGTACCTGATGGTTATCTTATTAATCGCCCTCGCGTCAGTACACATCCTCCAACCTCCGTCTTTCTTCGGACTGAGTACTGTTGGAACAACACATGGACTCAAGCTTTCCCTGACCAAACCTTTGTCCATCAAATCCTGGACTTGCCTTTTAACCTCTTCATTCTCTTACAGCGTCAATATGTACGCGGCTTTGTTCAGCAAACTGGCTCCTGGTATGAGATCAATGTGATGACTCACACTCATCATCGGTGGCAACGAACGAGGTAATTTGTCCACTATGATGTCAACGAACTCTTCCAGCAGTTCCTGAATCTCATCTGGCAAATCATCCACTCTTGTGTTGGTCAGAACGATCCTCAGTTTCCTAACCACAAAGAATTGTGGATCTTCCTTCTTCTTAACCTCATTAAGAAGTTCCTTCCCACTCATGAGAAGTACTGTGTTATTTACTTCCGGCTTCACCTCCTTATCCTTTATCGGAAGCAACATGTGTGTCCTCCCATTCTTCTCTAGGGTGTATGTGTTCATTCTCCCATCATGAATCACATTTCTGTCATATTGCCATGGTCTACCCAGCAATAGATGACAAACATCCATGGGAATAACATCACATAAAATATTATCATTATATCCTCCTAACTTGAATTCAACCAAGCATTGTTTAGTAACAGTTACCTGGTGTCCTTTCTGTAGCCATGAAACTCTGTATGGGCTTGGATGATCAGTCGTCTCTAGCTCCAGCTTCTCTACCATCTTTGTAGATACGAGATTATCCGTGCTACCACTGTCAACAATGACCTTGCATACCCTGTCCTTGGTCTTGCAAGCAGTCCTAAAAAGTCTGGTCCTTTGGACTGAACTCTCCACATCCTTCTCAGGTGTCAAAAGGACTTTTCGCATCATCAACAATCTTCCGCCTTCTGTGTCTTCTGCCTCAACATCCTACCTCTGTGCCTTGGTGATGTGAGCTTCTCTAATGTCCTTCTTTTTCTCTCGACACTCATAAGACTTATGCCCATTCTTCCCACATGTGAAGCATGTAATTACTCCACCTCTTCCTCTTCCTCTACCTCTAGTACGAGGAAAAGTGTTGTTGTCAGCATAATCTCCTCTCTGCTCATTATGCTTCCCTCTCTGTTCAATATATTGTTTCCCTCGCTATGAGGTTCCACCTCTCTCTGTACGAGTCTGAGGTTTCTTCCATTCCTCCTTGGGATTCTGATACTTGTCCTGGGCAACTTCTTTGCCTCTGGGCTGACTTCTGCCTCGGCCCCTCTGAATCTTCTTTCGGGTCAACTTCTCATCCACTTTCAAGCCATCTCATAAGCATCTTCCACTGTTCAGATGGTTACCATGCTCATCTCATCCTGGATATCATATCTCAGGCCATTCATATACCTGGAAACTTTTTCATCATCGCTCTCCCGATGACCTGCCCTGATGTTCAGTCTGTAGAATTTCTTAGTGTATTATTTCACTGTCATCAACTTCTGTCTCAGGTTCTGCATTCTCCTAAACAGAGTAATTTGGTAGTCTCTGGGGATGAATTTTACCTTCATCTTCGCGATCATTCTGTCCCAGCTCTTGATCTTCTGCTTTCCCTTGCAGCGCCTGTTAGCTTGTAGTTCATCCCACCACAATGTTGCATGTCATTTTAAGCATGTAACAACATTCTTGACTTTCTTGTCCTCTTTGACATCTTCATAGTCGAAGTAAGTATCCAGAGCTCTAATCCAATCTAGTAGCTCCTCTACATCCAAGTTTCCCTCATAAATTGGAATGTCCATCTTTTCCCTTGCACCCATCTTGGCAATATCTTTTATCAAATGCTCGTTTGATGAATCTTTGAATGCAACTTCCTCTTCGCGTTCAACCTCAATCTCGCTTTCGGAATCACTCAGATCCCCTGCACTGGCTGTGAATCTTTGCGTTGTCTCCATGACTTTGAGTGTTGCTCAGAGATCACTCATATGTCTCTTTATGGCTGGATCAGTGATCTGCCTGCCTCTTCTTCTCTACACTTTCCTATCCTCTGGATCAGGTGACTGCCTATCTCTCCTTAGCGGCATGGCGAATTCTCCTCTTCTCTTCTATAGAAAGAAAAGAACAATCTGTCTTAGCTCTGATACCAAAATGACGGTAACATAGCCCCTTCACCAGCCACAGGTCGGAAGGTCCATGCGCACACACAAGATATTCTCTTTCTCCCGGCCCGAAGAACTCAAAGGTTCTTCTATTTCCCTATCAAAAAATTTGCACCCATAGATCTCTTCGCGCGATCCCCCTCTCTTTACCTATTGGGGAATCGGACTTCGCAACTTTGCGAGTCTGGTGGTCGACCTTTTGGTTTCATGAATCCATGAAACCCGACACTTGGTCAACGCTGACTTCCTCCTTTTCCTTGTCGGAACTTTCCCTATCGGGATCTCGGCACTTGCGGTGTCAAGCAACTCTGTTCTCCGACTCCTGAGTCCCGATATACCAAAACTCTGATGGGCTCGCGGCTTTGACTTTTCAACAGTCCCATCACCTCGTCGGGACTTCAGACTTTCATGGGATCATGAATCTTGATGTCCAAGCTTCGGGACTTCTCGCTACGATATCCCGATAAGATGTGCCACTTGTCCTCCACTCTGACTCCTCTGGCCCCACACACTATACTCGTACCTATCAGGATATCGCATATCGCAATATCGCGATTCCTGTTGCAAGAATTTGGAGTTCCAATCCATGAAACCCCGATCCACGATATACATGTAGATCCAACGATCCTCGTGGTCCTGATCAATGGTTCTGCCCCTCCTGAGCTTAGAACCTCTTGGGAATACCTGTAGTACCTCCCTTGCACCTTCTCGAGATCTAACGGCCCACGGGATGTCGCGAATCCTCCTCGAAGAATATCGACCGTTCGTTCCTCTTATGAAATCCATGAAATGACTAAGTATTTCTCTCCACAGAACTTGTTCACCTGCTCACAAACCTGCGATGATTCCTACGAACTTTCGGTCACAGCTCCCCTACGCTATCCTTCAACGAATTCGAAATCCTAAACCTCCTGAGCTTTTCCCATGGCTTCAAGTCCTTTAGGAAAACTCTTGCACGCACTCCTTTGTGGAAAACCTTCAACAACGTCTAAGTGTTAAAGTTTTTGACTCTGCGCACACCTGCAACAACAGTCTCTCCATGCTTCACTCAGGTTCGCAACCCTGAACTTCACTCGGCCTGTGCACTCCTTGCATGGATTCTGTGCCCAACTGCACTTCTAGATTAATGAGAACAAAAGTTATCTCTATCTGAACCCTCTGTCAATGCACTCCTTGCAGACACTTCAACTACACTCCTTGCAGGAATCCACTGGCTCAAATAGAGAAACAATTGAAACTCATTCCTTCTTCCTCTCAGACTTCAATTCAAACATGAAATAATATACACAGCATATAAAAGCAAATGTATAATATGAAACCAACATTCATGAGCATATCAACATCGATACACAAAGAACAACACAAACCATGAAATTGAATCAAACTCTTCTATTAATTCAAATATCTGTACATGGGTGTTCTTTACACAACTCTCTGCTTCTCCTATGCTCTTCCTGGATAATGTTACAATGCACAATGAGGGTTTCTATATCCCATTTCCCTCTTGCACTCTAAAGCTATCAATTCTAGAATTAAATTCTATCTTCTTTTCATTAACTATCTTAAATGCCTCCTACCTACTAAGGACGAGAGCTATCCGCTCAAGGTCCATTTACATTATACAAGTGCACTTCATTAAATTTCCACATTAATGTTTGTGCAACAACTTCAAGGTGTTTTCAAAATTTGTGTTGGCTTGTCCAACTGTCTATTGCCTTCCGCATTGGCTTGCTTGATGTGTTGGCAATGCTCCTACATCAGAACATGTGTTGACACAACTCCAAGGAGATAGTTGGTATTTAAAGGTTACTTCAAACCTCCAGAGCGGGAGGCAGTTAGATCCAATGTATGAAGGATATAGTCTAGAAGTAGACGGACTATTAAGATATCAAGGAAGGATGTACATCCCTGAAAATGGGGATATTCAAAGAATCATACTAAAGGAATCCCATAGAGCACTTTATTGTGCACATCTGGGTGTGAAGAAGATGTACGCAGACATGAGGAAGCTCTTCTTCTGGGTAGGCATGAAGCGTGATGTAGTCCATTTTGTCACCAAGTGCCTAGAATGTCAACAAGTGAAAGATGACCACCATCACCCAGTAGGCCTCCTACAACCACATGATGTTACTATGTCCAAGTGGGAAGTCATCTCTATGGAATTTTTTGTGGGGTTGCCACTTACATCTCATAGACACAATGCCATTCTTGTGATAGTGGATAAGTTAACCAAGACTGCTCATTTTATTCCAGTTAGAGACACTTATGATGTCACTGATGTGGCACATGTGTTTGTAAATGAGGTTATCCATCTGCACGGGATACCTAAGAAGATCATTTTAGATAGGGACTCTAGATTCACTTATAGGTTTTGGAAAAGTTTGCAGTCAGCGTTGGGGACTCAAATGAACTTAAGCATAGCTTATCATCCTGAGACAGATGGGAAAACCGAGAGAGTGAATCAAGTCATGGAAGACATGCTCAGGATGTATGTCATGGATAATCAAACCCAGTGGGAGAAGTACCTACCTTTTGGTAGAGTTTGCCTACAATAACAGTTTTCATAGCTCCATCGGAATGCAACCCTACGAAGCTCTGTATGGAAGGCCATGTAGAATTCCATTGAGTTGGGAAAGATTAGAAGACCGAGTAACAGTTGGGCCAAAATTGATTCAAGAGATGGAGGAACAGGTGATTCAGATTAGGCAGAGACTAAAGGAAGCATAGGATAGGCAGAAAAGTTATGCGGATGCACACAGGACCGACTGAAGTTATGAAGTGGGAGACCAAGTTTTCATTCGTATCCGGCCTAATAGGAGTACCATATGGTTCGGGAAGGGGACAAAGTTGTCACCTCGATCTATAGGAGCATTCCGAATCAAAGAGAAAATTGGACCCGTTGCCTATCGTCTTGTATTGCCACCCCACTTTCATAAAACTCACAATGTTTTTCATGTATCTGTTTTACGTCATTATGTTGTTGATGAATCACATAAACTAAATTGGAAGGAATTGCAGGTATCAGACGTGGGAACTCTCATGGTAGAACCATTACGCATATTGGACCGTAGAGTCTGACAGCTCAGGAACCGTCTGGTAGACCAAGTTAAGGTCCAGTGGGACA
>ML777886.1:1065035-1080674 GCA_009831015.1 Picea engelmannii
TGTAACAACCCTGCTTAAATAGATGTATAGGGATTATTAATTATAATTAATTTGATAATTAATTGTCCTAATATGGTTTTAATTAAATATTGATTAGCATTAATAATATTAATTAAATATTTATTTATTAATTAATTGTTTATAACTTTTGATTAATTAATTAATTGATTGATTGATTACATATCACATTCAATGACATGGGTAATAAGTTAAAGGGGTTAATAATTTAATTTATTAAAGACTTACATATACAAAGGGGATAAGAAACATTAAATAAAAGGATAAGGCATTAAATACGAGGATAAGATAATGAATAAAGGGATAAGGAAATTAATGAGGGTGAAAGAGTCGGTGAAGGAGGGATATGACGGGAGGAGTCTTAGGGGAAGGAAGATCATCATTTTGTGGGGAGGAAGCATTTTGGAGGGGGACGAGAGTTCTAGTTTCTTTGCCTGGATTTTTTTGTTCTGTGGTGGAGTTCTGTAGTCTTTGAGTATCATTGCAGGGGGCACTGGGTTGCTAGGGGTTTTGGGCATGGGGGCCAAGATTCCTTTTGGTTTACTAGAGCTAGGGAGCTGGACAGGCTGCGCCTAGCTGGCTGGGAGGTTAGTCAGTTTGGGCAGAGTTGGTGAGTGCATCAGGTGCAGCAAGGCAGCAGGGAAGGGACAGCCATATCGACGGGAATTAGCATCAGAAGCAGGTATTTTATTGTGAATTGTTGAGTTATTTTCATGTTGTAGTTAAATGTTAAATTCTATTGAAATTTTATATGCTTATTTGAAGCTAATGAATTATTTACGCACTCAGAAATTCTATGTTAGAAATGTTATGCGTAGTTGTAAGGATTTTACTAGGCTTGTTAATTTTGGCTACTACAGTGAAGTGATGAGTGTACTATAATTCAAAGTGAATACATAATAAATTTAATGGATAAATTAGAAGTGGGTTAATGTTAAAATAAGGAAAGTGGGCAAAGTGACCTAGAAGATGTTTTTAAGGAAGCTACTTGGAGAGTATAAATAAGAGGCAAGGCTCTCTCATTTAACACACACTTGAGAATATTGAATAACTATAGGTTTCTGAGGTAACCAAATGATATCTAAGCCTAATGTCTGAGGGAAGGTGAAGAAAAGAAGGTCGTAATTCAAGGAAGGATAAATTCTTTTGATGATGCTTTCTAAGGTATGTTATTTACAGGTCATCTCACCATTTTCACAATAACTCTTTTTCTAGAATGATTCAGACCATGAAACTTCTATGCCATTGAGGAAGCATATCCAAGTATCTGTGGTAAAACATTTAGCTTGTGGGTTGTTGTATTTTTGGAGTTACACTTCATGGAAAATAGGGTTTGTGGCTAGTCCTGAAACTACTAAAAAACAG
Organism: Picea engelmannii; assembly: GCA_009831015.1. Classification (NCBI taxonomy): domain Eukaryota; kingdom Viridiplantae; phylum Streptophyta; class Pinopsida; order Pinales; family Pinaceae; genus Picea; species Picea engelmannii. The sequence goes on from ML777886.1 coordinate 1,066,419, forward strand.
GTGTTTCGCGTAAAAACGTCATAACGTCTTCATAACAGATCCAAATTCAGTAAAAAAAAATGTGTTGGTTATAGTATAGTCTCTAGTATGTTTTGTAATATTTTCAGATTGATTCAAAAAATATTTCGTGCGGGGCACGCTCTACAAGGTCGCTCTCTAGAATAAGCCAAAATTCAGCAAGGTATGCCATTTTTGCTATAACTCATTTTCTGAGAGGTTCCATGTATTGAGACCTGGAGAAATTGCATACAACACACTAAAGAACATTATATATCAGTTTCATATCTTTATTCATTACAGGTACATAGTTATGATTATTTCAAGTTAGGGTTGCTGACTAATCCAAGACTAGTCGTGTGAGACTAAAGAAAAGTTTGATGAAAATGCTAGTCTCTTGTTGTTAAAGTCAAGGAAGCTTTGTAGGTATGTGATCATGTACACCAGGTTTATTATAGAGTTACAAATCATATTTGGATGATTAAATTGATGAGGGTTTTTGGTTGAGGTATAAGTTGGGTACATGGTTGAGACAAGTAGTTGATGAGTTGGCACATACATGAGGTGTTTAGTTGATGATGTTGGTACATATTGATGAGTCATAGTTGATGAGTACTTAACACATGATTGGTACATACGTGGTACATGGTTGGTTTCACTTGTTTATGGTACAGGTTGGTGCATGGTTGATGCAGTTGTTTATGGTACAGGTTGAGGTACAGGTTGATGCATGGTTCAGGTTTATTGGTACATGTTTACAATGGTATATCTCACAGTGATAGTGTTAAAGTGGTTCCATCATTCTAATTATACTTTAGGGTGGTTGGATGGGGCAATGACAGGTGGTTGTAGCCACCTTCCGGTTGTAGCCAAAGAACATAGGGGGTTGTAGCCTCCTTCTGGTTGTAGTCAGAGAATTGGGGAGTTGGAGCTTCCCTCAGATTGTAGCCTAAGAAAATAGGGGGTTGGAGCCTCCTTCCAGTTGCAGCTGGAAAACAAAGGAAGTTGGTGCTTCCAATGAATGTAATTCTTCAAGTCATATAAGAAAAAGCATTCCATGGTTTTCTCTCACTTTGGGTTTCCACATAAAACACTGGTGTACTGTGTATGTGTGTGATTGTTCATCTCTTATTGCTCATTATTCGATACTAATTCTACATTGATATAACACTTGGATTATTTGGTTAAAAAGGATTATAATTTTGTTATTACTGATTCACCCCCCCTTTCAGTAATCCAACATGTTGATGATGCCAATATCACCCAAACAACCCATAATCCCAAGTACCATTGCAGGATTTGTACGGGTAGCCATCTTCTTAAGGATTTCCCTGGTCTATCCAAGGTTATAGAAGCATGGTCTACACACCCTTGCCACCTCTTGTCAACTAGTTAGGATACCATTGGGAATAAGAAAAGTAGAGTCAAGTTCCCATGTATGTTATGTGGAGGGAGTCATTAAACTCACCTTTTCCCTCATATGGATGAAGCCTAGCAATTACTGGAAGACATGATGTTGGGCACTTTAATTATCTAAATAAATAGATAATTAAGGTGTTCAATATAAATTGTCAAACCCAGGGAAGTTTTGTTATTGCAAGATAATTGTGCACAGTCTATGCTAGATTGATGAAATCAAACACTAATCAAGTTGCAATATTGAAAGAAACAAAGTTTTGGAAATGGAACATTAACACAAGTTGTTGACACAACTGGAGTTCTAATCTATTGTTGCAGAATTGGAATTACACTTGCATAATTGAAATCTAAATTGATGAGTGTATAAGAATCCTGAATTATTTTTTTTATTCTTGCAGAAGGGAATCCTATGCTTATTGCCGAAGGGAAATCTATTTTAATTGCAAGAAGGAAATTCACACTTCTAGTTACTTTTACTTGAAAGAAGAGTTTTACCTAGTGCAGAAATACTATTCTCCATTAGTATACAACACTTGACCTCTAATTCTCATGAGACACACTGATGCACAATTAACAGGAAGGGACTGAACTGTAATAACAATTGTACTCTAAGAATGCTAATAGAGTAATCACACAAATCAAAGTAACTAATCTAAAACTCAAAACATCAAAACAAAGGGGATTCTGTGAGGAAGGTGGGCCCTTTACTTCTCATTGAATCCACTCAAAAAATAGGCTACAATAAGTTAAAGAAACTCAATCCACTTTTTATTAATTCAAAAAAAGGTTCCTGATACAATATGTTCTTTCTTCACTCTCTGTTCCACAAAAAATATTATGTCCTATGATTACAAAAGATCTGTTATTTAAAGACAGATTCATTCAGTTCAAAATGGACTTAGAACAGCCTTAAGAATCTCATATTCTCAAGTTGTTCGTAAGATACAAGAGATCTATCATATTCACAAAATCAGGAAAAAGAATCAATGTGATCCAAGACCTATAACAACAAAAGATCAATCTTCAGGATTCAGTTTTTAGGATCGGTGATCATCTGTTGCAGTGAGTGTAACAACATTTTAGGATTGGTGCACATCTGTTGTAGTTGGTGTAACAGCTTCTAGGATTTGTGGTCGTCTGTCGCAACAAGTGTGACAGCTTCCAGGAAAGGTGCGCAGTTGATGTAGTTTGTGTAACAACATCTAGGACTAGCGCACATCTATAGCAATTGGTGTAGCAACAACGATCTTTCTTCAAGTCTTGACTGTCTTACATATTTTGATCATTAGTTGCACATTTATGGGTAAAATATTAGAAATATGACCAATCAAACGTGTTAAGTGAATAAAATATAAAATCAAGATCAATGACTCATACCTTGGGAAAAAGGGTCTTAGCAAACAATATAGTAGGCATTTATCATAGAAATGGTAAGGTTTATGAGAACAAAAATATAGCAAAAAAGGGACATTTTTGGGTCCTAACATGCCCCCCAACTGAAGACATTGCATTTCCTCATGCAAAACAGTTTCAAGCCTTACACTAAATCTCAGTTAGGGAGGTAACTCCTCCCATGAAAACTGCCAAACATTTGTTGTTCAAAAGTTTGTCTGTGTTGCTTTGTCTGCAAGAGTAGAAGCACTTAGAGTTGCTTGAGTTACAACTAGTGAGTGTAACAGAGGTTCTTGTTTTAAAATTGTTGGTAAACCAACAACTACTTTATTATGTTGAGATCTCCTCTGCCCTACTGGTTTTTGTGGTGCAGTAAGGTCACACTCTGTTTTGAATGAGAAAGTGGTCGGTTCTTCAGCCTAAACATTCTTTGGTACTTTGATGATTTTATACCATGCCTGAAAGTAAATATCACCACATTGATAGCACATGTGCTCTCTATGTTCATCCATAATGGTTGTTTCCTGTGATAATACACCCAAAGTTGAGTTTTCTGAGTTTTGTTGTTGAGCAACCTGCAAGTCCTTTGTTAGGGAGTTCAATCATTCTTTGAGGTTGTCATTTTCTTACATTAGTGCAGTAATCCTGGAATTTTCAATACCCTGGATCTTCTTTTCAATCTGAGAAAATAGTTGAGCAAGTGGCACATCATCATTATCCTCTCGAGCTTGTGTCACTAGTTCTTGCGTAACATATAGGTTCGGGGAAGAGGTTTGTTCTTGTGTAACATTCACTTTGCTGACAATGAAGGATAATGGATGAAGGATGGGTAATGTTTGTTCCATATTCTTCCATCCAACTGCTGCTTCAACAAACCTTGCTGACCTAATTTTCCTCTTAGGTAATGTAGAGATGAAAACAAGGGATTTCCTTTTCTTAGGCTTAGGAGAAGGAGGGTGCTCTTCAACAACTAGGTCAGGAGAAAGTGGTTGTTCTTCCACAACCACACAAGGAGGAGGTTTTGGGATGATGGGGTCGGATATAATTTGTACATCATCACTTAGAGAGTGGCATACAAAATCATCAAACAAAGTCGATGATTCTATTGTAACTCGTGTACATTCGGCCTGCAATGATAGAATAGTTTCTTGAAATTCCTTTCACAAGGTGAATCCTGGAATACACACCTCCATAAAATAAGTTAGCTACTCACTTAGGTTGGTATCATTGATGTCAAAATATGGCAGGGTCTAAGCATCAGCAAAATCAGGACACCCTGTTGCAACAATTTTGTCGATTCCTCTTTGAGATATCCTTCTAGTTTGACATTTTGTTTTTTGAGATGGTTTAGTGGCAGTGAAAGTAGGGGATTGAATGGATGTTGCAACAATAGGAAGGTTCTGAGTTTCCTCTCGTGAAACTCTTTCAATGATTCTCTAAGACTTGCTCCTGGTTTGACATTTTTTTTTCTAAGGAAATTCAATGGCAATGACAACAGGAGTCTGAATGACTGTTGCAGCAATAGGAGGGTTCTGAAGTGTTGTTGTTTCAATAGGAGATGAAGTTGACGGACTAGAATTTGCAGTGGGGTGTTGAACGGTTGTTGTAGTAGACCGTTATGACCTTGTTCTTTTCCTCAGTAAAGTAGAAACAAAAGAAAGGGTTTCCTTTTTCTTAGCTTTAGGAGGAGAAGGAAGTTCTGCAACAACAGTTGTTGTAGCCGAGGGTTGAGGCTCGTGAGGCTCAATCACATCTGTATGTATAGGGTCTGGCTATTCTGTCTCAATGTTGTTGATGATTTTATGAGCAGTGTTAGAGGTACTTCTAATTTTGCATTTGGTGTTCGGAGTTGACTTTCGGGAAGTTACAGTTGGGGCATTGACTGTTGGTGCAGTCGAGGGCACAGGATTTGACTGCTTTGGGTCGGCTATAAAAGTAGGCAGAGAAGTTGGTTGTACTTTGGGTAATGACTCATTAGGAATTCCCATTCCTCTATGAATAAATAACCCTATCAGTTTATGAATGGAAATACAATTCATGGGATGCTTTGACTTCTTGACAAAATGAGCCATATTATGCAAGGAATGGAGAAGGTAATAAGGGATGTTTATTAACTCCTGATGTCGTAAATGGGACAGTAGTATAAAATTAGAAAAACAAACTACTTGATATCTTCCTTCACATGTAATGTACCTTTTTACAAATTCTGAGACTTTCCCCCATGGTTCTAGTAAGGAACTTACATCTACACCTCGGCCCTTGGTCTTAACTTGCTCATTGCCTATGAGAAAACCCCTCTACGCGTCAGGAAGATGTGATTTTTTGTTAAACGATCATTCTCCTGTGGTCGAAAACCCTGTTATAGCAGCAATGCTTTCTTCTGTGACCAAAATCCTTACCCCATGCACCATGGAATACCCTTCTGTGAGATTCTGACTGAACTAAAACACTTCTTCTTCATTAAACCTCTACAGCTTCTTGAAATAAGAAATCCAACCAACCTTGAGAAATATTTAATAAACATCTGAGTGTAGCAACAATGCATCCAAATTTTCTGGCTCGTATCTCACATCGGATCCTCCCATGGTGTTGCTTTAGAGTCTACAGTTACTTAGGGGAGAAACTGACACCTAAATCAGAGACACAACAACTTCGAAGGTGTAGTGCAGGAAGAACGCAACGTCTCAGCCAAAATGAGCATAGCTAAAAAAGGTTCTGGAGATGATTAAAAATAAATAAATTGAATGGTAAGTCGGCATGGATTATCATTCCCCCCCCAACTAATATTATTGGCTCTTGGATTAAAAAATTTAGGACAACCGTTAGATAAGAATTAAAGCTTGCTTCTATATCTACATCATTGTGACACGTAAGATTAGTAGCATACCTCATAACTTACTACACGAACCAATTTGTCGGAGTAACTGCACTATCCAACCACCATCTGATCCACGTGAAAGAGTTGTGATGATGAGAGATGTCTCTGGAACATGAGAAAGTATGAGATGACAAGTGGAGCAGAGGTGGAGTCCTTTCTTTGGGCGATCCATAGGAAATCGACAGCTATGAAATCAAGAAATAATGAAGAGGCCTTTCATGTCGGAGAGAGTGGAAAAGATAGCAGTGGAAATGAAAACATAGTCGTGTTTCAGCATGGAATAGTGGAGGAAATGCTAAAATGGGTGAAGCGACATAGTGAAAAAGGAAGATAGTGGTGGGTGTATTGGCATGTATTGTGGTAATATGGTGGAATTAGGTTTAGCATCATGTAAATCGGCCAAAAGAGTGTAACAACATGTAAATCGTCGAATTCGTCGGAAGGGGTGTAACAACATGTAAGACAAAGTAGTCGGGCAAATGGTGTAAATCGGCCAAAAGAGTGTAACAACATGTAAATTGGCCAAAAGAGTGTAACAACATGTAAATTGGCTGAAATCATGTAATTTGGCCAATTCGTCGGAAAAGGGTGTAACAACATCTAAACCCGGTTGAACTCAGTATGACTTAGTTTTTCAGAATTTTTTCAACTTCCAAAAACTAATCCTCCAGCTCCCTCTGCTTCAATATTCCCTTCTTTTTATCAATTCATCTGTGCACAAGTAACCACCAGATACCCTTCCAGGCTGAAATTAAAAAAAAAGAAACATAAAGAAATCTTGGAAAAAACAAAAAAAATTAAAAATTGTAGAGTTTATTTATATACAAGGTTTTATTGAAAAACAAAAATTTCTAAGGTTTAGAAGGGGAAGGAGCAGGCTCCGTTCCTTTTAAAAGTTGGTAATCTATATCAGCTGTACATTTGGATTCAAATTCTACTTTAGAAAGTGGATGCTGATGCAAATGCAGGAGATGACCATTTGCAAGTAACTGTGTATTAGATCCATCAATAGTGATCAACCTGACTATCCCGTTGGGAAAAATAGTGTCTACCTCGTAAGGTCCTAGCCATCATGTACGAAACTTACCCTGGAATTATTTAAAGCACGAATCATACAACAAATCCCTATCTCCTTTTTGGAACAATTTCTTCTTGATGACTCGGTCATGCCATTTTGTTCTATGTTGTTGAATCATTGTAATTTGATGAATACCGTCCAAACGCTTCTCATATAGCTCATTGAGCTATTGCAGTCTAGCCTTATGTGCCATAGTCAAGTCGATATTGGCCGCTGATGCAGTTCTTAGTGTTTTGATCTCGAAATCAATGGGAAAAACATGGCTCTTTCCATAAACCAGCTCACAAGGAGAAAAACCAGTTTTGTTCCTCCAAGTAGTTCGATAAGCCCATAGATATTCATGCAATCTATCAGACAAATCCCTACGATGTTCCCTCATTGTCTTAGTAAGAATATCTTATATGACTTTGTTGGTACCTTTCACCTGGCCATTACCTTGTGGATGGCATGAAGAAGTTGTTGTATGCAAAACATGATATTTACTAAGTAGGGCTTCCAACTTATGTGATGTGAAAGGGGGTCCCCCATCAGTTACTAATTCTCTGGGAAATCCAAACCTAACAAACATATATTCAAACAAGAATGCTAATATAGCTTCCTCTAAGGCCCTAATGAGTTCTTTTGCCTCTACCCACTTGGTGATGTAATCTGTACAAACCAATATATAGACTTTTTTATTAGAAGGTGGGTTAATGGGCCTTACAAAATCCATGTCCCATCTCTCAAAAGGATCTAACACTACTTGAGGCTGGAGAGGCATCTTATCCCTATGATTTGGTTGACCCATGCATTGGCAACTGTCACAAGTTTAGACATACTTTTTGGCATCTTGAAATATGGTGGGCCAAAAATAGCCCATCCTTAAAATTTTATGCCCAGTCCTTTTATCAACAAAATGACCCCCACAAGGACCATCATGGAAAGCTTTAAGCAGATCATAAAATTCATCATTCCTAACACATCCCCTGATTTATTGATCCAGGCCTATGTAGAAACAGTATCCCCCTATCCAACTATACCGAGCACTCTTCTGAATAATTTTCTGTATTTCTCGTGGAGATACATGTGGAGGTACCTTCCTTGCAACCAAATAATTAGCAATGTCTACATACCAAGGTGAGTGAGCAGATACTACAAAAAAATGTTCATCTGGAAAGGAATCATCTACAGGTGAATTATCATCATTTATATGCAATCTTGAGAGAAAATCAGCAACCACATTTTCTTTTCCTCCTCTGTCTACTATAGTGATGTCAAATTCTTGTAGTAGTAACAACCATCTTGTTACTCTGGCATTAGTAATGGGTTTACTCATCAAATATTTAATTGTTGTGTGATCAGTATGAATAAAAGTAGGATAACTAGTGACATAATGCCTGAATTTATTGATTGCATAAACAATTGCCAAGAATTCTCTTTCAGTAACTGTATAATTTAGCTCAGCAGGAGCCATGTTCTTGTTGATATAGTTGATAGCATAGGGATATTTGTCTTCTTGTTTACCTAGTACTGCACCAATTGTAGTTTCTAAGGCATCTGAAGAAATGTGAAAAGGTAGATCCCAATTGGGCCCTCTCAAAATGGGAGTTGTGGACAATTTCTATTTCAGGTCTGCAAAAGACAATTCACAATTGTCAGTCCAACAAAAGTCAACATCTTTTGTTAATAGGAAAAACAAGGGAGAGGCAAGTTTGGAAATTTTTTTAATGAATCTCCTGTAATATCTAGCATGCCCTAAAAAACTCCTTACCTCTTTCTGAGTTGATGGGGTTGGAATGTCCAAAATTACCTAGATTTTGGCTGGGTCTACCTGAATTCCTACATAATAAATGAAGTGTCTTAGCACCACACCTTTTCTCATCATCATATGACATTTTTATGTACTTAGATAAAGGTGAGATTGTATACATATTTTAAGCACTTTTTCCAGATTAGACAAAGCTTCATTGAAATTAGTACCATAAGGTGTAAAGTCATCCATGAATATTTCCATACAGTCATTCACCATATCAGAGAAAATACTAATCACGGCTCTCTGGAAGGTGGTTGGTGCATTACACAAGCCAAATGGGAGAACCTTGTAGGAAAATGTACCCCAAGGGCTGGTAAAGGTGGTTTTATCTTGGTCCTATGGAGCAATTTTTATCTAGTTATAGCCACTAAATCCATCTAGGAAAGAGAAAAAATATTTCCCAGATAAGTTGTCTAAAACCTGATCAATAAATGGAAGAGGGAAATGATCCTTTTGCATGGCCTTATTTAGGGCTCTATAGTCCACACATTCTCTCCATTTACTATTATTTTTAGGTACAATAACCAATGGTGAAACCCAGTCACTGTCTAATATATGGTAGATGAATCTAGCATTGAGAAGTTTCTAGAGTTCCTCCTTAACAATTTCTTTAAGATTAGGGTTCATCCTCCTTTGGGGTTGGCAAATGGGTCAACATTATTCCTTGATGTATATATGGTGGGTGAAAATTTCAAAGGAAATTCCTTTCGTATCCATGTAATCCCAGGAAAATGTGTCCTTATGTTCAATCAATAACTTCATCAATCGATGCGTTTCAGCAGAAGATAAATCAGGATTGATGTTCAGGGTTTTTCTAGGTTTGATTTCTACAACGATACTCTTAGAACTGACTTTAGGAAATAATTCAGTTGTTGATGTTTCATCATTTTCTATGACAGCATTTGTTGCTACAACTGAATTAACTTGATTTACAACAGTTTTAGGGAACATTCCTGGGCTCATTTCTTCCTAGGTAATAGGGTCAAAGATTCCAATCAATCGGTGGTGTGTGTTCTGTGTAACAACAGATGGGTCACAGATAAAGAAGTTGATTAACTCATCCTTTGTCTCATCTTTGAAACTCAAGGCTTTTCCTATGGTTAACACAAGCAAAGAACTTTCGTCCTCAATGTCCATCCATAAAGAATTTTCGGGTTCCATACTGGGTGTAGCATGAGGATACAAGGTAAATTTTTTTTTTCATAACCATCAGAGATGGTCATGGAACCAGATATACAGCCAATAAAAGCATCAATTGTAGCTAACCAAGGTCTTCCTAGAATTAAAGGGTGCCCCCCCAGACAGGTTTTGGGTTGAAATATGAAAAACTCAGCAGGATACTCCCATGAATCAACTGAAATAACTAGATCATCGATTACTCCTTCTGTTCTGATAGTAGAATGATCAACTAATTCCAAAACAGTAGGAGTAGGTTGAACTTGCATTCTGATTTGAAGCAATTGTGTAGTTTCTATTGGCATAATGTTAATTGTTGACCCTAAGTCAACTAACACATGGGGAATAATTGTTTATCCAATTTTGACAATGACTGTAGGGTTTCCTGGGTCACCATATTTAAGAGGTGGTGTTTTTCCTAACATCAGTTCAGAAAAATCCCCCACTACATGCATTGTGAGGGGGCCCCTAGGTTTTCTTCTTGGTCTTTTGATACAAATATCTCTCATAGTCTTGGCATAAATAGGGACATCTCTAATCGCTTGCAATAGTGGAATGTTAACATGCAGATTTTGCAATTCTCCTAAGAGATTGAAGGATGGTAATTCCCAATATTTCAGGGAATGGGGGGTCTTCTAATTCTATAATAGGTTGATCAATTTCTTATGTATCACCAGATGGGTTTTCCCCAATTCCTTTTCTAATTCTAAAGATGGAGCATCTTCAATTATTGGCTCGATTATTCTCCCTGATCTTAATTTTCTCTCATCACAAGGCATATGAGTAATAAACAAAGCTGGCACATTGTGTATATCAATATTTTGAACGGACTTATTATTTTGATTTGGGTTAGCTTGCACATGCATCTGAGTTCATAAGGGAGGATTATTCTGTGGGGCATTGGGAGGTAACTGCAGTTTTTGCTGTCGATATCGGGGTTGGAACTATTGTTGATAGGGGTTCACTTGGTGATGGTTTTGATAAATAAGTTGTTGTTGAGGGATTCTCCAATATGGGTTCCATTGCCCATGGTGATTTTATTGTATGGACATAGGTAACCATGCATTGGGATCCTGATAAGGGGGGGGCCATATGATTTGGAGAGGGGGCATTCATCTAGCCATATTGGAGCTAATTGTTCATATTATTCCAATAATTAAGTGTTGCGGGAGAGAATTGAGGGATTTTACCTTGACCTCTTGGTCGCCATTGTCTCCTTTGTGTTATTAGATAGGCAGCTTCTGCTTCCTCATTAGTATCCTTCATTGATGCTTTTACACATGGTAAGGAGAGAAATTTGTTAGTGGGATGGTCTAATTCACATATAAGACATATTTGGACATTGTTCAGTGGGCACTCCCTTTTTGGATGTTTGTCTCTGCACTGCAGACAAAAAAATGGACAATGTATTTTCTGCTTCTACTTGTTTCTGTTTAATCTGCAGAGGATCAATTTGTGAAGAAAAAGAGTTAATCATCTATGTTTTGAAATCTTCTAATAGATTACCTATTTCTACTCTTGTTGCCCCTCCATTAGTTGATTTTTGTACCCTTGAAAAAGTGGCATCCATGGTAGCTGACTTATTCTTTGTAGATCCTCGAGAGCATATTTTCCAAAGATTTACAATGTCTTCATAGGTTTCCTTAGATATATCTCCCTTACCAAGCATATTTAGCATATCTAAACAATCATCTCTAACTCCTTTTAGAAAAATAGTTTTCAAAATGTCCTTACTTACTTCCGAATGTCCAGATCTTTGTAGATTATACTAGAGTCATTCCACAAAATCTTCAAGGGTCTTGTCCTCCTTCTGAGACATCTTGAACAATTCTTCTCTTTGTTCCCTCGTTCGACAATAGTCTTGGTATTTGTTCAGAAAAACATGCCTCATTTGTCCCCGTGCTGAAATATTCTCTCCTCCAAGGCTCATGAACCATCTTAACGCATTACCCTTCAATGTAGTTAGAAACAGTTTAAGCTTTTGCGTAGTGTTAGTGTAGTCATAGCTTCTACATAGAATATCAAATTCAAACAAAAATTCATCTGGATCCTCCGTATATAATCCATGAAAATTTGGTAGAGCTGAGAGAGGTATGTTTTTCATAGGAGTCATTCCTCGAGTGAGAATATTAGAAATAGGAAAGACCAGGGTAGAGATTGTATTTTCATCATTTGCCTGATCTTTGTTGTTTGGTGGATTCTCACGGTGGTACTCTTATTCATTGTTCCCTTGATTTTCCATATGTTATATTTCTCTTCACTCAATATGGGAAACATCCCACTATTCTTTAGTGACTATCCATCCGTTGATCTAATAAATTGCTTCTTCTAGATTTTCCCTGTTCCAAACTACACGTCCTTGATCTTCAATATTCTCCAGTGTTGCTTGTTGATTTGTTGGTGACAAATATTAAGCTTCAGCCCCTGATTAAAATGATGTCTTAAAATGGGGTAATTCTTATGACTGAGGAGCATGCCTTCTTGGAGGATTTGAAGGGTGAAAGATAGATCCTGTGGTGTACCCTTTTTCACTACCGAGGCTTTCAAACCTCTTCTAACCAATCTGTACATGGAATTTTACATAATTCTTACAGACATTATAAGCACATGCATTTAAACAATTAAACACACTTAAATCTCAGAGTAAAATATATAAGTTACTACTACAATTAAACAAGCCATAGCATTCAACAGTATTTCATTTACACAGTGGAAAACATGATACATAAATAGCTCAGTCATGCAAAACATGATCAAAGCATAATTCAGATACTTATCTTTTAACAGCTGTAGAAATCACCAACCAAATGCAGGCCTTCCATGAACCTCCCAGCCGTAGACCGCACTGCTCCTCAACTCAACAATGGGTCACCCTCGAGCTGGGACTGAGCTCCACCCCAGGGAAAAGAATCCAGAATCAGGCTGAGGTTACAGGGAATTCAGTCATACACAACCACCAGGAAGAAAGCTCTCCCAGGAATCTCCCACGCTCACTGCCCATAGACCCTCATTCCCCACATGCCTGTTCCACCCCATGAGAGTGCACCTTCTCTGTCACCTGGACAGTCCTTCAACTGCCAGTCTCCCTTACCTTGGGTTGTAGGAGCAGACCAGACCAGAAGTCTCCGGGCTCTATGGCAGCTACAGGGTTCCTTCCAGAAGTTCTCTCCTTCGTCTGCGCACTCTCTCACCTAGAGGAGTCGCTCACAGGCCAACAAGCCTCACGCAGTCTAGTACTGCATGGTCACAACAACCCATGGGGAAAACAGACACGAGCTATCTAGCAGGTTTAACAATGGCGGATGGTCTCACGGATTGGCTCCACACATAGGCTCGACGCTCAGACAGAGGATGTTTCGGCCTTTCAGAATTCAACACACACAGAGGCTATTCCTGAAATCAACACAGACTATTTAATTTCCCGTTCCAGAACAGAGGAATACACTAGTTTCCTCAGAGCCAGATACAAGCTTCCTCGAACTGGTTCGACGATGGCAAATGGGTCTCACAGTCACAGCTTCGGGACAAAGAGGTATGGATTATTCAGAACAATCACAGGCTTTCCAGCTCTTAGGGACGCATGAGGTATTCTTTGCAGAGGTCAAGTTAATCGTACTACTCAGAGCCTGTACACGCTCAGGAAGTTAGGTGGAATGGAGAAGGATCCCCCTCACAGCTCATCTTGGTCGTTTTATTTGCATGCACCAGGTCTGACACTTGTCACCCTTGGAACTACATGCGTTCCATCAGCATGCATCCCTTTTGCAAGATTTCCCTTTCCAAAACTTAGGATAAACAGAAATGCAAATGTCTCTTTTTGAAATAATATTAAAATATTATTTCCCAGGCTTAAGCCCCCTAGCCTCAACACTTAGCCCCTTTCCCACCTTCCAGCCCCTAGTTCCTTTCCCACTCTGTGGATGCTCAGTCCCCCTTCACTCATTCATCGTGGTCGGTCTACACCTGGCGGTGTTTATATTTTATTAAATATTCTGCATACATACAAGTACAACAACAGGCTCTTGGCTTTCAAACACTTAGGCTTCCTGGCCTAACAACCACATAAGCCTTCCATCTTATACAAAACTTGGCTCACCAGCCTATAGAACACATTTACAATTCATTGCATATATCATGATCTGTAAAGGGGATCGGCCTTGGGGACAATACAATCCTACTCCCCTTATTTTTGCACTGTCCTCAGTGCAACTTACACTGCCTCTGTGTGTCCTTCAAAATTTTCAAAAAGATGCGGGTACTCTGCTCGCATTACTTCTTCATGCTCGCATGTCGCGTCCTCAGGACCGTACCTGTTAGAAAAACAGGACCACAGAGCAATAAAATAAAACAAATGCAGAAACAAAACACAGAAGACACACAATACAAGAGAGACACAGATTTACGTGGTTCACCCAGTGTGGGCTACACCCACCAGAGAAATTGCCAGGTCCTTCCTTTATTATTATCCATCAAATGAAGGGATACAACCTACAGAAAAAATCACTGTAACTTCCTCTTCTTTCT
>ML777886.1:1106110-1127407 GCA_009831015.1 Picea engelmannii
TAAATGAGATTAGGATAATAATGATTTAATATAGGATTAGCGCATCGGGAAATCGGGAAATCGGAACATCGGGATTTAACGTGTATTGAACTTTGTTGTTTTCAAACCGCGAACTCCGATATCCCGATGTTTATTTAGAAAAACTTTAATTTTATCATTGATTTTTTTTTTTTTTTAGAATATGTCTCGAGTGTATTTCAAATTCATTAGATCTGGAAAAAATTAATAATGCAAAGACTCCAGGATACTAAAATTTGTTCAAAAAACAAAATTTTAGTTCTGTTTCAACAAGTAGTTCAAGTCCAACTATTGTTCTGTCAGCTGGATTATCCCAGCTCACTGGAGTGTTGCACTTTCTTCCATAAAGCGCTTCGAATGGGATCATCTTCAGAGATGTATGATGCCCATTATTGTAAGCGAATTCTACCAAATGTAGGTAGTCCTCCCACCTTGATGGTTTATCCATCACATACATCCTCAGCATGTCTTTGATTACTCTGTTTACTCTCTCTGTCTGTCTATCAGACTCAGGATGATATGATGTACTAAAGTTCAGATTCATTCTGAATCCCTTGAACAGTCCTCTCCAGAAATTCGAAGTGAATTTCGGGTCCCTATCAGACACAATTGTCTTAGGAATTCCATGCAAGCGTGCAACTTCTTTTAAAAAGATATCAGCAACCTCTGCTGCTCTGTGGGTGGTTTTCAGTGGAATAAAATGGGCAGCTTTAGTAAGCTTGTCCACCACCACCATGATTGAATCATGTTGCTTGCTTGTTCTGGGAAATCCTGTGATAAAATCCATTGTTACCACATCCCATTTCCATTTAGGAATAGGTAAAGGCTGTAGCAACCCTGCTGGGTGCCTATGCTCCGCCTTAACCTTCTAGCACTCCATACATCTGGCGATGTATTCAGCAATTTATTTCTTCAACCTAGGCCAAAAATAATGGCTTTTGACTACTGCCACAGTCTTTTGATATCCAGGATGACCAGCATAAACCATGTTATGCATCTCCTTTAGAATTTCTAGCTTCAACTCTTGGTCATTGGGTACATACACTCTATTTTTATACAAAAGTAAACTATCAGTTCCCAAGGTGTAACTTTCCTTGGTTTGTGGTTTCTCATGCTGTTGTAGCTTTGCTACAAGTCTTTTGTATTGCAAATCAACATTTGCAGCTTCAAGAATTCTTTCTTTAATCTCAGTTCTGTACATGCTAATGGCTATAGAATGTAATTTGTGCGCTTTGCTGCTGAGTGCATCAACCACCTTATTTTCTTTCCCTTTGATATGCTAGATATCAAAGTCATATTCACACAGAAATTCCAGCCATTTAATTTGCCTGGCATTTAAGGTTGGCTGATCAAATAAATATTTCAGACCGTTGTGGTCTATTCTTAATTCGAATCTCTTGCCCATGAGGTAATGTCTCCATTTCCTCAAGGCGTGGACGATTGCTGCTAGCTCCAAATCATGGGTGGCATAATTCTTCTCATGCTCTTTCAGCTTTCAGGATTCATAACAAATTACAGATCCCTCTTGGCTGAGAACTCCTCCCAACCCTTCCTTACACACATATGTGCACACTACGTAATCCTTACTTGGATCAACAATCTTTAGGATTGAAGCACTAGTGAGCAGCTGCTTCAATTGCTAGAAGCTGCTCTCACATTCATCGGTCCACTAGAACTTCTTCTCCTTCCTTTGCAAGGAAGTGATAGCATGATCTATCCTTGAAAATCTGGCTATGAACCTCCTATAATAACCTGCCAGACCCATAAAGGATATAACTTCTATCACATTTCTTGGCACTGGCCACTCTTGAATGGCCTGTACCTTCTCAGGATCCACAACGATCCCTTCTTTAGAAATAATGTGTCCCAAGTAATGGATCTACTTTTGGTAAAATGAGCACTTGCTCAATTTTGCGTAAAGCTGGTGTTCTCTCAACACCTGCAGCACCATTCTAAGATGTTGTTCATGTTCTTCCTCTGTCTTGGAATACACCAAGATATCATCCAAGAAGACTATGATGAACTTGTCCAAATAATTTCTGAACACTCCATTCATTAAGCACATGAAGACAACAGGCGCATTGGACAGTCCAAACGGCACCACAGTGAACTCATAGTGACTGTACCTTGTTCTAAAGGCGGTCTTGCTGATGTCTTCATCTTTTATCCTCACTTGATGATATCTATATCGAATATCTATTTTCAAAAATACTTTCGCATCCTTTAACCGATCAAAAAGATCATCAATCCTTGGCAAAGGATATTTGTTTTTGACAGTGACTTTATTGAACTGTCGAAAGTCAATGCACAGCCTCATCGTCCCATCTTTCTTCTTCACAAATAGGACTGGGGCTCCCCACGGTGACACGCTGGGATGAATGTAGCCTTTCTTTAGTAGCTCTTCGAGATGCAATTGCAACTCTTTCAGCTCTGGCATACTCATCCTATAAGGAGCTTTCGAAACTGGAGCTGCTCCAGGCCTTCAAATTTATAGAAAAGTCAATGTCCCTCTTCGGAGGTAGTCCAGGCACCTCCTGAAACATGTCCTCAAACTCTTTGAGTACCCTATGGTCTTCCAGATTCGAGACCACATTTTGGAATACTTCTTCCACCCGGGCTACAAATAATTGACAGCCTTTCCGGTAACATTTCTTCAGCTACATGGCTGAGATTTCTCTAACAGCCACGGCTCTGGGAATTCCTTGAACTGTTACCTGATTTCCCTCTTTGTCTAGACATGTGAATCTCTTGTTATGAAAATCCAGAAGGGCATGGTGTTGGTCCAACCAGTCCATCCCAATTAAGCAATCATATGAGCCTAAAGGTAGAATGTTCAATTCAGCCTTAGTACTCATTCCTTTCATGTCCACTGAACATGACTTAACCAATTCAGTGACCTTCCTCTTGGTCCTTGTGGCTAACTACACTAACCAAGACTTCTCATGTTTGCTTCTCATTAGATGCATACTTTCTACCACTCTAGGATCTACATAACTATGGCTAGCCCCTGAATCAATCAAAATAACAAGTGGTCAGTTGTTGATCATACCTTCCACTTCAATCATGTGCGATTGAAATTCTGCTTGCTTATTGTCTAGGGCTGCATAGATCCTCAGCATTCTGCTGCCCATATCCTCCACTGTTTTAGCTTGCTGAACAGTATGGACGTTCTTACTTTGTCTTTTCTGTGGGGGAAATCTCTGTACCTATGATTCCCTTTACAGCCCCAACACTCCATGGGTGGAGGCCTTGGCATCTTTTCACTCCCTTCAACTTTCCTGGGCTCTTTAAAAGATGACTATCCCCAAGGACTGTTTCTGAAAAATGAAGGCTTGCTTCCCTTCTGCCTCTATTCTTTCTTAAACCTCTTCTGGTTATCCCAAGCCTTTTGAAAGGTAGGCTTTTCTCTTTGTTGTTCGTATAGGCATTTCTCCCTTCTTATGGTTTCTTCCATGGTCTTAGGATCATCGTATTGAATCTTGTCACCAATGGAAGGTGGCAGTCCACTCAGATACCTCTAAAGTTTAACAACCTCATCTTTGATGAATGGAACATACTTCAGTAGTTCCAGAAAACTTCGTTCATACTCATCAATGGTCATATTGCCCAACTTGAGTTTGAATAACTCCTTCATCTTTCTGTCATAGTATATTTTAGTTAGGTATTTCTTCTCGAAATACCTCTTAAATTCCTTCCAAGTGACCTCTTTCTCTCTTATGTGTTGCACCTGCACAAGCTGATCCCACCACATGGAGTCTTTTCCTTTCAGTTGGTACATTGCAATTCTTCCTTCTGCATGGGTAGAATAATTCTGCAGTTGGAAGTATTTCTTCATGCCCAGCAACCATGTCTCGGCATCTTCCTCCTTCTTATGTTCTCCATCGAATGTTGGAGGTTTAATTTTATTCATCTCTCCTTTCAATTCCTCTTTTCCATATTTTCGATGTTTTCGTGTAGGGGACGGGCTCGAACTGCTGTGTGTCTCTCTATCTGAATGTTTTTGGGAGTGACTGTGATTTCGGCTACCACTCCTCAATCTCCTTCTCCCCTCAGGGGTTTTGACACTTCTTGATCTGCTTGTGTCACTCCCCTTTTCCAATTTCTTTTCTATTCTTTCCAGGCTCTTCAACATTTTTAAATTGAATTCACCCTGCCGATCCCAGATTTTCATGAGCTTTCGGCTATCAGCTAGGTGAGATTGGGCATCTTTTTTCATCCCTTCAATGATTTTCATCATATGTCCTTCCTTATCCATCTCTTTTCCATGTCCATTAGAGTTCGATCCTTCAACTCCCAGGTTAACATCCTTTCCTTCCTGTTCATCTTCTATTTCAAGGGTAAACTGCACTTTTCCCCACTCCATACTCGACGTTGATTAACTGGGTTTCTGGCCTTCGTTGAATTCTTCACACGCACTCTATGTAATTAAATTTGAAATTTTTCAGGCCATTAAACCTCCGTGAACAAAGTACAATATTTACAAGCCAATTCGAACAAAATAAAAGACATTTCGTTTTAAATAAGTTTCTTGAACTGGAAGTATTATGTATTTCTCCCATTTCTTTGCATCTGAGGCAATTTCCAAACAGTTCTGGCACTCGTCAGTCTTTTGCAATATAACGCACAGACAACTAGAATTTGTCAAGCCTTCATTTTCTTGACAATTCTTCATCATTCATAAACAATCCAATTTATGAAAATGTTTTCAATTTCACGAATTTTCTGAGCTCTGCTTGGCTCTGCAATTTCTGGGACTTCGGAACTTCGGAATCTCGGTCCATAAAGATCCGACAATTAAAAATACGAAATCCAAGTCACCCTTTTCGCAACTCGCGATCTCACGAGTTCGTGAGTCGAAAACCTTCGACTCATTCCTCTAAACGCCGATACCTGAGATGCGACAAGGGTATGTCTCTTTTCTTTGTTAGTGCCCTCTCCACATGTAACCATAGGCTAGGCTTAAATGTCAGCGCCTCTCTCAACTCGTACCTTCGTGAGTGTGTGAGTCGAACTCTTGTGCTTCCCGTTACGATCTTCCGAGACGTGATAGGTCAACGTTGAGCTGACTCCTCCCTCAATGGACTTCCGCTACTCGAAACCTCGCAACCTCGCCGGTTGAACTGTCGAGCTTTCACCCTCCTATTCTGCGAACCCCTGAGATGCGAGAATTCAACGGAGTGTCGAATCCTATCTCCAAGCAATGCGTGTCCACCTGTCGACCACGTGGGTCCCACCTTATGCTCTGCCACGCGACCACACGAACCTCGTCTCTCAGCACTTTGTGACTCGCGAATCCTAATGCCAATACTTCGGGACTTCTCGCGGCGAGATCCCGAGGCTTCGTGCCACCTGTATTCCACTCACTAGCCTCTCTATGGCCCACACTGTCCTCCAACTGTCGGGGTATTGCTTCTCACAATCTCGCGACCCCCGTGGCCAAATTCTCGAGCCTTTTCTCGCGAGGCTCCGATACATGATCCCACGTGCGGATCTAATGGTCCTCCCACGATTCGGATCCAACAACTATTTTCCTTCTCGCTTCTCACTACTCTGTGACTTCGCGAGTTTCAATGTCAAGCTCCCATGCACTTATCTCATGAATCCACAAAATCGCGAATTACTTTATCCTCCGGGCCCACAGCACAGCTGTTGCCCTTCACCACCGTGGAAAGTGGTACGTTCACAAGGGTCCACGTCGCTTTCAATGACGTCATCGGGTCCCACCTCTCTCGCTAATTCAGAGCTTTCACCCCTAAATACTAAGGTTTAACCTTCGGGCATCTCCTAGCAGATCCAACGACTATCAGGTTTTCCGATCGAGATCTGATGGCTCAAATGGTTTTCTAACCAAATCAGAATTTCGCGTATCACAATTTTACAATCCCCTTTGCAATATCCAAAGGCTTTAAACCTTGTGCACATTCTCCATATTTGACGGTTACAAGGGTTCGCCTTCCATTCTGAACAGATCCTATGGTTCTAACACCATTAGTGTAGAGACCTGTCTCCCCGTGGCCGTAGACCATATCGGCTGCAGTTTCACTGCACCGCTAAACTTCCTGAGTTCTTAATAAAAACTTGTCAAGTGTGTCCTTGACGTTTCAGAGCAAACCAGGGTCCGAAATTGGTCCTCCCGACTCAATTTCCCTTCGCATTCTCAGTCCAAAGACCGCTCCACTGGCCCATCTAGGCTCAGTGTCAAAACCTTCACTCTGATACCACTTTGTGGTGTACCCTTTTTCACTACCGAGGCTTTCAAACCTCTTCTAACCAATCTGTACATGGAATTTTACATAATTTGTACAGACATTATAAGCACATGCATTTAAACAATTAAACACACTTAAATCTTAGAGTAAAATATATAACTTACTTCTACAATTAAACAAGCCATAATATTCAACAGTATTTCATTTACACAGCGGAAAACATGATACATAAATAGCTCAGTCATGCAAAACATGGTCAAAGCATAATTCAGATACTTATCTTTTAACAGCTGTAGAAATCACCAACCAAATGCAGGCCTTCCACGAACCTCCCAGCCGTAGACCGCACTGCTCCTCAACTCAACAGTGGGTCACCCCCGAGCTGGGACTAAGCTCCACCCCAGGGCAAGGAATCCAGACTCAGGCTGAGGTTACAGGGAATTCAGTCATACACAACCACTAGGAAGAAAGCTCTCCCAGGAATCTCCCACACTCACTGCCGACAGACCCTCATTCCCCACATGCCTATTCCACCCCAGGAGAGTGCACCTTCTCTGTCACCTGGATAGTCCTTCGGCTGCCAGTCTCCCTTACCTTGGGTTGCAGGAACAGACCATATCATAAGTCTCCAGGCTCTATGGCAGCTACAGGGTTCCTTCCAGGAGTTCTCTCCTTCCTCTGCGCACTCTCTCACCTGGAGGAGTCACTCACAGGACAACAAGCCTCATGCAGTCCAGTACTACGTGGTCACAACAACCCACGGGGAAAATATACATGAGCTATCCAGCAAGTTTAAAAATGGCAGATGGTCTCACGGATTGGCTCCACACATAGGCTTAGCGCTCAGATAGAGGATGTTTCAGCCTTTCATAATTCAACACACACATAGGATATTCCCAAAATCAACATAGACTATTTAATTTCCCGTTCTAGAATAGAGGAATACACCAGTTTCCTCAAATCCAGATACAGGCTTCCTCGAACTGGTTCGGTGATGGCAAATGGGTCTCACGGTCATGGCTTCGGGACAGAGAGGTATGGATTATTCAGAACAATCACATGCTTTCCATCTCTCAGGGACGCACGAGGTATTCTTTGCAGAGGTCAAGTTAATCGTACTGCTAAGAGCCTATACACGCTCAGGCAGTCGGGTGGAATGGAGAAGGATCCCCCTCATCGCTCATCTTGGCCGTTTTATCTGCATGCACCAGGGCTGACACTTGTCACCCTTGGAACTGCATGCATTCCATCATCCTGCATCCCTTTTGCATGCTTTCCCTTTCCAAAACTTAGGATAAACAGAAATGCACATGTCTCTTTTTGAAATAATATTAAAATATTATTTCCCAGGCTTAAGCCCCCCTAGGCTCAACACTTAGCCCCTTTCCCACCTTCTAGCCCCTAGTTCCTTGCCCACTCTGTGGATGCTCAGTCCCCCTTCACTCATTCATCGTGTTCAGTCTGCACCTGGCGGTGTTTATATTTTATTAAATATTCTGCATACATACAAGTACAACAACAGGCTCCTAGCCTAACAACCACATAAGCCTTCCAGCTTATACAAAACTTGGCTCACCAGCTTATAGAACACATTTACAATTCATTTCATATATCATGATCTATAAAGGGGCTCGGCCTTGGGGACACTACAGATCCTGAAGAAAAATCTTCTCTGGCTATAATCTCATCAACAAATGTTGGCCTTCCCAGTGCAGGGTTCCTTCCTCCACGTCCTCTGGCACCTGTAGGGTTACTATTTTTGGGGATACGTCCTCTTGTTCCTCGATTTATGCAGACTATTCATTCCTAAGAAAATAAAACTTAATGTGCTTACAAGAATCTAAAATTATCTACCCCAGCAACAACGCCAAAATGTTGGGCACTTTAATTGTCTAAATAAATAGATAATTAAGGTTTTCAATATAAATTGTCAAACCCAGGGAAGTTTTGTTATTGCAAGATAATTGTGCACAGTCTATGATAGATTGATGAAAGCAAACACTAATCAAGTTGCAGTATTGAAAGAAATAGAGTTTTGGAAACAAAAAATTAACACAAGTTGTTGACACAGCTGGAGTTCTAATCTACTATTGCAGAATTGGAATTACACTTGCATAATTGAAATCTAAATTAATGAGTGTACAATAATCATGTATTATCTGTTTTATTCTTGCAGAAGGGAATCTTGTGCTTATTGTGAAAGGGAAATCTATTTTAATTGCAGGAAGGAAATTCACACTTCTAATTACTTTTAGTTGAAAGCAAAGTTTTACCTAGTGCAGAAATACAATTCTCCAGCAGTATACAACACTTGACCTCTAATTCTCATGAGACACACTGATGTGCAACTGACAGGACGGGAATGAACTATAACAACAATTGTACTCTAAGAATGATAATAGAGTAATCACACAAATCAAAGTAACTAATCTAAAACTCAAAACATCAAAACAGAGGGGAGTCTGTGAGGAAGGTGGGCCCTTTCCTTCTCACTGAATCCACTCGAAAAATAGGCTACATTAAGTTTAAGAAACTCAATCCACTCTTTATTAATTCACAAAAAGGGTTCTGAGACATTATGTTCTTTCTTCACTCTTTGTTCCACAACAAATCTTTTGTCCTATGATTACAAAATATCTGCTATTTAAAGATAGATTCATTCAGTTCAAAATAGACTCAGAATAGCCTTGAGAATCCTAGATTCTCAAGTTGTTCATAAGATACAAGATATTTGCCATATTAACAAAATCAGGAAAATGAATCAGTGTGATCCAAGACGTATAACAACAGAAGATCAATCTTCAGGATTCGGTTTTCAGGATCGGTGGCCATCTGTTGCAGCGAGTGTAACAACATTTTAGGACTGGTGTGCATCTGCTGTAGTTGGTGTAACAAATTCCAGGATTTGTGTCTATCTGTTGTAGCAAGTGTGACAGCTTCTAGGAAAGGTGCACAGTTGTTGTAGTTCATGTAACAACATCCAAGACTAGTGCACTACTATAAAAATTGGTGTAACAACAACGATCTTTCTTCATGTCTTGGTTGTCTTACACATTTTGATCATTAGTTGCACATTTATGGGTAAAGTATGAGAAATACTACCAATCAAATGTGTTAAGTGAATAAAATATAAAAGAAATATCAATGACTCATACCTTGGGAAAAAGGGTCTTAGAAAACAGTATAGTATGCATTTATCATAGAAGTGGTAAGGTTGAATAAGAAAAAAATATAGAGAAAAAGGGAAATTTATGGGTCCTAACACTTGACTATTTCCCAACCTCAACTTCCAGCTGCTTATCACAATCTTACTCTCGACCCACCGATAGTTGATGGAATGATCAATCTAACCCTTTCATCAATTATTCTGGTTGATCTTGTAGTCAATTTGGTCACGTCTTTCATTGAACCAGTTGATAAAGTGGTCGATATGATTTCATCCTCTGTTGATCCCACTCTCTCGTTAGGGAGTGCAACCCAAGCGGTCAATCCATTTCCACCTGTCGACCCCATTCTCCCCATGGATTATGAAACCCAAGTGGTCAATTTGATGTCATTATCAATTGATCCTACTCTCCTTCTAGAGAGTAAACTTGATACTTCTCATGTTTTTCTTGTTGATATCGACACTACCATCATGGGTGACATTCCTCCTTCTCCCGTGGAACCCCCTCCAAGTAATAAAGCTATCCTTTTTTATTGGGGTGCACTAACTAGACCTTGTTTTCCCTCTCACATTCCTTTCAATATTATAGTATAGGTTTGTGGTCAGGACGTTCCTCAGACGCTAATAGACAAAGGTGCATCTATTAGTATTTTGTCCTCTATTGCTTGGAAAGCTTTCGGTTATCCTCAACTTGTGTTGGTTACTTAGAATCTGTTAGCTTTTAATAGAAGAACCAATCAACCTTTAGGGACCCTTCCTCGATTTCCCATAACTTTGGTAGGGAAAAATGTCTTTATTGATGTCATGGTAGTCCAAGACCCTTTGGATTTCGATTTACTCCTTGGGTGAGATTATGTCTATGCCATGAAATCTATCATGTCCACTCTTTTTCGTTTGATATATTTCCCTCACGATGGAAGAATTGTTACTATCGATCAACTTTCATTCATTGGCCCTGACTTGACCATTAACTCAATGACCTCCCTAGATGGTTTATATATGCAGACAGTTTCGCCCCTGTCACAAGTAAATTATGTGCTATTATCTCCCATGCCTTTAGTTACCAATGAAGATGAGACTCTCATTATAAGCTCAGTCTCTTATGACTTGGATCTAGTAGTTGACATGGTGATCTCTTTGATAGGGATTTTAGAGCCTGATCTCTTTACCTTTGTCGCAACCCTCGACATGTGTTCCTTCCAGAGTGAGTTTCTTTTGTCAAGTGAAGATCTCTTGGAAGACATAACCAAGTTTTGTCCCTTGACATGGTGTCCTTCTGAAGTGTTTTCCTCTTGGAATCCATGATAAAGAAGACCATATTTGAGCATGGTTTTCTGATTTCAAGCTCGTTAGAAAATGAAACAACGGTCTGGGGATTGAACCTGGATTCTCAAGCATAGTTCTTCTCCTATGTCAAGCTCGTTAAAAAATGAAATAACCTCCCCCTCTCTATTTGATTCAAGTCCTTTGTCTAGTATTTGAAGCTTCATTTCATCTGCCTTTGCAGTTGGACAAAACGAAGCTTGGGGGATAATGCTTATAGCCTCTGGAATTCATGCTAAAGTTAAGCCGCTAGCTTCTTAAGCTGGGGGCTAAGTAACAACCATGTGAATTTGTGAACCATGTGTTAGGAAGTCACAAGCATAGTTTTTAATTTGGTTCAAGCTTGTGTAAAAATGAAACCACCTACCTCAAGCATATTTTCCTCTGGTTCGAGCTTGTGTAAAAATGAAACTAGGTCCAAGCATGGTTTTGTTTAGTTTTAATCTTGTGAAAAAAAAAAATCTATCCCAAGCATAGTTTTTTTTTTTTGTTTTAAGCTTGCGTAAAAATGAAAACAATCTCGAGCTTAATCTTTATTATTTATCATGCTCATAAATCAATGAGAATGTAACCGAGTATACTTTTATCACTTTTTGGGACTCGTAAAGTTTATACCAAAAAGGAAACCCCCTGGAGTTCCCTTTAAGCTATGTTTAGACTCTCTAAACATGAAAATATTTCTGAGCGACCATGTTCTTTTCACGCTCGTAAAAGTGTTTCAAGAAAACATCTGATGAGCGGTATATTATCTCTTTTTTGGTCTCGTCAAACTAACTTATGAAAAAGGACATTTTGGAGTTTTCTTTAAGTGTTTTTAAGACTCTCTAAACATGACAAACCCTTGAGTTTTCTTTCTTTGGAATCATAAAACAAGCATTGAAAGGCCCATATGGGAACGAACCACTCCTTCCTAGGGTTTGTTAAAACTACTCGAGGGACTCATCTGAAAGATGAGCTCACAATTCAAGCATATGTTATCCTCCTCAAGCTTGTGTAAAAATAAAGAGGTACTCACCAGAAATGGTTGGGAGGGGGGAAGGGGGGGGAGGAATTGGGAAAGAAATGTTTCTAAACCTATATTCTATGGAAGAGTCACTTTTGAACATGACACCCTTTCACTCGCTTTGTGTCTAGGTTGGAAAATCCACTTATCTCTTGATCATACTCCTTTATAATATTACAAATTGTATGTGATTCTTGTTGTTGAGTTAGTGTTTCCAAAGCAGTTGTCGTGTCATCAATAAGTTCAAAGAAAATTTCAACCCGAAAACCCTTCTATTGCATCGACCATTTTTGCAATCCTTAAGCCTACTATTGTGTCATCCATACCTGAGTCAGTCTTGAATCACTTGTTACTCTGATCAACTTCAAATCTTGTTACCTGTTTTATGTCATTGATGGGGGATACATTAAGGCCCTCCTGTGACGAGTCTTTTCCTGTCAACTTCAAATCATTATCCAGGAATTAGACTTAGAAACTAATTGGTACCTTGGAACTTGCATGCCTCAATGGCAGGTTTCCTCTCTTTCGACAATGGGTTTTCATTATTAACCCATGATTGGGAGATTTTGCCAAGTTTTTGACTTTAGCTCATAAATTCACACCCATTGGATTGTACTAGTGTACCTTGGGAGTCATTGACATTAATGGTTATTTCCGTCTCACTTGTTAACGGTATACACTAATGACCGGTAATCAAGTGTTTTCTACCATGTTCGACTTCGGCACATGTATTTGCATGGTTAGATTCATACTATAGAGTGATGGAGATGAAGATCCTAGATATTTTCTGATAGATTCAGGTTGCATTGGAGTATATTTAGATTGTACGGTTACATAGCTACACAGTGCATGTCTCGTGGCTATGTTCAAATTTGAGTCTTTAACAAATAGATCCACAATGTATTTTTAGTGGTTATGTTCATATTTGAGTCATATTGGCATGGATCCACAGTGTATGTTCGGTGTCCATGACATGTCTCACATGAAATGGACCTTTTCATGTTTGAATTTATGCTTTGATTTATTTGTACTTTGAGTATGGGAATTCCTACCTCAGTGATGATATATTATTGTACTGTATTTCCTTGTTTGTTGGCAGGTTTTTGACCGGCATGTTCCTTGTTCCCTACACACAATCGACAAAGTATTTCAGCTATCACTCTGTTCTAAATTCACACTTTGGGTGGATATCTATTACACATTATTTTTTTCACCCCTATGACCATTAGTGATGTAAACCTATCCTTTGTCTTGAGAAGGATCAATGGCCTTAATCCCTGCAGAAGAATGAAGACACATTTTTCCTAGAAATACGAAAATCATCATTTCCCTTGTAAAAACCTTATAAAAAGGGATCGTCACACCTTTATTAGTGTTAAGGGTGTGATGATATAGGATATTCATAGGTTTCACCATAGTGGCATGCGACGTCATCGCAGTTTTCTTAGTGTTAAGGGTGCGACGATTTTCGTACAAAGGAAAATGAGGAATTTCTCAAAATTTCTAGAAGAGAAACTTTGAGGGTGAGGTGGCCTCCAATCGGTTTGGATCTGAGTCACATCCCTGATCTCATGGGATCATCCTAACCTCCTCACCCTATCCTTTTCATCTTATAAAAGGGGAAGAGTTCTCATGGGAAAAGTTAGTTGGCTAGAGCTTGATTGGGTTTTTGAAGTTAGCTTAGAGCTTGATAAGTTTTGATAGAATTATGATTTATGTTGTCAAGATAGATTGTTAGTACCTTGAACTTATAGTCTCAAAATATGTGGAGAAAGAAGTGTGTCAGAAGAAAGGAACTGTTGGAAGGAACCTGAAAACATCAAGGCATCTGGTTGTATCTTTCTTCCACATTCTTTAATACAGTGATATATTTATTTCCCATAAAAATGGTCTTATTTTATTGTGTGACTCCTTGATCACATACATAGGTTTTGTTGAGTATACGTTGTTGCTTTCGCTTCATTGGCTTGTGTTTCTTTTTACAGTTTCAACATCCCATAAGCCTTGGAACAACGCGAGGATGGCACTAGCAAGGACAAATGACATTTAAAAGGTATGTCATTTATCTGTTGTTAGTTAGTATGCTTGATAATTAAAACTTAGGGGTTATGAGGAAAGTCTCTCTATGGCTAGGGTGAACCACAACAGATGGAAATGACTGAAGAAATCAACTCTATCCCAACAATATGTTATATAAACTAATGTGCAAGGGAGATAAGAAAAAGGTATACCTCATCCATATGTTCGATGATGTCCACCATTGAGCACTTCGACCCAAAGCTATATATACTTGTAACAAGTTCTCAACAAATAAGAAAAGACAAGCATATGGTGGCAATGTAGAAGGTTAGGAAATTAGATAGCATAATCCATCAATATACATAAAAAATACACCCATGGATAATAATTCATATATTTTCAAGATATCAATTGAATGGGAAGAGAGTATTTCTATTAATAAATGATCAGCAGAAGTGAAAATATTACAGACTTTCGTGTCGGCACGGTTCAGAACTGAGAAACTATGTTCCTTCCAACTAGGCCTCCACCACTTCAATCCTCCACCAAAGGCAAGCTCATATAAGGTAGACAATGAGGTTCTCCATCGATAAGGGAAGAGTTTGGGGGATGAACATTGTGTTTAGACTTAAAGGACAAAGGGATGCTGACTCAATATGAAGTAAATAATTTCTCCAGAGTAACTTTGCTCTCAAAGTTGAATTCTTTCTCCTTTTCCATAGCTCGGAATTGGCTTCTTTATAGCCTTCAAAATGCAACTGAAGGGCCAAGTCGGAATATTTCTAGTGTATGGAAGGCCAAGGATCAAAGATATCCTATTGTGACATGGAAACCTGACATTTAACTTTGATTTTCTGGCACAAATCCTGATGTACGTGGGCTATAGTGGAGTAGCCTACATATACTATTGTTGTATAGGGTGCAAGATGTGTACAAGTGGAAAATTTTATATTTTTGACTCTGAATTTTAGTAACAGGGAAGATAAGTCTGAATAGGAAAATGGAATAAGGCCCTCTCTGCAAGATTGCATAGGTTGAGGAAAATATTTCTCTAACAGATGCCCCCTAATGTGTGAGGTCAGAGGAGTATTTGTAATAGCTGAAATACATTATAAATAACCCAGAAGTGGAGTGGTAGGGAACCAGTTGGATGAAATCGGTTGCTCATTACATTCTATACCAAATTTGCATACATGGATACCAAAAATACACTGCATATCCATGTGAAAATATACTAAACAAGTTTCCATGGCCATGAATAGGAAAATACAAATGCGATTAAATGCTAATTGTTGTTATAGTCACGAACAAGGCCAAGTAGAACCAGTCTCAAAACCAATCCGAAGATATATGTATACTATGGAGTACAATTTGATCTCCCATGATCACTGGAGTCATATAGGTATTAGTCCAATGAAAGGGAAGCAATAGCTCAGGAAAGTTGTGGCCACATAGTAATGTCTTGAAGTATTCTACACAATCCTCCAAAGGTGCAAGTCTACATCATGTGAATAAAGGAGTTGAGGATGAACACAATGAGACATTGTTTGATTACCTATCATTGATGTATATCGTTAACAAATGTGAGACAGCCTACCGATAATGAAATTAGGTATCAAGGCACTGAGTACATTAATACAAGTGTGAATAAAAGAGTCAGTGTCGAACACCTAAAGAATCCATCGATCAGGAGACATTGATGTATTCCCAACTTTCGATCTCGAGAGAGCCTGTCATTGATGAATGCAAGCCTCAAGGTACTCATAAGACTATAGGTCCTGTTTCCAGAATAAATGAGATGAATTCAATGGAAAGAGACCCATTTAAAGGAGAGCATTAAGGCATCTCTCATCAGTCAGAACGAGGTACAAAGCAGGAGCTTCATGATTTGGTGGAAATCGGATGAATAATATTTTCACGAACCAATGAACCTGTGCATCTTTCATGTGTGCCAAGTGCAAGTGGTACACGAAAAAGACCCTCTGAATAGTAGCCAATGATGAAAACTATTGACAAAGCTGAGGAAACCACCCATAAGGCTAATGGAATCCAAGACACTACATGAATCCCAATGTGTGAATAGATGTCTTGTCATCGAGCACAAGGGAAACCACCCAGTCAATGACCAATGATGAAATGTCGACTGTTGGGTTCAAGGTTACCTACCAATGATGAAAGTAGGGCCAGGGTGCATGATAGGACTACAATATCATGTGATTCTGAGACAAACTGAGGGTATTGTTGACATGCAAAGTCAAGAGTTCTGAGGAGTGGCCGACATAGGTTGATAGACTTCCTTTGAACAAGAGCATGAGACATGTGGAGGACTCCGACAGCATATACCCGATGATGAAACCATGAGATGTAGGAGGCATTAATGAAATTCTCTGTAGGGACTGGAAGAGTAACCAGTCGGTAGAAAACACTCTGTAACGAGATCAACTTCCTAAGGCCATGCTAATCCCAAAATTATGATGATGAATAGACTCAATAACTTTGTGCTCTTTTCAAAGGTGACATTACTGCTTCTGATACAAGATACTACGCTCTTCCCACCAGTCTTTTTTTGTTTTTTCATAACAAACAAATTCTATGATACAGAGGAGGAAACAAGTGTCGCAAGTAATAAAAACTAGTTCCAGCAGTGGAACGTACCTATTCTTAATGCACAAAAGTGCATGTGGGATATGGACACTTAGAGGAATGTTCCCTCCTAGGCATAGGGTTTTGAATTGCAAAGGATATAAACAAGGCTCTGCTTGGTTGAGGATGCAAAACTGTTGAGGCAAATGGTTTATAACGCAAACTAGGAACCGACTATAGGCTCAATATTGCAAGCAAGGGCCTGAGATGCAATCACAACTTAACGCCAAAAAATGTTCTTTTTTATATCTTTTAGTCTACTTGGTGTGAAAAAGGGATAAACTTGTGCCAAATAGACATCTTTTCAAAACCAATTTTACGAGTGTGAAAAAGACAAGTTCACTCAGCAATATTTTCAGTTTTTGATAACGAGTCAGAAAAGAGATTAACTAAGACTCATGACCTTTCAAATCTAGGTTAACGAGTGTGAAAGGGAAAAATCACTCAGCAATATTTTCTCTTTTTCTGAATGAGTCAGAAAAGAGCTTAACTCGGACTAGTTTGGGAGACTCTAGGTGGAAAGTCATAAGGGAGGCCAAGGCTCTCATGCAGATCTTCTATGGAATGTCAGTATCTTACAAATAGCTAACATAAGATTGGGAAAACCTAAATCTCTCTAAGTCGAGGAGGATAAATCACTAACTGATTATATAGTTTCCATGATGGATCGGATAATGCCCCTTACTAGAAAAGACATAGGCAAGGGAATTGGATACCCCGTAGAACTATCCCAGTCCAAGGTGATCTCCTCAAAACTAGGAGGGAGAGGACTTGGTGAAAGAAAAACTCTCTCTCATTCAGAAAGTGTAGGGTTAGGAATGTTGATGACATGATTGAAGGATGCATCACCCTCCATAAGGAGAGTAGGATTGACCAGAGATTGTACCTGTACTACCACTTCTTCAATTCTAGGTTGAAGAGGATGCATGGTAACAAGGATAGGGGACACTTCACCCTTGACAATGGGGGTGAGGTCAGGAGAGAATTGTAATGGTATTACCTTCAAGTCAATCAAAGAAGAACCATGTGTGGGGAAACCACAGATGCCTCAAAACTCGAAGAACCCTTAGGTGAGCCCCATGCTTTCGGTAACCCATCAGTGGCTGGAGATAGATGATTAAGGTGATCTCCTTCACAAGTCCTGTAAAGGAATTTATCTTTATGCCTGAGACATCTAGGCTTCTTGATGACCTCGGTGTCGTTCGAGACAGTCAATGACATATTCTCAATGTGATAGATAAATCCAAGACAATCATTTCCTACATGCTGTACAATGGTTGGATATGTGGCATGGATATGACTTGTGGAAATTAGAGTGGTGCCCACAGCCTGTATAGTAGTGTTTGGGTACAGGTTGTCAACATGACTTGTAGAATTTTTTGACCCATCTCCAACATGACTGGCAGAGGTTAGTGATGGAGCTCCAGTATGATTGACAGTGATTGGGATAGCGGTGGTTTATGGCATTTTATGCCAAGGTCCATGGAAAGATTGACTTTGAAACATTGCAGGCCATAAAGGGTTCTGGTTTACCCCCTGTCCCTATCTGGAAAGGTAGTATCCTCCATTTAATTGATTCAGAGAAGTCTGAATGGGCATCAACACTTAACTAAGCAAAGAGACGAAAGTATGATAAGGACTATTCGAGTGAGGATATATGTTTCCACCATGTAAAGGGTTTATGTGAAGAGGGTAGCCCAAATCATAAAATTGATTCTCCCCATATGAAACACCCGAGGATACATAAGGACTCATCATAGGAAAAGTGTTTGAAGAAACTGACATGGCAGACAAAGGATACATGGATGGAGTGTAATAAGTAGAATAAGCACCCATCTCAGTATTGGCTACTGAAAGAGCATAACTAGGACTGGATCCATAAGAGGGGAGGTTCCAACCTCCCATCGTAAAATATGGATGAGGGACATGACTCATATCAAATGAAGACATAGGCATCGGGGCCATGGTGCCCCCGGATCCAATGTTGGGATTCATATAAGTGGACCAGGGAGAGGATTGCAAAGGTGAATGCATATCAACAAGAGAATGACTAGAGACCCAAGGTGCGAACTGAGTACCATAGTTATGCATACCATTATAAAAAATGGAAGGACTCATCCCCATGACAGGAGTAGGCATCATGGGGTAGGTAGCGGTGAACGAAGGAGAAAAAGAAACTCCACTATCCATGATAATGAAAACTCAGTAAAAACTCCTAAGGACAACCAGTAATCAAAGAGAACACCAAAAGTCAAATGGCCAATATGCATGCAAACGGGGTGAAGTGGTTGAGTGGCCTCCCTCCTTAAAGAAGGTATGTCTCACCCAAGAGGGGCTTGAGACTCCTTGCTAAAGATCGGAGGTAACAAAATCAGTTATAAGGGCCCTCATGGCCTTAACAACTAGTCGTTCAGATCCCCCCAGAGAGGTAATACTCCATAAAGGATGTGTGTTGTTCGACCCTTATCTGACCTAGGGTACCTGCAGAATAATTCCTGCAAGTAACCTATGATACACCTAATTCAAGTAACTAATAAACCATTGTATAATCGATGCATAGGCGAGTAGTCGTAAGTCAGGTCCACTGTATGGGTGGGGTAGAAAATCCTGAAACCTTGAAAGTACCGCCTCTCATGGAGGTAAAGGCATTAGCAAGATCCTCGAATATGTATAGATCCCCAGAAATATCTTTGATGCTAGGAAGGTATCGGGGGGATATCCCTTCAACCAACTTCGCGCGACCTCATGATTAACTATGGTGTGAGCGGAGCCTCCTGATCTTACCAATTATACAATGGATTTCTACACTCTCAAACTTAGACACATATGTTGATTTAATTGCCTTGGAGAAGTTTACTCACAAAATATTCCAAGGCACTAAATCCTAGGCTAGTTTGTGCACCCTAGAAAATAAAATCATGACTAATTAATTTTATATTATAGCATCGATTTTAATGGTCGTGATTACTCAAAAAGGAATGGTAGTTAAACTCATGGTGTTATGACTCTGCAAGAAAAGTAAATATGAAAATAATGAAAATTCCTAACTTTAACTTTCAATGAATGATATGCTTCTAAAAATGATGCAATTTTCAAATTCAACTCTACAATTCAGAGGTAAAAATGCAATCTTTCACTATATGCACTAATATAATGATGAAAAATCAAAAGACAAAAATGCCAAGCAATGAAAAATGCCTATTTTTTTGTATTTTCAATATAACAAAACTAAAAATGCATGGACTGAAAAGTAATTTGATGTACAACCCTACTGTGTATAAAAAATAGATAACTCAAGAAGGACACCAAGCAACAAAACACCCATCCCAATGAGCAAGGATAATAAAAATGAAAATATGAAGAGAAAGACTTCGCCCAGAAATTCAACCAAAAGAGGGTTTCCCGTCATCCCACAAGCACTTAAAAGGCACTACAGAGACCCAAGAAGGCTCAACAAGCATCAAATCCCACCCAGCAAAGACCAGACCAGGAAAAAGACAAGACAAACTAATGTATGTGACTGTTTGGGAAAATAGAGCCTATATATGTAGTTTGCAGTCAAACAGCTTGCGTGTATACATGATTGTCAAGGAAAAAGGCACGTATACGCTTTGAAACAAGGCCAGACAAGGGAGAAGGGATGAAAACTTAGAACCAGAGTGAATAGTAGTTGTCAAGCAATGATACAACAAGAACCACAATAGAAATGAGAGCAATCTAAGGAGAAAAGTACTTCAAACCCTATAAAATAAGATTCATCACTAGTACAGTCGCCAATTCTGTAATGAGGAAAATATCTCTTTGGATAGGGTGAACCACAATAGACAGAATGACTGCATAAATCATATTTATCCCAACAATATCCTATATAAAATAATGTGCAAGGGAGATAAGAAAAATCTCTACCTCGTCCAAATGTTCGATGATGTCCATCGTTGAGAACTTCGACCCAAATCTATATATACCTGTAACAAGTTCTCAACAAACAAGCAAAGAAAATCATATGGTGGAAATGTACAAGGTTAGAAAATTAGTTAGCATAATCCATCAATATACATAACAAATACGCCCATGGATAATAATTCATATATTTGCAAGACATCAATTGGACGGGAAGAGAGTATTTCTATTAATAAATGATCAACAAAAGTGAAAATATTATAGACTTTCGTGTTGGCACAGTTCAGAACCGAGAAACTAAGTTCTTTCCAGTTGGGCCTCCACCACTTCAATCCTCCACCGAAGGCAAGCTCATAGAAGGGAGACAATGAGGTTCTCCATCGATAAGGGAAGAGCTTGGGTGTTGAACACTGTGTTCAGAATTAAAGGACAAAAGGATGTAGACTCAATATGATGTAAGTAATTTCTCCAGAGTAACTTTACTCTCAAAGTTGAATTCTTTCTCCTTTTCCATAGCTCGGAATTGGCTTCTTTATATCCTTCAAAATGCAACTGAAGGGACGAGTCAGAACATTTTCAGTATATGTGTTTGCACCCAATTCGTCACTTGGTGAGAAAATAAAGGGTGCTTACATGCCCAGTTGGGTCTTGCTGAGCATGACAGCTGTAGAGGAAAGAGTTAGGAAAAGAACAACAAAACTATAAGCAAGAATTAAATTAAAACAAACTAAAACTATGAGCATATGGAAAAGGAAATAACAAACACAAAAGACCAATATCACCAATGTTTTTAGGCTGATCAATTGATGAAATCCAAATCACAATGAAGAAAGGGGACTATGAGTCCCTTCTTTCTCCAATGGAAGGATCTTAAGGCCCTCACAAACTTGCTCTCCTTACAATAAGAAAATGAGAATGATGGTGAAAGAACTCCTAGCACATCCACTCAAGAGAGAGGTGGATAGCTCAATGAAATGGTGCTAATGTGTTATTGTCAAGGAGTGAGTCCTTAAAAC
>ML777886.1:1128615-1149811 GCA_009831015.1 Picea engelmannii
GGACGCGACTCCCAGAAGCAAAGGGCTTCATAGAATCTACTGAGGTGAGGAAGTGGTAGAGGTACATGGACGAAGTCAAGAAGTGGGAAGACTCAAGACTGCCCTTGGTTGGAGGGTGTATGATATAATGAGTGGCCGCAACCGTGTGATAAGGTCGAGTGTCAGGGGGATGCCAAGACCGAGGATAAGTTGTGCCAGAGGTGGGACAAGGTAAACAAATTTAGAGGGTAGAGGCAAGTGACCTATGAAGTACTCTGAAGATATGGGTGATGCCGGCAAGGGTAAATGAGAAGTAATGCTCCAACCAAGAGTGACATGGGTTGCATGTGGCCAAAAGGAAGCAAGTCGCCAATGATGATGACAAAAGAAAATGACTGGAAATAAAGGCATTTGTATAATAAATAATGAATAATTTGGAGAAAAGTGTACAAATACAGAAACAGGTGCCCCAGTGTGAAATGAATGCCCCAGGGAGGGTAGAAATTTCTTGGAAAACTGATGAAGGGTGGGGGCCCCATTGGTGAGTTTCTGTATGAGGTAGGTGAAATGAAGATAGGTTCGCAGATGGGCAAACTGATGGTGGATGAAGTGGAGGGTTCATGATCCTGTGGAGGTGCAGGTAAAAAGAATAGAACCATAAAGCGATGATCCGGGAGTCCATATGGGAAGCTAGCAAAATGAGGAGAAGATGTATGTGGTTGATTTGCAACATGATGAAAGACTATTGGGACTCCCATCCCTAAATGGTAATGAAGAACAGCATGAGTGTCGAAAGTGCCAAAAGGTGCTATGCATGGGACAACTCATGTGGGTAAGAAAGCTACCGGGTAACAGTACCGAAGATGCAAATGGAGGTGTGAGTACTGCAGAGCCGGGAATGGGTATCCTAAAGGCCAATATCAGAGGGTGTGACTGGAAATGTAAATACAATACAACGGGAGAGACTACATGCCAGTGCTGAGTATATACCTGAAGGAATGATGTTGAGGGATGATGATCAAGTACCTGCACACAGAACAACCAAATACCCAAAGTGAACAATATCTGAAGAGAATCTAAGATATGAGCATATATTAGATAAAGGGGACAATGCGCATGCGTACTTGGCCATGATATGAAAAAAAGGTGCCTCGGGGGCTCAGGATGAAAAGTGACCCAGGGACGGCTATGATGTAGGTGGCGGGCCGCTGATCCCATGGCTGAAGACAGTTTGAAAAATGGATGCCTTGGTCTCCCGGAATGGTGAGTGGAAGTTTGGCAAAAGGGCTATATATAGCTGTAGGGCCCACATTGCCACCTCATTTGTACCTGCTACAACAGTGACTAGACGAGAAGATTTCAAAGGATATTTGGTGATTCAGGGAGGATGATGCGGCCGATCGACATTCTACGAGTTTCAGATTAGTGGTCTGATCGTCCTGCATAGAAATAGGTTTCCAATTTTTGGGCAGGGTAGGTACGGGGGGTCGTACAGGGGTAATTAGGGGATTTTTGATAGGATGTGGGACCACATGCATAGGTGATCCATTGGAATGCGCACATAGGTGTGCGCCTATCCACTGAATATACGTGCATGAATGAGGGATAGAGGGAATTTAAGGCGTGCCCTAGGGGTGCGCCTGTGAGGTGAACAGGCGCACACCAATGCGTGCCTGTGAGTTGGACAGGTGGGCTCGTGAGCGCAGTTGTATGATGGATAGGCATGCTCATGAGCATGCCTGTGTAGTGAATAGGCGTGCATATGTGCGCGCCTGTATAGTGAACAAACACGCAGATGTGCGTGCCTGTATAGTGAACAGACGCGCATATGTGCGCGCCTGTGGGTAAAAAAACCACGTCTTTGAGACGAGGTTTTAAGGGTAAAAAATGAGTCTATTTAATGCATTTGATGGCTACACAAGCTGATATAGGACTCTATGTTGTGTGCAGGTGACCAGCAGTGACGATGGTCGTGCGGTGGCGAGAGCGAGACTGGTCGCAGTTGTGAGATGCTGTGGCCAATGCGGGGCCTGAGGTTCGTGCGACTTTGGAAACCTGTGGGTTGCTAAAGTTCTTTGAGTGCCCGTTGATATGGGCACAGGAGTATTTACTATAGTTCCTGCTCCAGATGTGGAGTCCAGAGCTGCACTACTTCCTCGTGCGAGGAGAGAAGATTCCCTTCACTGCGATGGAGGATGTATATTTTCTGACTGGGCTCCCTTTTCAGGGAACGCCTCTACCGAAAGAGCCTATGCTGTCGAGGGATACAGCTCTGGTGACGATCGCCGAGCAATTTTTCTCAGGCGAGAAATTCATGTCTGGAACTATAGTGAGCGTGAGTGCTATAGACTCCCTGGATCATCGTTGCATAGTGGCGATGATCGTTCGTGTATACGGGTCACTGGCGACCCAACAGATTAGTGGTGGCCAGCTGGTGGTGCTGGAGAGGGTGGTGGTGGGCCATGAGTGGCTTGCATGGGGGCTAACACTGCATGCGTGGATGATCCTGTAGTTGGACCATTGTCGGTCCACAGGTACAGGAGATTTTTCATTTGTCTCGATCTTGGTAGCCTGGTTTTTGGAGAGGGTGTCGATGTTGCGCCCGAGGGTTTTGCTAGAGATGCTAGGGGAATGAGAGCCACACTTGAGGCGGTGGTCTGCAGTTTTGGTTCACCACGGTGGTGGCGAAGGTGGCCATTACTTTTTAGAATAGGCGGCACAGTTATGGCGGCAGATGCCACAGGTCATACTTCGGTACCCCTATGCTGGGGTGGACTTCCGGGGGGACCCGGACATGGTGTTGCCTCCTGGGGAGGTATTTGACCATCGAGGTATGATGAGTATGTGTATGTTTTTTATTTATGTTATGTTTTGAGATATCATTCCATATGTATGTGATATAGATACTGATACGATCTGTTGTTTGTTGTTTGGTGCATGTACAGATGTGGCACCTCGCGGGCATGAGGTGGAGTTGCAGAGAGTGCCGGCGCAGTGAGAGTTAGAGAGGCTGCCACGTGGAGAGAGACATCGACGAGATGAGGCCGCGGGGCCACCAGCAAAGCCCGAGAGGGCAACGAGGAGGCGTTGGTTCGATGACCCTGGTGCAGGGCCATCACACGCTCCTTCGGTGGCGACTGGAGTTGATTTTGATGATATACGTCGTCGTCTAGAGACGGTGTTACAGGACGTGCCTGAGGGCACGTGGATACACATCCAGGATGAGGGATTCCTGGAGTAGTGTATAGGAGTACCGCCACCATGGCGATCTATAGTGCGACGAGTTGTTGTGCTTACCACCATGACTAATGGACGCCTGCCCCCCGGGGCAGGAGGGTCCTATGGGTGGTCCTCCACCATTGCCTGGGGTAGGTGGGGGTGGGCCACCACCTCCTCCTGAGGGAGGAGCAGGTGGGGGTGCGATAGAGGCACCCTGATGTATGATGTATACTTTTTGATTGTATATAGGCTGGTGAGCCGATTTTTGTACCGAGGTGTGGCACTGGCCTGCAGGCAGATGTATTTTTGTATGTAAACATGTGGATGGCCTGATGGGATGATATATATATATATGATTATACATATTTTTTGAGATCTTGATGTTGTCTGCATGTGCTTTTTGTTGATGATGAGGATGTCTATTCTATCTATATGTTGTGACAGGATGTATGAGATGTTTATGTATGTGTATCTTGATGTGATATATGCCAATATAACACCATGTTAGCTATTTCATCTGTTGTTTGATTCAATTGTCTTGGAATGTGTGTAAATGTAATGGAATCAAAATGTCGAGATAATAGTCTAACCTGCAGGTATTTGCGAAAGAGGCACGGGTCGCGTACACGGTAAACATTGTTGAGATGGAGAACGACTAGTTGAGAGTCGAGGAAAATGCTAAGGTGACGAATATGATGATGTTGGGTGTCGGTCAGGAGGCCAATGACAACAGTGTATTCGGCTTGGTTGTTGGTCCTAAACATATGCCTCTGGAATGTAGCATTTCATGTGAGGGGGTGTAGAGAGCCCAAGCAGCCGAAGCGAGATTTTGTGTCCAACGGCTGGTGCCATCGGTGTAACCGATGTGGTAAGATGGTGAAGGAAGCATCTGTCAATAGCACAATGGAGAGTTTAGACGAGAGGGAAGGAGAAAAAAGATTAAAAAATGCTAGAAAAGAAAATAACCTAAAGTAGCATGACTACGTTTAAGCATAAAATTTCTTGAGGTATAACCCATTGACGGGTTCCTTGAATGAGAGGCCTTTGGGGGAGGCCAGGATGTATGCGCCTTTGGTGAGGCAATGTTGGATGATGTAAGGTCCATGCCAAAGTGATTCAAATTTTTCGTGGCCAGAGGTATCATGGGCAATATCATAGGCCAGGACTAGGTCGCCTTCACGAAATGATCGAAGGTTGACATGGCGATCAAAGGTAGCCTTGGATCGTTTTTTAGCTGCCTTGTTGTTCTGTAATGAGGATCAAAAATCTTCATCTAGAGACTCCAAGTTCAGCAAGAGCTGCTCCATTGGAGCAGTTTCAGGTAAAAGCTCAATTGCGGTGCGTAGGGTGGGAATTTCGCACTCGATGGGAAGAGTTTCCTCGACCCCATGGACTAAATGAAATGGCGTGAAACCTGTAGCGGTCTTTACTGTCGTTCGATAAGCCCATAGCATGGAAAATAACATATGATGCCAATTGGTTTTGTGTTTATTGACCGTGCACTGTAACCTGGTCTTGAGGACTTTGTTCACTGCCTCGACCTATCCGTTTGACTAAGGGTAATATGGTGAGGCAAACTCGTGAGAGAAGCCTAACCGAGATGAGAGTTTGATGAAGATCTCATTCTCAAAATGTTTCCCATGATCAGAAATGAGTTGGAGTGGTACTTCGAACCGGGATATGACGTGATTAAAGAAAAAACGCGTTGCAGTGTCAACGGTGTTGTTGAAGGTGGGCATAGCTTCGGCCCATTTGGTGAATTAATCAACAGCGACAACAATGTATTTGTGACCATTGCTGGAGGGGGGATTACAAGTCATAAAGTCAATGCCCCATTTACAAAAGGGGCCTGCAGTAATGACCGGGTGAAGAAGAGCGGGGGGAGCATGAGCTTTGTTGGCATAGAGCTGACATTGCTCACATCGTTTCACGGCATGAATGCAATCATGAAACAGGGTAGGCCAAAAGTAACCGACCCGGATAATCTTTTGAGCAGTGGATATACCCGAAAGGTGGCCCCCACATGCACCATTGTGGCAGTCGTTTAAGACTCTGTCGGCCTCGTCAATAGTCAGGCAGCGACGAAGAATGGTGTCGACGCCCCGCCGATATAAGATGTCGCCGATGAGGAGATAGTGGGGGGCCTGATGGCGAATGCACCAACGATCATCTCGTAATAGGTGGTTACCGAACTTTTGAGTTCGTAGGTAGACGAGAAGGTCGCCATACCAAGGATCATCTGAAGCGATGTAAAAGAGATGTTCGTCAGGAAAGTCGGTATTGACGGGGGCACTGGGTGTGTCAGAGGGGAGGGCCGTGACAAGTTCGGCAAGAATGAGGGCCTTCTTACTTTTAGGTGTTGAGAACTCGAGGTCATACTCCTGAAGGATAACGATCCATCGAGCGAATTTGTCGTTAACTTGTCGACAACTAAGAAAATATTGCATAGCGTTGGAATCTGCGACGATCTTGGTGGTGCGAAGCAGAATGTAATGGTGCAGTTTCTGGACTGCAAGGAAAACTTTAAGAGCTAGTTTCTCTTCGTGTTTATAGTTCAAGGGTGGTCCTGAGAGGTTCTTACTAACGTAGTAAATTACGTGTTCATGATTTTCATCTCCGAGCTGGACGAGGATGCTGGCTACTGATACAGCTGATGCTGCTACGTAGAGGATGTAGTTGTGATTGTAGTCAGGTACACTA
The DNA here is from genome assembly GCA_009831015.1 of Picea engelmannii. Lineage (NCBI taxonomy): Eukaryota > Viridiplantae > Streptophyta > Pinopsida > Pinales > Pinaceae > Picea > Picea engelmannii. Next base: position 1,134,514 of record ML777886.1, read on the forward strand.
ATCAAAGGTGCATTTGAGAGTGCTGCTTTAAGATCGTCAAATGACTGTTGGGCATAGTCGTCCCAATGAAAAGGGATGTCGTGATGTAGTAAGCGAAGGAAACCGTGTGTGGATGGCGTAATCAGGAACAAAGCATCGGAGAAAGTTAGCTTTGCCTTGTAGACTCTAAAGTTGTCGTAAATTCTGAGGAGGTGGAATTTCGGTGATGGCTTTGACTTTAAGGGGGTCCACGGTAATACCACTTTGGGAAATGATAAAACCAAGGAGGCACCTGGCGGTGACATAGAAAACACACTTGAGAGGGTTCAAGCGAATGTTTTACTGACGACACCATTGAAAGATGATTCGTAAATCATCAAGGTGCTGGGTGCGTTTCTTGGATCGAGTGGTGAGGTCATCCAAGTAGGCGAGAATGATTGCAGCCAGATCGTGAAAGATGTATTTCATGGCCCGCTGAAAAGTTGCGCCAGTGTTTTTTAAGCCGAAAGGCATGACACGATATGCAAAAGTACCCCATGGGGTAATGAATGCGGTTTTGTACTGATTGGTTGGGTGGATTTGAATTTGGTTATAGCCAGAGAATCTGTCCATAAAGGAGAGAGCCTCGTGGCCGGCACAGTCGTCGATAATTTGATCGATGAAAGGCGTTGGAAAGTTGTCTTTGGGACATGCATTATTGAGATCGCGAAAGTCGGTGCAAACGCGGATAGTGCCCTGTTTTTTATCGATGGGTACAGGGTTGGAAACCCATGAAGTATAAGTGATGGGATAAATAAATCCTACCATACGTAATTTATCGATTTCGGCTTTGATAGCCGCAGCCTTGGATGGGTGTAGCGGTCGCTGTTTCTGGCGAACTGGTGTGATGTCAGGCCAGGTGTCGATGCGATGCTCGACAATAGAGGGATCGAGGCCAGGAATTTCTGTGTATGACTAGGCGAAAGTATCCATGTATTCCTGGAAGAGGGCTTTATATGCGGTGATTTACTGAGGAGTGCAAGCAGCTCCAATGATGAGTTCTTCGACGATGCCCTTTTTAATGGAAATGTTGATTTTGATGGTGGGGGAAATGTTGGCTAGATTACCTTCTTCAAAAGCATCAGGTGAGGGAATGGGATTGTTGAACCAATCGATAGGCCCTGATGGGATAAAATCTTTGGTTTCGACTGCATAAATGGGATTGTGGCTAGGAGGCATGAGGGCTTCCTACGGAAGGAAGAGAGCACAATGATGTAGTGCGTCCCAGGGAGAGTCTGGGCATTGTAGCTCTTCTAGTATTTCTTCTTCGCATTGGAAGCGACGGGAATATAATGGATCATGAGGAGTGATCTCAGTGACAGTGTGGTTTCCCCCTGATAGAGAAGCAGGGGGAGCAAGGTCAGGAGATAGTGAGGGTTCACTCGACATAAACCATATATTGAGGTACTGAGGGGTACCCGTGGTGGTTGGATGGAGACTCTCCGTAGGGGAATGAGCAGGAGAGTTGGGTGGGTTACGGGGTAAATCCTCAGATACGTCATCTAAGGACCAAGGAGGCATTGGGAGTGCCTCGGGTTCTGGAGAAATGACATGAAGTTCCTCGAGTGGTGAGGTAATGTCAATTATCGCCTCTGCGGGTTGGTGATGCAGGGCCAATTGATGTTGCCTATATGCCAGGATCATAGGACACTGGTATGTAAAATGTGCTAATGAATCACAAAGAGAGAAAGGGCATCTCATGCGTTCATTGACTGAAGTAGTGACATAACGAATGTCAGTGATATTTTTTGTGGAGGACGTAGCAGGGCGTGGGTCGTTCTAAAAGTTCTGGTGTATAGCAGCTAATGTCTGTCGAAAACGTGGCAGTGCTGGACAATGATGGGTGTAGTGGCCATACTCAGAATAGATAGCACACGCGAATTTAGTCCTCAACCCTTTACTACTGGATGGTTGGGTGATCGTGGTGGGACTAGCAGTAGTGGCAGGTGTTGTGGGGGTTGGATTGAGGGGAATCAAATTCCGTAATTCCGGTAGAGATGGGCAGTTGTTGGTTTGTGTTGGCTTTCGGAAGTCACCCCTGGATTGCTAGCAAGAGCAGAGCCCAAAGCCCATCAGTTTTTTATGTCACGGTTTATTTAAGGGTGATCAAACGGAGGAAAGCTCACAACGACAGGGTATCAGCTCAGAAACCAGACCGGGGATGCATGAAAGAATGAGGTCTTGATAAACTCCAAACAGTGAGTCGTAGTCAAGGGTGAGCAGGTGGAAGACTTAAGCAAGGAGAGTGCAAAGTCTATCACAGACATCCGGTTCAGGATAGACTGAAGAAGAATGCATTCGAACACAAAATCCTTTTATATTCAAATACAAAAACCCAGAGGGCACGACAACGCCACAACAAATCATTTATTGTAACCAGTTGCACTACTGTGAATCCTCAGGCAAAAGATGAAACAAAGGTGGAAAAGAAAGAAAGAGAACTGTTTGTTATAAACCAAGAAATCTCAAGCACAGAGGCATAACCAGGACACCAGAGTACCGCTGAAAATTTACAGTCGGGAGCTTAGCTCTACCATCGATAGATACAAAAATGGAAAAAATGCCTACATATACTCAAAAACCACAACAGCAACAGGATCGAGAAAATGCATTGAAGGCTTTGCGTCTGCATGGCTTCTGACATTCTGCAGCCGCAATCTTTGAATAACCATGCAAATTGTGGCAGACGCGATAGATCTTCTGACAGTTACATCGGCGAATCGACGTGCTTTTAATTTATTGCAGGACGTCCCCATTATGGTGGAGACGAAGTCTAACCACCCTCAACCACCTCAATAACTTCTTCTTGGGATTGAGAATGGCCAGGCCAACTCAGTATCTCGGGATAGGGAAGACTTCTCGCGCTGCCATCTGGCACAACCGAATAGCTTGAGGGGCGGACATGAGGGCCAGTGCGAAAGACATGGTGGATGGTAGGAGTGGCGGGAAGAGGGAGCGATGGCAGAGAGAGGTGGCAGAAAGACGCCCCATGGTGGAAGGCGACCAGGTAGATGGAAGGAATATGGGAGAAACAAGCCCGCCTTCGGGTGAAGAACTGATGTGGAAAAGAACGGGACGCGTGGCAGGGAATGAGCGGATGGCGGGAAGAAAGGAGAGCCACGTGGGTTAAAGGGGAGAGGTGAACGGATGACACGCGGCAACAAGGGAAAGGTGGATGGGAGAATGAAATGACAGAAGGAGGGCCCACGCTAGTTAATCATATGGTAGTTAAGGAGAGCGGGGCTGCACGAGCGCCGTTGATCTGGGCGCCTCGATCACGGCCATCGGAGAGCTGCACATGGGAGATCGGACCCCCCCCTTCCGCTTAAAGGTAGAAAGGTGGGGGGGGGTCCAACAAGGTCTTCATCGCCGTTGATCCGGGCACGCTCATATGGACCGTCGGAGAGGTGCGCCCCTGATCCCGGACCCCCCCCCGCCTAAAGATCGAAAGGCAAGGGGGGTCCGAAAATCGCTGTGCGCCGTTGATCTGGGCACGCAAATCTAGACCACCCGGTCTTGCTCGCTGCTTACCATGGGCGCATCATCGCCCAAAACTTTGGACAAGTGGGTTTTAACCCATTCTTTGATATCTAAATCCCTTAGCCAGAAATATCACTAACATTTGGCTCCATGGGGGATAGAGTCGTCCCTGTGATGCTCTAAGAACTATTTTGCAGACTTAGTGCCTTTGTTGTTGGGCTATGGAGTCATTTATTAGTTCGAAACAAAATAAAAACCAAAACAATATTTACAAAACAAAAATGAGGCGAGCCGACTACGGCTCACAGAAAACACTTCTTTAAGAAATGCCCATTAACTGGGCCATTGAAGACTTCATTGCCTTCCAGATCCTGCAACCTGTAAGTGTTGTTAGAAAATGCTTCAAGGATCTTGAAAGGCCCGAACCAGAGGGCATCAAACTTACTGTGTTTTCCCTTCTCCTGCCTGGGTGCATCCCACTTGAGTACCAGATCACCCTGCTCAAACTCTTTCTTTCTGTTCTTTCTGTCAAAAGCCTGCTTTATCTTCTGTTGACGATTATAGGCTCTGTCCAGGACCTGCTCTCTGATCTGCTGCACCTCTACCATATGATGAATTCTTCTGAGCACATGGTTGGATTCTCCCTCATAGTCTTGGAGGAGGTTTTCCACAGGCAAGGCAAGCTGAGTGGGGAAAACGGCCTCAATCCCATAGACAAGCTGAAAGGGCGAGAGACCCAGGGATTTCTTTGTTGTCACTCGATTGGCCCAAAGTGAGAATTTGAGTTTTGAGTCCCAGGCCTTTTTATTGTCCTCCAATAGCCTTTTGATAAGCTAGATTAGACTTTTATTAGAGGACTCTGCCAGTCCATTTCCTTGAGGATAGTAGGGAGTGGAGTGAATCAGTGCAACCCCAAATTGTTCACAAAATTTGATCAGAGGCTCAGACCAAAATGGGGAAGCATTGTCAGTGACAATTTTGCTGGGGCAGCCAAACCTAGCAATGATGTCCTCCAGAAAGCTGATGATCACTTTGTGGGAAGTGCTTCTGGTAGGGACAACTTCTATCCATTTAGTGAAGTAGTCGGTTGCTTTCAAAATCCATCGGTGCTGGCCACTTGAGGGAGGATGAATTTCTCCGATGAAGTCCAATCCCCACTGCTGAAATGGTGCTGAGACCACCACAGGTTTCAATGGCATGGATTTGAGTTGCTGCTTCCCTGAGAATTTATGACATTTAATGCAAGCTCTAATTCCCCTAAAGATGTCAGGAAACAAGGTGGGCCAGTAATACCTAGCTCGGAGGATCTTGTGAGATGTGGTTTTCCAAAAATAATGGCCTCCACAGAGACCACTGTGGAAATCGTTCATAACTTTCTGGGCCTGCTGGGGTTCCAGACACATTAGCAATATCCCCTGGGGATCCTTCCAATACAAGGATTGGCCAACAAGGCAATACCTGACAGCTTTGAGCTTTAAAGCCCTGGCTTTGCTTTTTTCCATCCCATCAGGGGGTCTCAACTCCTGCAGGAAATACAAGATATCTTTGTACCAGGGGCATGTCGATAGTGGTACAGTGCTTTTGGATTCCCTGCTGGATGATTCATCTTGCTCATTGATCAGATTGATTTCCAACGCTTTATAATTGGATTCGGCCATGAGCTTGGCCAAACCCTGCCCCTTTATTAGCTTAGTGGGCTTAATTTCCAGATCAAATTCTAGGATCTTGGCGATCCATTTACCCCTTCTTCCATCTATGTCAGGTTGTATCAGAATGTCCTTCACAGAGGTTGAAGGGACATATGCAATGATCTTTGAATGTAAGACATAGACTCTGAAATCTTTAAGAGATTTTACCAAGGAATAGGCCTGTTTCTCCATGATCTCATATCGGAGCTCTGCATCTCTCAGTGCCTTGCTGAAGAAGGCGATAGGATGTTCTTGCCCTTGATCGTTTTTCTGTAACAGAAATGCTGCTACTGTGTCAAAGGAAGCAAAAGAAAATATCATAAAATCTTTAGAATAATCTGGACTAATCAACACAGGAGCCTCGGTCAATGCTTTCTTTATTTGGTCAAAAGACTCCCTGGGTTTAGCAGTCCATTTTATTTCATGGCCCTTCCTGAGCATGGCTGTGATATGTTTCACCAATTTAGCAAAATTTGAGACAAACCTCCTCAAGAAATTAATCCTTCCCAGAAATGCCTGGACCTCTTTTTTAGACCTGGGAAGTGACAGGGTCTGGATTGCTTCTACCCTATCAGGATCAATTCTCACTCCCTCTACTGAGACTATATGACCTAGTAGCTTTCCCTCTTGCATAGCAAACAGTGATTTCCTGGGGTTCAGGGAAAGGCCAAACCTGCGGCACTTCAGGAAAAATTTCTTCAGGTGAGAGTGGTGCTCAATGTCAGTCCTGGAGAAGACTGTTATATCATCTAAGTAAATTACCATGAACTTATCCTTTTCCCCGATGAAGGCTATGTCCATGGCTCGCTGAAACGTTTCTCCCGCGTTCATCAACCCGAATGGCATCTTGGCATACATGAATGTCCCCCAAGGCGTGGTGAAGGCTGTCTTTTCTCTGTCCTCAGGCATGACTGATATCTGGTTATAGCCAGAAAAGCCGTCGATCATAGATATCCGAGATGCACCGGTAACCCTCTGCAATATATGTTCCATGCTGGGCAGGGGGTAATTGTCCTTCCTTGAACTCTTGTTCAGGTTCCTGAAATCGACACAAAGTCTGATTTCTCCGCTCTTCTTTCTTACTGGGCCAAGTTGGCTACCCAGCTAGAGTATCTCAAGGGGACTATGATTTGGGCGTCCATCAGTTTTTTCACCTCCCTCTCCATGACAGGTAACAGCGTAGGATTTATCTGTCTCAGCTTCTGCTTGAAAGGTCTAGCCTCCTCTTTCAGTGGGATCTTGTGCTCGATGACTGACGTGTCATAAGTCTTGAGGTCTTCGTAGGTCCACGCGAACACGTCAGCAAACTCTCTCAGCAATTTGGTATACCCGATCCTCTACTCCTCGGTCAAACCTTTTGATAGCTTGACCAACTTGGGCTCCTCTGGTGTGCCTATGTTGCACTTAGCTGCATCAGCATCATCACTTGTGACTCTGCCCTTCACTGCCACATCATTCCCATCGAACAATATTTCTAATGGGATCAGCCCTCCTGGTATATGATTGCTCGGCAGTTGAATAATCTGGTGATAGACAACTTTATTCAACAGCTCCCCAGGGTAGCGGTTCGGCTCCTCGTCCGGGTCCTCATCTATATGCGATGCAGAGAAGTCATCGATGGACTGGAGGAATTTTTCGATCTCCTGATCGTCTTCGAATACCCTCCAATGTCTGACATTGTCTGGTACAGAGGGTCTGTATCTTATTTCCACCTTGAATTCATCATCTGGCAGTGCAGGGGCTTCGAACAGACTAGCTGAGAAGGCTTGGAAATCAGCTGGGGCATTTTCTTCCCTTGGAATAAAAGAGATGTTGAAGGCCAGGAAGAAACTATCAATGAGGTCCCATACCTCATTCCTGTAGTTCTTGAGGCAAGGATGTTTGGTCTGGTAGACGTTTCTGACTTGCTGGACAATTAGTTCTGCATCCCTGAACACAGCCACTTCCCTGATTCCCATTTCTTTTGCAGCCCTTAATCCCAGGACCAGAGCTTCATATTCTGCCACATTATTGGTGACTTCAAATTCCAGCTTGTATGACAGTGATATGGTTTCCTGACAAGGAGACTTGAATACCACCCTGGCACCTGCACCTATATTGGAAGAAGCTCCATCAAAGAACATCCTCCAAACAGAGGTAGTTGGAGAGGGCATGCCCTGCTCAAGGCTGAGTTGCTTTCTGATCTATAAAGTGGGCTCAGGCTCATCAGTGAACTGCAATAGGCTAGAACCTAAGTTAGTGTCCAAGGCATAGATGGGATGATTAGTGGGGTTTGCTTCATCACTGACTATGTAGGCTAGCTGGGCCTCTCTGTACAATCTCCTATGCTCCCCCCCAAAGACTGGAATGGTGGCATACGTGAGATCCATCTGCAGCGTTCCTCCAAGTCTCTTAATCCAAGATCTTGACAACAGCATGCCAAACTTGGGGGGAACGTCAGCTACCACTATATCCATGATCATGCTCTTCATGAGTAACTGAAACAGGGAAACTACCAGGTCCTTGATGACTCCCAAACATTGTACCCTCCTGGAGTCAAAAGAGTAGAGGTCATGATAGGCTCTGGTGACTTCTAGTCCTAGCTCTTCCATGACAGCTTTAGGAATGAGGTTATGGGAGGCCCCTGAATCCATTAGGCAATTGTGAAGCACTTTGTCATGTATGTTCAGGGAAGTGTAGAAGGGAGGGGATGAATCGTCCCTGTCTTCTACCATGGGACCTAGGACCACTGCAGGCCTTTCATCTTGGAGATTTATGCAGTCTGTGGAAGGGCTGGGGGCTTCAGATTTCAACAGGTCGGAGAAGCGTTTTTTGAATTCCCCATGTTTGATTAATTCAGTGAGGGGCACAGGGATTCTAATATTTTGAATTTCATGCTCAAAATTAAAGAAAGATGTGAACTTTGGAATTTCTCTAATCTCAGGGGCATGATTTTGGATGATAGGGGAGAGAGGTTGGGCCTTCTTACCTCTATGGTTGTCTGCTACTTCTTCAGAAGGCTTCCCTACTTTTTTGGATGACTCAGGAACATCAGGTGCTGCTCTTCTGTCTGATCTCAGATTATACCTGCCTCGGCCGCCGCCAGCTTTGTATTCTTTGCTCAATTTATTCAGTTGGTTGTCCATGAGGGACTCCTCATATGCTGACTTAGTTAAGTGGGGGAAAGGAGGAGCGACTTCTACAGAGTGGATTTTAGGCTCAGGCTCCTCTGCTTCTTCTTCCTCCTTATCAGCTACAAAGTTGTTCTGAAAGGGGGCCTGAATCCTTTGGTCATCTCTATCTCTTTCCCTTTCTTTATGTATAGTTGGAGGAGAAAAATTGTTTGGTCTTCTGAAACCTCCTCTGTTCTCGGTGTTCTGAGGGCCTTTGTTCATTTGTTTTCTTTCTGTCTTTAATATTTCCATCTCTTCTTTCAGCACATTCAACAGCTGGGTCAACTCATTCGCTTGCGGGTGGGGAACTGATAGGCCGGAGGTGTTGGAGCCAGAAACCAAGGCTTCTGACTTCCCTTTTCTTTTGTTTGTGTCAGCCTGGTTCCTCAGTCTGTCGGCTGCTAATATATTAGATTCCACCTCTATAGCTGCATCTTGCATCTGAGCTAAAGAGGTGGCTCTTCTTTCCCTTAATACGAGACAAAAATCAGGGTCAAAGGCACTAGCATATGAAATTTGAGCAGAGGCTTCGGAAGGTTTTATCTCTACAGGGATTTTGTTATACATCTTATTGAATCTTTTGGAGAAGTCAGAGACAGACTCTCCTTCCTGTTTCTTCAGGGACCCAAACTCGGTCATGTAATATATATAATCTTTTCTATCCCCCCATTGTCTCAGGAAAACATTATCCAGAGCTTCAATACCAACAATAGATCCAGGGGCCAATCCTCTGAACCACTTTCTAACCTCACCATCGAGGCTCTGGACGAAAACTCTCATCCAAACATCTTCATTTTCAATATTCAGGTTATCAGCATAGCTATAAAAGGCAGCCAGGTGCTCCTCAGCAGTCACATCTCCCTCACCACTAAACTTGGGCATGTATTTCAGATAGTCCCCAGCAGGGAGAGGATTCAAAGGCTGAGGAAGAATCAAAGGAGCATATCGAGCAGAAACTATAGAATCCATTCTGTTCGGAGGGGGATTGACACCAGCCATAGGGATGTTGAGTGGAGGAGAACTTGGAGGAGATGGAGTGTGAATAGGTGAGGGAGGAAAAGAGGTCCTTACGGGGGATGACGGAGAAAACAGAGAGAAGTCTAAGGGACCTGAGTGTACAGGTGGCTTTCTCTGTGCAGCAATAGTAATCAAAGGAGGAGTAGTAAAACCTCCTGAGAGAGGAGTGACAAGGATCTCTCCTTCTGATACTAGACCAGGAGGGGAAAACTCAGCAGGAACACTCCTAAAGTTCAGAAAATGGGAAACTTCAGAGGAAGTACGACTAGGAAGCTGAGATTCTGAAAATGGAGTTCTAACAGAAGGAGAGCGCGTATTACCTTTTTCATCGACAGAAACTTATTTCGCAGCTCTCTTTCCCCTTCTGCGCACTGCTTCCAAGTTTGCTTCTGGAGTGGCCAAAGGCAAATGTGGATTTGACCTCGTATGTCTACCTCTCGAAGCCACAGTTAATAAAACAGGATCTCCCCAGCGGAATTGTCACAGTGGAGTCACCAGGTGCACAGTAGCAATCTTCAAGTTCTGATATCTGATGCACCTTCAGAAATCAGTTAGTCGTTTTCGTTCTGCCCAGGGAAAATCTTCAACTTCATCCCCGGCAACGGCGCCAGGAAATGTTGGCTTTCAGAAGTCACCCCTGGATTGCTAGCAGGAGCAGAGCCCGAAGCCCATCAGTTTTTTATGTCACGGTTTATTTAAGGGTGAACAAATGGAGGAAAGCTCAGAACGGCAGCGTATCAGCTCAGAAACCAAACCGGGGATGCATGAAAGAATGAGGTCTTGATAAACTCCAAACAGTGAGTCGTAGTCAAGGGTGAGCAGGTGGAAGACTTAAGCAAGGAGAGTGCAAGGTCTATCACAGACATCCGGTTCAGGATAGACTGAAGAAGAATGCATTCGAACACAAAATCCTTTTATATTCAAATACAAAAACCTAGAGGGCATGACAATGCCACAACAAATCCTTTAGTGTAACTAGTTGCACTACTGTGAATCCTCAGGCAAAAGATGAAACAAAGGTGGAAAAGAAAGAAAGAAAATTGTTTGTTATAAACCAAGAAATCTCAAGCACAGAGGCATAACCAGGACACCAGAGTATCGCTGAAACTTTACAGTCGGGAGCTTAGCTCTACCATCGATAGATACAAAAATGGAAAACATGCCTACATATACTCAAAAACCACAACAGCAACAGGATCGAGAAAACGCATTGAAGGCTTTGCGTCTACATGGCTTCTGACATTCTGCAACTACAATCTTTGAATAACCGTGCAAATTGTGGCAGACGCGATAGATCTTCTGACAGTTACATCAGTGAATCGACGTGCTTTTAATTTATTGCAGGACGTCCCCATTATGGCGGAGACGAAGTCCAACCACCCTCAACCACCTCAATAACTGCTTCTTGGGATTGAGAACGGCTAGGACAACTCAGCATCTCGAGATAGGGAAGACTTCTCGCGCTGCCATCTGGCACAACCGAATAGCTTGAGGGGCGGACATGAGGGCCAGTGCGGAAGACATGGTGGATGGTAGGAGTGGCGGGAAGAGCGAGCGATGGCAGAGAGGGGTGGCAGAAAGACACCCCATGGTGGAAGGCGACTAGGTAGATGGAAGGAAGATGGGAGAAACAAGCCCGCCTTCGGGTGAAGAACTGATGTGGAAAAGAACGGGACGCGTGGCAGGGAATGAGCAGATGGTGGGAAGAAAGGAGAGCCACGCGGGTTAAAGAGGAGAGGTGAACGAATGACATGCGGCAATAGGGGAAAGGTGGATGGGAGAATGAAATGACAGAAGGAGGGCCCATGCTGGTTAATCATATGGTAGTTAAGGAGAGCGGGGCTGCACGAGCACCGTTGATCTGGGCGCCTCGATCGCGGCCGTCGGAGAGCTGCACATGGGAGATCAGACCCCCCCCTCCGCTTAAAGGTAGAAAGGCGAGGGGGGGTCCGACAAGGTCTTCATCGCCATTGATCTGGGCGTGCTCATTTGGACCGTCGGAGAGGTGCACCCCCGATCCCGGACCCNGACCGCCCGATCTTGCTCGCTACTTACCATGAGCGCATCATTTCCCAAAACTTTGGACAAGTGGGTTTTAACCCATTCTTTGATATCTAAATCCCTTAGCCAGAAATATCACTAACAGTTTGGTGGCCCTCTTTCTCACATAGTGCGCAAGGTGGTGGGATGCGTGGAGGAAGTGGAGTTGTGGGCTCCTTCTTCTTTCTCCTGCCCCTAGCGGTAGCGGGGGGGGTAGGGAGTAGGGGGGGAGTGGGGGTCAGGATGGGAATTTTCATGGGAAGGCCTTCCTGTGGGGGAAGGGATGGGTGAGGAACCATCTCAGGTGGATGTAAATACCACACTGGGATTGCTAACACCATATTGGGTAGTGTGAGCGTTGTGGCTACCTGGAAAGCTTCGATACCGGGTGGAGGGTAAAAGAAGGGAATTTGAGTGAGGGGTGGGGGACCTGTCTCCCAAATGGGACTAGGCCCCTAAGGGGGTGTGGATTCATGGACTGTGGGGGTCGACGAGTTCACAGGAGGCTCCTGTGGGAGTGATGCTGCGACTGTTGAGACGTCAGGAATGACTGAAGCCTCCCGAGGAGGATGAGCATCCTCTGTGTGAGGTTCGTTAGATGAGATGACACATACTTGACTAGGGGGAAGGAGTGGTGGTGCTCCATGGTATGTCCCTAATAAGGATGGATCTTTGAAAATCCCAGGACCCATCTCGACGAGTGGATATGCGTCTTTGTTGGTGTGAATGAGAGGAAGAATGTTATCGAGATTGGCAGATGGGTTTGGCTCATAATGTGAGACTTGGTCGATGGTCACAATATTCCCATTGTGGGGCAACATGATTGTCCTAAAGACAGAAGATGCCACTACCTTCATATCATACATGTAGCTACGTCCAAACAAGATATTGTAATCGAGTGGAGCGTCGATAACTTCAATGTCAATGAGAATAGTTTTGACCCCAAGTTCCACGGGGACATTTTGGAAGAGCCCTTCAGGAGATGATGGTCTTCTGTCATAAGCTCGTAATGTGATGGCGGAAGGTATGAGTTCCAGGGAATCGAGTTTCTACCATACCGTTTTGGACATGATGCATGTAGACGCCCCCTCATCGATAATACACCGATGAACGGTGATGTTCCGTATTTTTACTGGTATTTGAATAGCGACCAAGGCGGGAAGACGAGGTTCATAGCTATCAAGGTAAAAGGTGATGAGTCGAGTATCTGCAGGGTTGACTGCTCCCAAGGCAGAAAGTAGTGATTTCCACTACGTAGGACAAGTCTGGAGGACTTCCAAAACTGACATGGCAGCCGGGGATTGTTCTAAGTCATCTACCAAGCTATAGTTATGAGCGGCCCTAGCCTGTGGGTTGTGGACATTCCTGCACAATGGGATGCGAGGGATGCGTAGTGGTGGTTCGGTGGAGGGGTGAGGGATCACCAATGGAGGTCCTGTCAGTGTAGGGTTTGTCTATGGAGAGATAGGAGTAGACTCAGCAGGTGTCTGATACTGACAATTGTGTGTTTGCAAGAGAATTTCTTCCTCACTGGTGAGGAGAATTGTTCGCTCTGTGGGATTGTTGGGGTTGTGGTATTGGCCCACCTGAGGTGGGGGATGCTGCGTGTCTTGTTGGGTGTTTATCACACCTTGATGTGGGATAGGATTTTGCAGCACGGCGGGAGGGGGTTGTTGTGCGTATTGTTGTTGTGCCTGCTGCGGGGCAGGTTGTGTAGGAGAAGGGGGAAGGCTCCCAAAGTCTTTCAACCATTTGAAATCAGCGATCTGGGGACAATGGTGAGTGTAATGACCAAACTCACCACAAAGGGCACAAGGGAAGATGGTTTTCACATTATTCTGCCCTTGGCATTTGTTGTTGTTTCCCCCTTGGGGGTTTTGGTTCCCTTGGTTCTGGTTTCCCCCAGTGGGTTGATGCTGTGGGGGTTGATTCCCACCTTAACCAAGGTTGTTGTTATTCCTATTCTGTCCTTTCTTCTTGGCATTGTTCGATGGATGAGTTGGATTGGTTGTGTTCAACAGTTCAAAATTTTGGTATTGTTGAGCAGCAGAGGGTTGAACAAAATTTACCCCCGCATGAGGATGTGGGGGAGCCATGGGTTGTGGAAGACCAGGAAAGGGAAAGTAGGGATTTTGTGGTGGTACCACTCCATAAGGTACATAGGAAGACGCAGCACTTTCACTAGTACTATAAGCTGACGTGGAGGGAGTACCACTGGTGGTTGGAGGAGGTGGATGTATGGGGGGTGCCGGTGGTGGTCCACTGATTGGTGGAGGTATAGCAACAAGATATGGCTGTGAATAAGGGGGTGGGGGGTAATAAGAAGTGCCCCCATATGTCGGTGGGTATTGATGTGTTCCATACATCAGTGGTGGTTGGGGTTGTGGACCATGGTGTGTGGTGGCACCTATTAGTCTGTCTGCTAAGTGAGACATCCCTGGTTTGTCTTGACCAAATGGTACAGGTTTCGAAAGATCAGGAAGTACCATGTTTAAGTACCCTGACTGTGCGTAGATGAGGTCATACTGTTGGGATTTACTGATGGCTTCCTCTTCAGATTGAGGGAAGGTGGAAGTGACATCCTTTCCAAGGAGAGTGATAAGTGATCTAAGAAACCAGTCAAGGCATTGCTGCTTGGTGGTTTCTTCTTTACACAAACTACGTCACCTACGCCACTCATGAATGTGGTCAGCGATGTGGGTGGCTGAGGTCTGTTTGAAGTTAGACAGTAGTTCTAGACCATTGTCATGGTAGATGGGTAATTGGAAGAAAGTTAAAAACGCCTTGGCCAATGACTCAAAGGTTGTGTGGGACCCTGATTTTTCTTCGACATACCGTTTGGCTGATGGGCCAGTGAGTGTGCATTGAAATAATCGTAGTCTGATAGAGTCATCCATGATGCTATTGGAAGAACACCATAGATGAAAGGTCATGACGTGATTGGCGGGGTCATCCCTTGCCTTTCCTTCAAACTTTGGTATGTCTGAAGGAAGTTTGGTTGGCATTGCAGGCCATGTGGCGTCATGCAATATAGGATCATTGGTGAGCTTGATGAGATCCGGAATGTTGAGAGAGGCCAAATATGGCATTTGTAGTGGGGTGGGAGGGTTAGCTCCAGCCATAGTGTGTTGTGAACCTGACCCGTGATGGGGACTAGGTGGGTTGGTGCTTCCTCCTTGAGAGGAAGTGGGTCCCCCACTTCCATGCAAAGGAGAGAGAGTAAACGGATGACCTTGGGAAGTGGACCCAAGAAAAGATGATCCTAGGATAGTGGCACTCATAGGAGTGTGTGAAGGAGGTACCGATGAGCGGGTATGACCAGATACTCCCCCTAAGATAGGAGGAGGGTTGAGCAAGCGTCGTGAACGATGGGGTTTCTATGGTTCCCCTATAATGTCAGACTAGTAGGGTAAATGTGTGCAAAAAGTGGTGAGAGAAAAATAGAAACAAGAGTCTTTGCTATGATTGTCTACACAATATATATATCCAAATCAAACTATAATCAGATGTGCATCATACATAAATGAGAAAGAAACATATATGTGGGTAAGAGGGTTTTGTCTGCGTGGGGGGAATAAAAAAGAAAGCAAATGTTCGTGTCCTAGAAGACGTAACGTCCTTCCTCTCAAATAGCACTGGACCTTCCAATAGTACTCAACAGTGGGGTCTGAAGTCACTGGAAGAGAAACTAGTGAAGGATGAAGTAATTGGTTATAATGAGGGGTAGAGGGGGCATATCCTGAAAGAGCTAGCGATACTTCCCAATAGCCACACAAAATCCAATCAAGGTACGATTGCAGCCCACAATCGCCACCTGGGTAGATGTCCTAAAGTTGGTCACTAGGTACCTCGGTCCAAGTGCGGCATTTAGATTTTCGGCCTAAGAAATGGGTCACAGGCTGG
>ML777886.1:1150167-1179194 GCA_009831015.1 Picea engelmannii
CTGGGTAGATGTCCTAAAGTTGGTCACTAGGTACCTCGGTCCAAGTGCGGCATTTAGATTTTCGGCCTAAGAAATGGGTCACAGGCTGGATCCCGTCCAAGAGGTGGGTGCCTCAAGGGGGGATGCACAGAACAACTAGACCTCGGCCTTCGACCCTTCACGGGTATCTCCCTACCTTATGGTGATTGGAACACTGGACTTGGAGGATTTGAAGTTCCCTATTCGTCAACCTCTATGTTTGAAAATGTGAGAACCAGATAACGAGGAGTTATTTGGATGCCTATCCCCGAAATCCTACCTAGACTAAAAACTTCTTTTGGCACCTCCTGTGGAGGAAAACGTAGTGAGTTGATTAGAAAGTTTTTAGATGAAGTTGTTTTGTGAGGCTAGGGGTGAAAACCAACCTCGTTTCATTAAAAGTGGGAGTGGATAGTCCTATCAAGAAAAGATGGGGTGTTTTCAGAATCCCTTTGGAGGAAACCTACTTAGACCTCCACATTTCGAGAAGAGGCTATGTGAGTGAGAAAGTGACTTTTGTGTGTGAGTGAAAGTGCGCCAAGTTTTAGTTAATTAGATGTCACCTTGCTTCATGTGGACTTCGCTTGGTCCTTACAAGAGTGTGATTACCTAATTAGCTAGATGTCATTGGTACAACCTTGCGGAATTTTTAAAAGCCCTAGGAAACTAGCATGTAGACATGTGGTCCGTTACTATCCTTTAACTCACTATGTGTGAGTTAATCTAGAAAAAGCATGAAACTATCCTAGATTGAACATGTGGGCATGTGTGGGCCCGTTACAAACCTTTAAACTCTCCTAGTTTTTTTATCTAAGAAAGCAAAATTCCAACCACTATCCTATTTTGTGACATGTGGGCATGTATGGGCCCGTTACAAATTTAAGATATGTTTAAAAAATGAAACTAAGAGGGGTCCCAAAAGGGCCTTTGTCCTCTCCTAAAGGTTTTGAAATTTTGTTAAGGGAGATGAGATTGTTTTCGCAATCTTTTTTTGGTTCTCAAGATCGCTTAAAGGCGTAAGAGAAGAGCATACTCAAGATTGTTACTTCAACTTCAAGTCCCAAATGTGAGTTTAGATGTGATTAAAATTGATGTTCACCTTAGATTGTAAATCAAAGCAAGCCATCCACGTGGCAAAAATCAAATAACGGAAATTGATTTTTTATCCACCTAAGTGCCTATGTTTGTTTGACTATCCCCTTTATAAGTTGAGGGGTCTAAGTGGTGCAGTATTTAGAGCATGCATAACATCATTCTTAAGAAGGAAAATGAATTTCCCCACATCCCAAGACCTTACAATGTTAAATTTAGTTTAGATGCGCGGCCCCTAGTGTAGACAGAGGCGCATGAAGCGCCTGCGCACTAGCAGAATTGAGATAGAAAGCGCATGCGCACAAAGAGAAACTGTTAAACAGGCGCATGCGCACACGATGCGCGTCTGTGGGGTGAAATACCCGTGCGCCTGTGACAAACGACCGAGAAGAAAAATCCAGATGGATTTCTCTCAATTCTCTTGTGAATTGACTGGTTAGCAGGTCGGCAGAGGTCGGTTTATGAACCTGCAAGTTAATGAAATCAAAAGGAAAGCAAAATAAACCCAAATGAGGGAGGAATTGATACCTTCTCCCCAGTGGAGTCACCAATCTGTTTGCACCCAATTCGTCACTTGGTGAGCAAATAAAGGGTGCTTACATGCCCAGTTGGGTCTTGCTGAGCATGACAGCTGTAGAGGAAAGAGTTAGGAAAAGAACAACAAAACTATAAGCAAGAATTAAATTAAAACAAACTAAAACTATGAGCATATGGAAAAGGAAATAACAAACACAAAAGACYAATATCACCAATGTTTTTAGGCTGATCAATTGATGAAATCCAAAGAACAATGAAGAAAGGGGACTATGAGTCCCTTCTTTCTCCAATGGAAGGCTCTTGAGGCCCTCACAAACTTGCTCTCCTTACAATAAGAAAATGAGAATGATGGTGAGAGAACTCCTAGCACATCCACTCAAGAGAGAGGTGGATAGCTCAATGAAATGGTGCTAATGTGTTATTGTCAAGGAGTGAGTCCTTAAAACAATCTAAGCAGCATAACATTACATGAAATTCCTTGAGAAAATGATGTTTCTTCATGGCTTTTTATAGCATTTCATTGGGTGATTATGTAAATCCTTTGAGGTGTGAAAAGGGGCTCTTTAGGGCTCAATTAGGTCTTTGACCAGCCTACCATGCGGATTTAGCTCAGATTTGATGGTCAAATCAGGTTGGGAGCTGGTCCATAAGTGGTTGGGAGGCCGACCAATTCAATAAATGCACCGTTTAGCAGGTGCACGGGTTTTTTCTCTAACAGTCGTGCATCGTGTGCGCATGCGTGCATTGTACATTCCTGTTCCGCGCATATGCGCGTGCACCCATCTTCTGTAAAGCGCCCTTCAATTTTTGGTTACTTTGTATAGTTTTTGACCCTTTTGCAATGCTGTGAAATTAATCCAGTGCCATGAATGACTTCATTCCTGTTTGGACGATGCTGAGTTCTTGTCGCCATGTGCGGACGAAATTTCAGTGATAACAATATGGAAGGCCAAGGATCAGATATCTTCTGTCGTGACTTGGAAACCCGACATTTAATTTTTATTTTCTGGCACAAATCCCAATGTACATGGACTATAGTGGAGTAGCCTACATATATGCTTGTTGTATAGGGTGCAAGATGCGTACAAGTGGAAATATTTGTATTTTTGTCTCTAGATTTTAGTAACAGGGAAGATAAGTCTACATAGGGAAATGGAATAAGTCCCTCTCTGCAATATTGCATAGGGTGAGGAAAATCTTGCTTTAACATTAGGGAAAGTTTTATATTCTATATTGTTTTGGTCTAGTTTTGGGGTGAAACTAGGGAGATTAGTTTGTGTCCACACTTACCGATTTTTCCGATAAAGGTGGGTCCAGATCACCTTTCCATGTTGAAGTCAGGGGAAAGTGGTGGAGCAGTGAATGATCAACTCCCAGATGCAGACCTCTTCTGAATTGAGGACATCCCATAGTATCTTGGAGACATTGTTGTCTTCCTCAGTACAAGGACCTGCCCAGAACATTACTCTGTAACCCATAAATGACATATGGTGGTTCACGTAGAAGACTATCAACTGATTAAGGGACACCTTTACGAATTGGGACTAGACAACATACTGAGAAGATGTGTCTTCTACCATCAAAAAAAAAATATCATGTGGGAATGCCACAATGGAGTTGCAGGAGGACATGTTGGAGGTAAATCTACTGCATAGAAGGTACTTCAAGCTAGATTATTGTGGGATACATTATTTAAATATGATAAATAGTATGCTAGATCTTGTGACACTTGCCAAAGAGTAGGAAATCCATCTCACGGAGATGAATTAACCTTTCAACCAATTCGAGCACTTCAGGCATTTGAGAAGTGATTTGTTGACTTTATTTGACCGATCAACCCACCAACTGAGCATTCAAAGGATAGATACATCATTACCACAACATATTACCTTAGAAGATGGGATGAAGTAGAGGTAGTTCAAGATTGTTCGACAGATACAACTGCTAGATTTATCTTTGAAAATGTCATTACTTGATTTGGATGCCCTAGAATCCTAACCAGTGATCAAGGTATTCACTTTATTAGCATCACAATTACAAAATTGAAAACAAAATTCCTTATACAACACCATAAAACAAGTCCCTACCATCCACAAGCTAACAGTACAGTGGAGGCATTCAATAAAATTTTGGAAAGAGGATTGCAAAAAGTATGTTGCGCAAATAGGGAAGAATGGGATGATAGAGTTCCAACAGTCTTGTGGGATTATAGAACTACCACAAAGAATCTACATAGGTATACCCCATTCAAGTTGTTTTATGGGAAAGAATTTTTTGTACCTGCAGATTTTATCACCCCTAGTATTTATATAGCATAGTCTACACACATGACAGATGACGAATCGGTTACACAAAGGATTGCAGATTTGCATAAACTTGAGGAAGTAAGATTTCTAGAAGACTTTCTTTAGTCAGTTGAGAAAGCTAGACAAAAAGCTTGTCATGACAGGCACATTAATTCCAAAAGATTTAAACAAGGGGATAAGTTACTCCTCTATGATAGCCGGTATTAGAAGCATCCAGGAAAGTTTGGCATGCATTGGTTAGTTCCATTTATAGTTGTGGAAATCTGACACTCTGGTGCAGTCAAGCTAGTGCAAATGGATGGTATCCTTCGACTATTTTGGGTGAATGGTGCCTGACTAAATCCCTACATTTCTCATGATTGAACCAAAGGATTATTTCTCTAGTCCAAGGGAGCTTGTACAATAGTTAGATTTTCATTTTCTGTAATTTATTTAATTCAGTTAATAACGTCGGAATGTGCATAGTGGTGCAACGACATATGTTTTTTTTTATTAAAGTGTTGCTTTGTGCATAAATGCTTACTTGGTTGCCCATGTTTGGAAGAGTCACCCTTACATTAAATGAAGTCATTAAACATGAAGAGGACCCCCAATTTGGTCAAAGGGGTGAAAATCCAAACTGTATCATAGCCCATGTGCCATATGCATCATGTCCATTCATACCCTTTATGGTAGCTACAATAAATCATTAGAACTTGTCATCAATCCATAAAGGAGTGATATGCGTAGATGTCATCAATATCCCCGTCAGGATTCTCAACCATTAATACAGTAATCCCCTCAGGTCGACCATGTCCCTGTCAATCCGTTCATTAATGCCCAAATCACCTTAGGGATTTAACCCCATTACCACTCTCATCGAATCTCGAACATCGGAGCTTGAGATTGCATTGTTGGCCTAATAATGAGTATATTTATGAGTAATTACAGAGCTCTCCACTTATCCCATTTATAAGATCTTGCAAACCCATGGGTGAGCTTACTTTTATCTTAGCTATCCTTTGGTTTGCACTATCTACACCCTCATCTCGTCTATGAAATCCTCCACTCCCTAGTCGCGACCCCAACCCCTAACTCATCTAACCTTGTTTTCCAACAATCCAGAGACAACATGCCGAGAGAAATAGGAGGCTGGTGTTCAACTCCAAAAGAATAAATTCCAGATGAGCTGTGTGATACCCAGGTTGATATCATGGATGATGTCAAGGGGAAAGTTGAGAAAGTAAAACTCCTCGACCTCGAACTGATGGACCAAGTATTGTTTCCGCAGATTAATATTAGTGTGTTCTGGGACTTGGATCCAAATGCAATGGGAGGCATGCAGTTTCTTTCAAAGACAAAATTCATGAACCTTTTTAATTCCACCATCTTGCACCTCAGGGATTTACTGGTCTTTGGAACCACTTGTGAGGTTGCGCGGTGCACCAAGTTTTTGATCATCTGAGTGCATGACAGAAGCTTATGGCTCTATAGAATATATCCAATTCATTCTAAGGACATCTAGCAGCTCACCAGATTTTCCCTTGAGGTTAAATATATATCTAAAGGATTCCAAGGCACAAGTAAGCATGGGAAGAAGAAGGGAGAATTCATCCTATATGAGAAATTCCATACACAAAGAGGTGGACACACAACCAAAATTGATCTGATCCTACCAAAGATGGTTCAGATAGCCTACTATGTGATTGCTAGTAAGGTTATGTTCTCGTACTATAAGGGAGAATGTACTACAAACACTCTCTCAGTAGTAGACTTCTGCATGAACAGAGCAATGTTTAACTGGTGAAACTATTTTCTAGAGGAGCTCCTCATTTATTGCGAGGGAGCTTAGGATAAAGGAGGAAATTTCACATATGGATACTCTCTCATTGCATTTTCAATGTGGAAACGGAAGTCACCCACAGGAAGACAATTGGCACCTACAGATAAGGGGTACCTAGAAAAAATATTCCAACCTTGGCATTCAAGGTTGGACTTAGAGAACATGGAGTTCAAAAACCCAGCGTACCTGAAGTTGTAAAAACCAGCTCATCGACACAAATCAGTGGTTGTGCATAACACAAGAGATACTAAATTTAAATACAAGGAACAAATCCTTTGTGTTAAATTGCCACTACACATTTTTCTATTTGAGGGATGCAAAGCCTGAGGACTTCCACATGAGGCCACTACTCTTATATCTGGATGAAGAATCCTTTGACAAAGAAGTCATGTCATGGTACGATGTTAAGCGCAACCCTCACAAGTCAGGTACGCACTACCTATTTCCTCCATAGCTCTTGAATAAAAAGGGGTAGGAAGAAGAATTCAGTCTGAGTTCTAGTCCAATAGAAAAGAACTAGAAGGTCCAAATGTCGACGGACTTAGAAGAAGAAGAGGATGACCAACCACTGGAGTGGAAGAAGAGGACATTGCCAATGTTTCTGCAACTCCCAGAATAAGTCATCTTATCAAGTAGGGATGTGAAAGAGATCCTCGGTGTTTAGTTTATAGGGGATGTCTCAGTCAAGAAACCTCGAATAGGAGTTTCCCCTACAAAATTATAAATCCACATTCGATATCCTCGGCTCTACCTCGTACTCGGTCCACTACTCGTGTTTCCCAAACTATGATTAAAATCACATATGACCCTAAGTTAGACACCAGTGTATACACGACCCTCATTACCAAGCAATTCCCATCGCCATTGCAAGACACTACTGTTCCCTCCCAACCCACTTTGCCCGAACCAATGCAACTAGAATTCACCAAACCATCCGAGCATGTGGAAGAACCCATTAACTCAAAAACTGCAGCCTAGACCCAGCCAGTTTCTCCAAGTATACCCATTATGGTCACTCTTCCCTCAACATAAATCCAACAACCATAAGTCCCAAATCCAATACCACAAGTTCCCATTACCCAGAGTCCTCTCTCAATAGTCAGCGTTGAGATTCCAATTATCAGAAGTGAGACTCCATAAATTTCACTACCTACAGTGACAGGAACACAGTCAGTTCAGAAAAAAATCCAAACACCATCAGTATAGAGCACAAAATCACTGAAGCAATAGTTCGAGCCAATACTACATAATCCATAATGGTGTGTAGAGTTACTACAACTTTTCTTGGAAAAGACAGAGGATCTCACCTTACTTCCAGCAGCTATGAAGACTAGGCTTGCATGAAAATTTCAAGGTCTAGCACGAGGAGAAGAATAAGTGGATATTCCCTCAGAACATTCCATGGATAGCAGAGTACCACTTCAAGATAGACTACCCCTGAATGCCACTCTTCAATCTGGCGAACTCGCTCATTTTCCAACACCACAACTAGTAGGCCTTATCAAAGCCTCTACCGACTAGTTAGAGCATGTGATCTAGTAGGAAGAAAGGGAAGTCAACTTATGGAATAAAGAAGGACTCCGGGTGAAAACAAAAAGAATGCAGGAGGAGTAGTTCAAGATTAAAGCAGAGAAGAATTTGAGAAGGTAAAGGAAAAATTAACAAAGGCCTGGACTACGTTCAAAAATATAGTGCCTCAGTTGTCAGAATCCAACACAACAGACGACCCATCCAAGCATATTGAATTGGTTCAGGGCTCCTAGATTGAGCTGGCTGCAGGAGTTGAAAATATTGAAGTGAATTTGTGACAAACAATACTTGAAGTTGAATTACAACCTCGCAATATAAAGGAACAGTTGGAAAATTTTGTTCTAAAAGGAAACAACGCCATAATAACATTGCACAAAAAGACTGCGGAGTGCACCACAATTTTTAGAGATATTAGTGATTGGATGGGAGTTATATCATGAAACAACCAGACACTGGAGGACCTATTCTCAAAGGTCCAATATCTCAATGAGGAAGAAACCAAATCCTTAGATTCGTTGGAACAACAACCAAAATTTGATGAAATTCAGCAAGTCGACAATGATCTGAACGTAATGTTTAAAGCTCAGACAATGGTAAATAAATAACTCCAAGAATTTTGAGTAGTTTTCCAAGACTCCTACCTACAGATGAATCAAGTGGACGCTATCGTTGAGTCATAATGGAACTCCCTTGTTGCATACAAACCAGAGGAGTTCACCACATACACAACCCAATAGTTTGTTGTGGAAGCTTCAGTACTTGCCAGGAAGTGGCAGGATAAAGTTAAGAACTTTCCGAAGTTCAGGAAAAAATCCCTAGAACTGGTACCTAAATTGGGCCCTTTGTTTGAAAAATATAAAGAAGAAGCAATCCAATATGGAAGTGGAAGCAACCTAGAAGAAGAAGGAAAGGACAAATAACAAGCCAACCCAAAGAACACGAAAGAGATAAGGGCTTGACTCGAGGCAAGTCAAGGATTGTGGTTGGAGCCTATTGGGACCTTCATTTTGATAAAAAGAAGTTGTGCAATCTATTTTGGAATCATACAACCGACCAAAGGAAGAAACATAAATCATAGAAAAATGAACGCACAATAAGAAATAATTAGAGCAACAAATAGTTGGAAGGACAATGCAACACCTATTTTGGGAGAAAGAGGTTGCAACTGAATCAAGAAGCATAAATAACTCTTAGGTTCTCAACCAACAATATTGGATCATACTATACATATATGGGATCAATATGATTGTAAAAGGTTGATTATTGTTGTTGGGTTTTTCTAGAGTTGCTAGAGTCATTATTGCTATCCTTCATGTTGTTGTTATCTAAGTTCTAAGTTTTGGGTTTGGAACCAGACTAATAATGTAATATTGTCATGTAGAACTGTAGTGTTGGGAAGAGAAAGGGACTTAGATAAACTTTGCTCATTGTTGTACAAAGAACTTGTTGTTATCTTTGGCATGACGTATTGTATCTGTAACTCAAGTTGATCTTGTATTTTGAGAAGAAACATATTATATGATAATATAGTGGGAGAACCAAATGTTCTTAAATATATCTTTTGTACTTAGTATTATGAATATATGGAATGCTATAGTATATTTCATGTATAATATGCTTAAATGGATATAGTTTACCTGTGAATGCCATCAAAACTCTGTTTTCTCCATTCTCGGTTAGGAAATGTTTAGGACTGCAGCAGTTTTAAGCTATCTTGCACAGGTCCGATATGAATCTTGATACTTCGGAGATATACCTGAGTATTCTCTTTACCCTTCCTTGTCCTATTCATCTTAGTTGCACTTTGGGTGAGACTTCTTCCCTCCCGGGAAGATTAAAATTCCAGTGCACTAGACTACATCGGTACCTTTTGTTGGTAAGTTGAGAAGGACCCTCATCTAATCACTTTCGCACCAACAAACCTTGGGAAAGTTGAGTCCCTTATGAACCCATCCATAATTAAATCCACATGAAAATTGCTTATTATTGGAAGGTTGTTCAACATGACTACTAGCTTTAGTTTCATGGGTCTATTTGGTCATAGTATCACATTTAGGAAGCCTCCCATCTAGGGTTTGTAAGATGGAAATTTTCAATTTATCCATCTTCTTCCATTTGATCCCTATTTTCATCCATTTTATTTTTTATTTTTTCCATATTCTTTTCCATCTCTTGAATTTTTCTTTGTGTTTTTACCACCTCATTACTTGTTACTGACCTAGCACTCAAATAATTAAGTGTGTCCTACAATTTGGATAGCTTGTTATGCATCTCCTCACTTTATTCATGAGTTATAGATAAGATTTATCGAGGTTTAATTGGTGTTGTAATTTTTTTTCGAGACATGTGGGATAAAAATAATAATAATACTCCTTTGTTTTCTCTTTATCACAAATTTTGAATCACCAAAAATAGATCTTCCAATAAACAATTATGCCAATTGTAAGTGATGTACCTTAAAAAACCTAATTTTTTAGACTATCTTGTTGGATGATCTTTGTCCTAATGTATATTTAAAATTTTGGCTCTTCTAGATTTTAAATTTTGGCATTTAGTACTTTGATATGTCTTCTTTGCAATGACAAAGTTATGACCAAAACTTGATGCACCAAGCGAAAGTTATGGTATCTTTACCAAAACTTGTTGATTCTTATCCGTTTTTGAATAACTAACTTGCATGGTATGCCACGTGTCGAATAATTCATATATGATTCTAAAATTTTAACTTGAAATATAATTATTTGTATTGTTTTCAAAGGAACTAGTGGAACTCAATTTGTACTTTCCAAGCTTTAGATATGTCACTTCTATTAATAACTCATATTTGAGACTATTTTTAGGGCTAGTCAAATACCCATACCTTCCACAACCTATATCTCATAAATTAAAGTGATCCAAAACATGAAATTGTTATCACATGTACTTTGTCATGTTTCCTCAAGCTTCTCAAAATTTCACAGTTTGAAACTATTCTAAAAAACAATTATATCAAATATTCCCAGATGTCTCATTTGAAACTAATTTTAGGACTAGTCAAAAACCCTAACTTCAATAAGACATATCTCTGAAATTTTAATGAACCCGTACCTGAAATTTTTAACACATGTACCTCAATATGTCTCCTTAGTCTCCTCAAAATGTTGTCTGAAACATCCTAGAAATAAATTATATTGAAAAATCCAATATGTCTCAATTGAAGGAGAAAAAACCTAGGATCATATGCTCTAAAACCAAATGATGTGAACCAAACTCAAACAAATAGCTGATGAATAATCCACTTCAAGGGGGAAACCTATTTTTACAATATATGCAATGCACAAGACAATATGATATGCTTATACTAATGATTCTCCTTTAGTATAAATAGGAGATAAAGTGAGCATGTTGTAACCTACCACTAAACTAACCTAATCATAACTAATAAAATAATAATAAATGAGGGTTAGAGCCTTAACATAGTTCGTTAGGGGTTTTAACAATTGTTGTGTTGAATAGTGACTAGTTGAACAAATTGTCTTATCAAAATCAAAAGAAAATAAATCATACTTTTAAAAGCAAAACATTGTAGATTTAACCTTGTACAATATTTTACTACAAACATATTTTCAATAAAAGAACAAAAAAGATGCAATGGAAAATACACACATTACACAAAGAATTTTCCCATGGAAACCCAAACTGGCAAAACCATCATATTCTATATTCATTCATAGTGATACATTGTTTACAATACAATATACATATATGAGCTAGTGGCATCCAAAACCCTAACCCAATGACTTGGATTAGTCAACAACCCTAACTCCTTAACCCAAAATAGAAAACCATCAGCAAAAACCTTTGCTGAAAAACTACCCAACAATGGACACGAATATTGAGGTGACACAAAAAATGGGGAAAAAATTTGACATGTTTCCCAAGGAAAAACATGTTCTAGGCCCTCAAACCCCCCTGTGAACCCGACACAATGTAGAAGATAGTAATACTAGTCATGCAAATAATATAACATATACCCAACATTCTCCCACTTGTTGTTTTCTTTGCATATAGGGGGTTACAGGGTTACATAGTCAACAATCCAGGGCAACAATGCCAATGGATCCTCTACACCAAGAGAACTTCTCAGTGCTCAAGTATTTTTTTAATGAATCGGAAACATTCTTAAAAGTGTCCACCTTCATCAACAACACTTTCTTTTCTTCAACCATGTCTCTCACAAAGCGATATTGAATATCAATATGCTTTGTCTTTGAATGATAATTCAGGTTATTTTCAAGAAAAATTTCACTCTGACTATCACAATCTATCCTTATAGATTTTTGTACAAACCCAATACCTAAACACAATCTTTGTAACCATATTAATTCCTTTCTTGCATGACTGGTTTCCATGTATTCAACTTCTGTAGTTGAAAGTGCCACTACATCCTATCTTTTTCTCATCCAACTGATTGCTCCTCCAAATAGGTTAAACACATACCCTCTTGTAGATACCCTATGATTCAGATTTCTAGCCCATTCTGCATCCACAAAGCCATGTATTTCCAACACTCTGTCCAATCTTGGTCTTCCTTGGTAGCACAATCCATAGCTAGCAATGCCAGACAAATACCTAAAACCCCTTTTTACTATTGTCCAATGCTCCTTCCCTATTTTTGACATATACCTACTCAAAACTCCCACTACATGTGAAGTTTATGGTCTAGTAAAAACCATTGCATACATCAAATGACCAATTGCACTCGGATATGGAACACAATACATAGCATCCTCCTCTTCCTGTGTCTTGGGACACTGATCCACAAATAACTTTACACCAACAAGAATAGGGACCTTTACTAGTTTACATTCATGCATATTAAATATTTATAATATTTTCTTGACATATTTTCTTTGATTTAACCAAAGTTTCCTCTTTTTCTGATCTCTTTTAATTTCCATGCCGAAAATGAAATTTGAAGCACTGATATCCTTCATGTCAAATTTAGAGGACAACTGAGTTTTCACATCCTGGATAATCTCCTTGTTGTTTCCTATCAGTAGCATGTCATCCACATACAAGACCAAATAAATCAAATGATCACCAATTAATTTAAAATACACATAGTGATCCTCTTTTCTTCTTGTGAAGCCAAGTCCTAGCATATAAGTATCATTTTTTTTATACCACATCCTTGGTGATTGTTTTAAACCATACAGGGACTTTTTCAGCTTGCATACCAACTCCTTCTTTCCCTTCACAACAAATCCTTTTGGCTTCTTTATATAGATTTATTCTTCTAGATCCCCATGTAGGAATGTTTTCTTCACATCCATTTGTTCTACATCAAAATCAAATGCAGCAACAACATATAAAATAAATCGTATAGAAGTTAATTTGGCAACAAGAGAAAAAATCTGACCAAAATCAATTCCCTCAACCAGGGAATAACCCTTTGCTACTAACCGAGCTTTGTATTTCTCCACTTTTCCTTCTTCATTCAACTTCTTTTTAAATACCCATTTGTTGCCAATGGGATTTCTTCCATTTGGCAACTCCACTAGATCCCAAGCCTAATTCTTATCTAAGGTTGTCATTTCTTAATCCATGGTCTTTTTCTAGAACTTTCCATCATATGAATTCATTGCCTCCCTAACTGTTCTAGGATCATCAT
The DNA here is from genome assembly GCA_009831015.1 of Picea engelmannii. Lineage (NCBI taxonomy): Eukaryota > Viridiplantae > Streptophyta > Pinopsida > Pinales > Pinaceae > Picea > Picea engelmannii. The sequence continues at coordinate 1,163,126 of ML777886.1, forward strand.
CATTAATAGACAAAGAAAAATTTGATCGGAAATCAAATGGAGTATACCTTTCAGGTAGCCTTCTTTCTCGCACTGATCTCCTCAATACTAGAGTATTAGGATATTCTTCTTCTAATTCATGTTCTTCTGTAGAGTCTTATTCATCATCCTTTAAATCAAACTCTATTTTCTCTAGCTCTTCTTTACTTGGTAGAACTTCCTCTTTAAAAACAAACTTCATTTCTCTAAATAACACAACTCAGATATACAAAATCTTCTTATTTTTTGGGTTCCAAATCTTATAACCTTTGAGACCATCCTTATACCCAATAAAGATACACTTTTCATCCTTCTTATCTATATTACTCGTGTTTTCCTTTGGAACATGAACATAGGCCTCATAGCCAAATACCTTGAGATGTGTGAGAGAAGGTTTCTTACCATTCCATACCTCTTGTGGATTCTTGTCATCCAGCGTTGATGAGAGTGATATGTTGACCAGGTAACATGCAATACCTACTACCTCTACCCATAATTATTTCCCTAACCTAGCACCACTGAGCATGCACGTTGCTTTTTTCCATCAGCTTCATGTTCATCCTTTCTACAAGTCTATTCTGTTGAGGTGTATATGGAGTATTATTCTACCTTGATATATTACACTTCTTACAAAATTATTCAAATTCATTCTCGTAGCACTCTCTTCCATTATCTGTCCTCGACACCTTAATTATTTTCTCTTTTTGATTCTCAACAAGAGCCTTAAGATATTTAAACATGTCAAAGACTACAAATTTATTCCTGAGGAAATGTATCCAACTATTCCTCTAGAATTCATCTATAAATGAGACATAGTACACAAATTTTCTCAATGATGGAACTGACATACATCATTGTGAACTAGTTGTAAAATTCCTTCTTCCCTCATTGCACCATACATTAATCTTACTAATGCAGGATCATCGTAAGTGGCCAAGCAAGCATAAAGGCAGAAGACAGCTAGAAAATCACCCGCGCACGTTTTGAAATATTTTGAAAGTTTAAAGAGTGGATATTAATGTAGTAGCTAGGAGGCATACTTGCATTTACAGCTAGATATTGTAAACAAATCTTGGGTGATTTGCTCTCATCTATCAAAGTAATAGACATTTAAGTCTGGCTAATGAAAGTAGGAGGATGTAATTAATAGATTAGACAATTTTAGAAGAGTAGGAGGGAAAACGGATATAGACACCCTCACCTTTGTATTATTGTATCATTAACACATTATCACATAACAGAAGAACAGAGATGTAGAAGAGAGTTGTAAAGAAGAACTCATGTACAGGAGCACCTGAGTTAATATATGAAGCTTTGACTCAATTTTCATGGTGTTATGATTCTTACTGTTTACATTTGTTGAATGGTATGCTTATAGTTGTTTTATTCTCTCTGATATGCATTTGTTATGATGTTATGTTGTGTGTATGATTTCGTGTTGAATGTATGAAGTCTGAGAGAGGAGAAGAATGAGTTTCAGTTATTTCTCTTCCTGAGAGAAGTTCCTACAAGGAGTGCAGTGAAACATCCACAAGGTGTGCATTGACAAGGATTCTAAGGTTTATCTCAGAAAGCTCAGGAGGGATATCGTTGTTCTCATTCTAGCAGAAGTGCAGGTGAAGCACAGATTCATGCAAGATGTGCACAGCCTGGTCAAAGCCTTAGAACTTATCAACTAAGGGGAAGGTTGAAGGACTACTATTGTAGAGAGTACACAAAGTCGAGGACTCAAATAACCAAAGGTTATTTGAAAGTTTGTCGCAAGGAGTGTGAGAAGGATTCCTCTTGGAGAATTGAATTAGTAAGTGAAAGCTTAGGAGGGATAGCACCTTTGAAGTGTTCAAAGGGAGACGGGATCGAATTCATCACACAGAAGTTAAGTTCTAGTGGAAGGACACCAAGTCAATTTGGCCAGAGATTCTTGAGGGGTGAATTAGGTAGTCGAAATTCTTCATGGAGAACTCACAAAGTTGCGAGGACCGTAGGATCTAGTGAAGCTGCAAGGTGGTTAGGAGTTGGATGAACCCACCACTCTAGTGTCAAGAATCAATGAGGACCATTGATCATGGTCAGTTTGAGCCATGGGATCATTTTTCAAACTCAGGGTTTGTGAGTTAAGAGGGCAGACCAAATCCTTTGGTTGCCCTAACTTTCGAGTAGCGAGGAGCAGGAGTAACCATTGGATCCATGTACTGGAGAAACGTTGGATCAGAACCTCTTCGATATATCGCGCATCGGGGGTTCGAAGGTTGGGAGGAATCACTTTTGACTGTAGAAGTCACAAAGTGTCGAGTGTCGAGGGCTCATGTGAATGCATGGAACATCCTTCAGGTGGGGACCGCAAGGTTGATAAGTGGCGTAAACAACAAACACCTAGGGAAAGGCATAAGTGGTGACAGGTGTCGTGTACTCGTCGCATTTAAGGAGTCAACCCATAGTTGACCTATCACCTCTCAGGGTTTCACAAAGGAGGAGCAAGAGGGCTCAACACTCCAACTCACGAGATTGTGAGTTGCGAGTAGTGTGAAAAGGAAGTCAAACCTTCTCTGACTTTCGTGTCTCAAAGTTTCGTAAAAGAGGGGCACAGAGGCTCAACCCTTCAACTAGCAAGGTCGTGAAGTTGGGAGTGGTGCTAGTACTTAGCCCTAGCTATCGATTATGCATGGAGGGTGATAAAAAGGAGGAACCATACCCCATCATGTATAGAGTATCGGCATTTGGAGGAAGAGGAGTCAAGGGGGTTCGACTCACAAGCTCGCAAGATCACGAGTTGTGAAAGGCACTTGCACTAAGACAAGATCATGATTGATTGGAGGAGGAAAAGTTCACACCTGGTGCCAAGTTACATAGAGAGGGTTTTTACAAAGGACCTATGGATTTGTTGAAGGTTCCAGCAAGGAATCTGTTGGCAAATATTTAAAAGACAGTGAATGCTTGTCATTGATGGCAAGTACAGCAATGAAGATGGCATGAGTACAGAAAGTATGTAATATATGGGAATTATGGGAAGATGTTGTAGAGAAGAGTCGAATAAGATCAGAAGAGATAGTGTAGAGGATTGTTGGAAAGAATAGCGATGGAAAAGATCAGCATGATCAGAAACGCAATGATAATGGGGGAGGAGAAGCAATAGTGATCGTTGGATCAACAATTCAGAATTCCCGATGACTGTCAGATCTCAATGTAGACAAGAAGAGCACACAGATATGGAGGATAGATCTCGGGCGTTAGATCCGAGCACGAGGATAGACCATCGTAGGATCTAGGAGAATCTACACGATATTTAAAAGTGCAAGGTGAAGCGAGTTTGCAAAATCATGAAAAGATCCTGACCATCAATAAACCAAAAGAGTTTTGCCTAGATCTAAGCTCCATTTCAGAGTTTTTCCTATCATGACTTGGAGTAACAAGAATCTCCATCAAAGGAATCATGAGATGTGAATTCACGATGAGATCTGGACCATTGATCTAAGCTCCATTTCAGAGTTTCACCTATCGCAACTTGGAGTGACAAGAACCTCCATCAAAAGAATCATGATATGAGAAATCGTGATTTAATCGCAACCATCAAATCATGGTGTGATCTAGACCGTCGATCCAACTTCATTTCGGAGTTTCGCGGATCACAACTTGGAGAGTCAAGATGCCTCATCTCCAGAATCACGATATGTGAAATCACGATTTAATCGCAGTCGTCAGATCAAGGTGTTATCTGGACCATCAATCCAACTTAATTTCGTAGTTTCACGGATCACGACTTGGAGAGTTGAGATGCCTCATCTCTAGAATCACAATATGTGAAATCACGATATGATCTGAGCCATTGAATTAAGATCAGATATGGACAATTGAATCATAGGACAAGTCGTTGACTTGGAGTCAATGGAGCATGGTGTGGAAACTCACGAGATGCGAGATCACGATAAGATCTAGACCATCGAATCTATCGAGATTTCAACCGTTGTTCAGACTCAATGAAGTTTATAAACTCATGAAAAATGAAGTGCCTTTTTGGCACAGCCTATGGTCACCGCCGATGGTCACGAGAAGGGAAGGAGTCAGTCTAGATAAGCTCCATTTCGGGGTTTTGAGGATCGTGACTTGGACAATTGAGATGCCTCATATCCAGATTCATGAATAGAGAAATTGCAAAAGCACTTTATGCATAAGCGCATGGTCTCAGCCGCTGGTCACACCATCGAAGAGATGAAGAGAAGAGTACGTGCAGACAAGCTTCTTTTCAGTGTTTCAGGGATCGCGACTTGGAGAGTCGAGATGCCTCATCTCTAGATTCACGAAATGTGAAATCACGAAAGCGCTTTATGCATAAGCACTTGGTCATAGCCATGGTCATATAAAGCAAGGATCCAACGTAGAAAAAACTTCGTTTCGGAGTTTTGGAACTCGTGACATGGAGACTCAAGATGTCTCATCGCAGAATCTTCGAATTGCGAAAGTGCGAAACAGGTAAATAGCACAAGAACTCATCAGAGTTAATCCAACAATGGAGGTGAACATGAGAATGATCAAAGGGCTAATATTGATCCTCACAGTGTAACTGCTAGAAACCATTGATGGTTTCTACCAGAGGATGCGAAGAGACTTCTGTGTGATTTATAGAGGAGCGGAAGAGTTACATGGAATCTGCCAGTGGAATGAAGACGATTCGTGGAGGAAATTGACAGCTAGATGAGGGTTGGATCTCGTAACTAAAACAGAAAGGATGAGATTGACTACAACAGAGAAGACAAAGAGTATCAACTGCGAGAGAGAAAAAGGAATCTCGGCATAACACCTAGTGATGATAGACACTGGGGTTGAACTACCAGAGAAGCTAAAGAGTCGCGATGATGATCACACAGAGCACTTGAGATGTGGAGGAGATTGGTGCATTATGACCATGCAGAGGAATGGTGAATATTGCATGAACAAGATGCACAAAATCTATATATACACAGTACAGAGAAGACATGCGGTTTTCGTTGCTGCTGGAGTTGCTATGGATGTTGTTGTTGAAGGTGATTCATGCATGAAGAAGGAGCAGAGTGTAGAAACTAAATAGAACAGAAGAAGAATTGTGCAATGAATGGATATGACACACAGAGCATAAAAAGTAAAAGAACAGAAAGTGCAGAGGATGCATGCTGGAAGACAGTGAGGAAGTCTGAGTAGCAAAATCTAGCAGAACAGTGATGAAACTGGTCAGCTGTTATTGAACACTATATCACTATAATAGGTTTCAGTATTTCATATTCATAATCCAAGGTAGTTGGTAGGTGCTAGGGAGGACTGTTTTCCTCATAGGTTCAAGTGGGTTCTTGAACATAGGGAGTTGGTGCTTCCTTCTAGTTGGTTCTAGAGAAGCCAGGGAGTTGGTGCTTCCTTCTAGTGGGTGCTAGAGAAAAATAGACAGTTGGTGCTATCAGCAAGTTGCAGCTTGCAAAATAGAGGTTGTAGCCTCACAATGAGTTGGTGCTCATATGTATGATAATGTAAATAATGTAAGTAATACTTGTCATATAAAGAAGAAGAGGTTTTTACCCTGTATGGATTTCCTTGGGAAATATCTGTTTCTGTGTTTCTCATATATGTGACTGATGTTGAATGTGCCATTATTTATTTCCCTACATTATTGTGATCATCATTGAGTGCCTTGTAAAGATTTTAAAAGAAGCATAATTGTTTAAGCACGGTAACAAATGATTCACCCCCCCCTCTCAGTTGTCCAAAATAATCGAGGGAGCCGCTTCGGCTCGAGGGGAAATTTGGAATGATCCTGAGCAGATCTTGACCCAAGGGTTAGGGGTCTGCGTCAAGTGGTATCAGAGCCTGATATCGTCTGTAGATTTCAGGTAGAGTAGAGAAAGAAAATATTCTGATATGCATCAAGTGGTATCAGAGCATAGAAAAAGTTCTTTGCTTTCTGTAGCAAAGAGGATAAGGGAGAATTTTACAGCCATGCCGTCGAGAAGAAGAGATAGGCAATTACCTGATCTAGCAATGGAAAGGGAAATGTGCGAATTACATGCCAGGATTGATGCCATGGAGACAACACAGAGGAACAGAGTTGACATTGGGAATATCAGTGAAGATGAAAGTGAAAATGAAGCTAGAAACTTAGGAGAAGAAGCTCCAGTCAAAGATTCTGTTGAAGAATGCCTATTCAAGGTTGTTGCGAGGATAGGTGCCAGAGAAAAAATGGACATTCCAGTGTACGAAGGAAACTTAGATGTTGAAGAAGATCTAGACTAGATTAGAGCTCTAGACAAATACTTTGACCATGAGGATGTCGAGGAAGACAAGAAGGTCAAACATCCTGTTACTAGACTTAAAGGGCATGCAACACTATGGTGGGATGAACTGCAGGCTGACAGATGCTGCAAGGGAAAGCAGAAAATCAAAAGTTGGGATAGAATGGTTGCAAAGATGAAAGCCAAATTTATACCTAGGGATTATCAAATCACTCTGTTTCGGAGGATGCAAAATTTGATATAGAAGATGATGTCAGTGAAGGAATACACTAAAGAATTCTACAGGATAAATATCAGAGTAGGTCATCGGGAAAGCGATGACGAAAAATTTGCTAGGTACATGAATGGTCTGTGATATGACATTCAAGATGAGATGAGTATGATGACCCTTCATAATGTGGAAGATTCTTATCATATGGCTCTGAAATCTGAAGAGAAGTTGAGCCAGAAGCAAGGTCAAAGAGGCCAAGGTAGAAGTCAAGCCAGAGGAAAAACAATTGCCCAAGACAGAACTCAAAAATCTAGAGAAGAAGGGAAGAAACCTCAAACTCAAAATGAGAGAGGCGGAAGCTCACAGAGAGGGCAGTATGCTGATAGAAATACTTATCCTCAAGCCAGAGGAAGAGGAAGATGTAGAGGAGGTGAAGTGAAATGCTTTGTCTGTGGAAAAATTGCACATAAATCCTATGAGTGTCCAGATAAGAAGAAAGATGGTGGTGAAACTCACATTGCCAAAGCTCAAGGATGAAATGTTGAGGCAGAAGATGCTGAGGGTGGAAGATCTTTGATGATGAGGAAAATTCTCTTAACACCAGAGAAGGAGACAGAGAATCTAGCCCAAAGAAACAGTCTGTTTTGGACTACTTGCAAAACCAAAGACAGGGTATGCAAGGTCATAGTGGATAGTGGTAGCACAGATAATCTCATTTCTATAGAGATGGTAGAAAAGCTAGAGGTGGAGACTGGTGTGCATCTAATCCCATACAAAGTTTCGTGGCTACAAAAAGGACATCAGGTAAATGTCACTAAAGAGTGTTTAGTTGAATTTAAAATAGAAGGATATAAAGATGAAAAATTATGTAATGTCATTCCCATGGATGTTTGTCATCTATTGTTGGGTAGACCATGGAAATATGACAGAAATGTGATTCATGATGGGAGAAAGAACACATACACCCTGGAGAAAAATTGTAGGACACACATGCTATTGCCGATTAAGGATAAAGAGGTGAAAACAGAGATGAGAAACACTGTACTTCTCATGAGTGGGAAGGAACTTCTTGATGAGGTTAAGAAGAGGGAGGACACACAATTTATTGTGGTCAGGAAGCACAAAATTGTTTTGATCAGTACAAGGATAGATGATTTACCAGAAGAAATCTAGAAGTTGTTGGGAGAGTTTGCTGATATAGTAGTGGACGAACTACCTTGTTTGTTGCCACCTATCAAAAGTATAAGCCATCACATCGATCTTATACTTGGAGCCAGTTTACCAAACAAAGCAGCGTACAAGTTGATGCCACAGGAAAATGAAGAAGTTAAGAGACGGGTCCAGGACTTAATGGACAAAGGATTGATTCGAGAGATCTTGAGTCCATGCGTTGTTCCAACAGTGCTCAGCCCAAAGAAAGATGGAGGCTGGAGGATGTGTATATACTCAAGGGAAATAAATAATATTACCATCAGATACAAATTTCCATTGCCAAGGATGGATGACTTGATGGATTGCTTCAGTGGAGAATTTTTTTTTTCAAATATCGATTTGAAAAGCGGATATCATCAAATTCAAATGAGAGAAGGTGATGAATGGAAGACAACATTCAAGATGAATGAGGGGATATATGAATGGATTGTCATGCCATTTGGATTAACGAATGCACCTAGTACTTTCATGATATTGATGAATGAAGTCCTGAAGGATTTCATAGGGAAATTCATTATTGTATATCTTGATGATATATTGAGTTTTAGCAAGATAGAAGCAAAACACTTAAAGCATTTAACTGCAGTAATGAGAAGGTTACAGCAAGAGAAATTGTTGATCATTGTGAAGAAATCATCATTTATGAGGATAGAGCTCATTTATTTGGGTTTTGTTATCTCTGCAAATGAGTTGAAGATGGATTCGGAAAAGGTGAATGCGATTAAGAATTGGCCATCGCCGAAGAGTGTGTTTGAAGTTCGAAGATTCCATGGTTTGGTTAGTTTCTACAGGAAATTCATCCAAAATTTCAGTGGAATTAGTGCACCGATGATGGATATGGTGAAGAAAAGGCATAAATATTTTCACTAGATAGAAGAAGCAGAGAAGAGTTTCAATCTGTTGAAGAAGAGGATCACTGAGCAACCAATTCTAGTTTTTCCAGATTTTAGCAAGACATTCCAGGTCAAGTGTGACGTGAGTGGATTTGCAATTGGAGGAGTCTTGAGCCAAGATGATAGACCGATCACATATTTCAGTGAAAAACTGAATGAAGCAAAGATTAATTACTCCACATATGACAAAGAATTCTATGCAATCATACAAGCGTTGAATAAATGGAGACATTATTCGGTTCCTAAGGAGTTTGTTTTGTACAGTGATAATCATGCTTTACAATTCATGACTCAATAGGAGAAGTTGAACCAAAAACATGCTAAATGGGTTGAATACATGCAGAATTTTACTTTTGTGATTAAACATATTTCTGGAACTGCTAACAAAGTTGCTAATGCTTTGAGCAGGAAATGTTTACTTATGTAGGAATTCAGAGTCAAGACTTTGGGTTTTGATAACCTCAAAGAAATGTATAGGGATGACCCAGATTTTAAGGAAGCATATGAGGCATATGAGAATCCAATTCTCAGGGGAAAAATCAAATGGATTGAGTATATGATCCAAGATGGATTATTATTCAGGGGCAATCAACTATGTATTCCAAAATGCTCCATGAGGGAGAATCTGTTGAAAGAAAAACATAGTGGAGGATTGGACGGACACTTCATCATGATAAGACGTTCTCAAAACTGAATGACTCATATTTTTGGCCAGGGATGAGGACAGATGTTAAGAAATTTGTGGACAGATGCAAAATTTCCCAACACACAAAAGGGAAAAGGCAGAACACAGGGTTATACCAACCATTACCCATTCCTGAAAGGCCATGGGATGCAGTGAGCATGGATTTCATATTGTGAATGCCAAGGACACAAATAGGATATGATTCAGTCTTTGTGGTGGTAGATAGATTTTTCAAGATGGCACATTTCATACCATGCCAGAAAACCAGTGACGCAACTCATATTGCGAACCTGTTCTTCAAGGAAGTCATCAGACTTCACGGCTTACCAAAGAGTATCGTTTATGATCGAGATACCAAGTTTGTGGAACATTTCTGGAGGAACTTATGGAAGAATCTAGGGACAAACTTTTCCTTTAGCTTAGCATATCATCCTCAGACGGATGGGAAAACAGAAGCTTGGGAGATTTGCTGAGGAGCTTAGTGACTGAATACCATAGTCAATGGGATCACATTCTACCACAGGCAGAATTCGCTTACAATAATTTTCTCAAAAAAAGCACAAGGCAGAGTCCATTCCAGATTGTATATGGAATGTAGCCAAGGGGAGTTTCTAAATTGAAATATTCAGAACAAGATGAAGTCAGAAGTGCTAGTGTAGAGGACTTTGCAGAAGCAATGAAGGAGATTCACAGTCGAGTTAAGGATTGATTGCAGAGTTCAAGTCAAGAATACAAGTAGAGAGAAGATCAACACAGGTGAGAACTTCAATATGAAGTTGGTGATATGATTCTTGCACATCTAAGGAAGGAAAGGTTCCCAAGGGGAACATATAACAAACTAGAGATGAAAAAGATTGGACCATGCAAAATCATAAAGAAATTTGGGGCAAATGTATATGAGATTGAATTACCTAATGGGATCAGAATTTCACCGATATTTAATGTTGTGGATTTGTACCCTTACAGAGCTAAAGAAGCAGGAGCAGAGGAGGAACATAAAGAGGTTCAATGGACCAAAAAAATGCCTGTAGCTGAAAAGCATAATTGACAAGTGGATTAGCAAAAAGACTAGGAGGAAAGAGTATTTTGAATACTTGGTCAAATGGAAGGGACACCCAGTTGAATATGCCAGCTGGGAAGATGAAGTAGAAATTCATAAGCATGGACAGACCATGAAAGAGCTCATGAATAGGATTTCATGAAAATTTTCAAGCAAAGGAGTATGATGCAGGAGCATCGTAAGCGGCCAACCAAGCATCAAGGTGGAAGACAGCTAGAAAAGCACCAGTGCACGTTTTGAAATATTTTGAAAGTTTAAAGAGTGGATATTAATGTAGTATCTAGGAGGCTTACTTGCATTTATAGCTAGATATTGTAAACATATCTTGATAGATTTTCTTTCATCTGTCAAAGTAATAGACATTTAAGTCTGGTTAATAAAAGTAGGAGGATGTAATTAATAGATTAGATAGTTTTAGAAGCGTAGGAGGGAAAATGGATATAGACACCCTTGCCTTTGTATTATTGTATCATTAACACATTATCACAGAATATAAGAAGAGAGTTGTAGCAGAGAGTTGTAAAGAAGAACCCATGTATAGGAACACTTGAGTTAATATATGAAGCTTTGACTCAATTTTCATGGTGTTATGATGCTTACTATTTACATTTGCTTAATGGTATTCTTACAGTTGTTTTATTCTCTCTTTTATGCATTTTTTATGATCCTATGTTTTGTGTATGATTTCATGTTGAATGTATGAAGTCTGAGAGAGGAGAAGAATGAGTTTCAATTGTTTCTCTTCCTGAGAGAAGTTCCTGCAAGGAGTGTAGTGAAACGTCCACAAGCTGTGCATTGACAAGGATTCTGAGGTTTATCTCAGAAAGCTCAGGAGGGATACTGTTGTTCTCATTCCAGTAGAAGTGCAGGTGAAGTACAAAGTCGTGCAAGGTGTGCACAGGCTGGTCAAATCCTTAGAAATTATCAACTATGGGGAAGATTAAAGGACTACTGTTGCAGAGAGTGCACAGAGTCGAGGACTCAAATAACCAGAGGTTATTTGAAATTTTTCTGCAAGCAGTGTGAGCAGGATTCCTCTTGGAGACTTGAATTAGTAAGTGAAATCTCAGGAGGGATAGAACCTTTGAAGTGTTCAAAGGGAGACGGGATCGAAGTCATCTCGCAGAAGTTAAGTTCAAGTGGAAGGGTGCCGAGTCAATTTGGCCAGAGATTCTTGAGGGGTGAATGGGGCGGTCGAAATTCTCCATGGAGAACTCCCGAAGCTACAAGGACCGTAGGATCTAGTGAAGTTGCAAGGTGGTTAGGAGTTGAACGAACCCACCACTATGGTGTCAAGAATCAACGAGGACCGTTGATCGTGGTCAGTTTGAGCCATGGAATCATTTTTCAAACTCAAGGTTCGTGAGTTTGGAGGGCAGACCAAATACTTTGGTAGCACTAACTTCCAAGTAGAAAGGAGCAGGAAAAACCATTAGATCCAGGTACAGGAGAACCGTTGGATCAGAACCTCTTCGATATATCATGCATCGGGGGTTTGGAGGTTGGGAGGAATCACTTTCAACTGTAGAATTCGTGAAGTGCCGAGTGTCGAGGGCTCATGTGAATGTCTGGCACATCCATCAGGTGGGGACCACAAGGTTGACAGGTGGCGTAAACAACAAAAACCCAGAGAAAGGCATAAGTGGTGATAGGTGGCGTGTACTCATTGCATTGAAGGAATCAACCCATAGTTGACCTATCGTCTCTCAGGGTTTTGCAAAGGAGGAGCACGAGGGATCAACACTCCAACTCATGAGATTGCAAGTTGCAAGTAGTGTGAAAAGGAAGTCAAACCTTCTCTAACTTTCACGTCTTGGAGTTTCGTAAAAGAAGGGCACGGAGGCTCAACCCTTCAACTAGCGAGGTCGCAAAGTTGTGAGTGGTGCTAGTACTTAGCCCTAGCTGGTAGTTATGTGTGGAGGGTGCTAACAAGGAGGAACCATACCCCATCACATCTCAGGTATCGGCATTTGAAGGAAGAGGAGTTGAGGGGCTTCGACTCATGAACTCGCGAGATCGTGAGTTGTGAAAGGCGCTTGCACTAAGACAAGATCGCGATCGCTTGGAGGAGGAAAATATCACGCCTAGTGCCAAGTTACATAGGGTGTGTTTTTACAAAGGACCTATGGATTCGTTGAAGGTTCCAGCAAGGAATCAAGGGAGTCGCTTCGGCTCAAGGGGAAATTTGGAACGATCCTGAGTGGATCTTGACCCGAGGTTCGGGGGTCTGCATCACTTACCCAATTTTTCTTCCCATATACACAATGTTCACAGAAATCAAAATCCATAGAGTAGTTAGACATACCATCAACCATACCTTTACTCTGTAGTATTCAAATACCCTTCTCTCCGATATGCCCCAGGATTTGATGCCAAAGCATAACCTTTTATCCAGAGATTGTAGGATTTATTTTTCTTTAACTCTAATACTAATAAAAATGGAACAATTACACCCATCACTAATAGTGCTTCCTTGCAACTTATATAGAGTTCCATACCGAACTCCCTTTAGCAACACCATTGCTCCTTGAACCATCCTACAGTTTTCCTTTTCAAATATTTTTTTACCCCTGCATAATCCATTTTTCTTATAGAAATCAAATTTTTGGCCAAACTTGGGATGTGAAAAACAACAGGTAGTGTTATAATCCTTCCATCTATGATCCTCAACTTGACTTTTCCTCGTTCTATGATTTTGGTTTTCGAATCATCACCTAGGAAAACATTACCTTCATCATACCTTTCATATTCACAGAACCACTCTCTTTGGTAAGTCATATGAAAGGATGCACCTGATTCAACCAACCATGCCTCATGATTTGCATGTGTGCTTGAAGAAGCCAAGTACACATCCCCTCTTTCTTCCTTGGAGGTATTTTCTTCTACAAAAGGAGCTTCTTCATATCCCTTCTTTTTCTCAATTTTGGATCTACACTTCTTCTTGTAGTGCCCTTCTTTCCCACATCTCCATCATACCTTTACAAAATTTCCAAGAGATTTAGATATACCCTTAGACTTACATCTCCCACTTCAGGACTTAGATATATTTCTTTCCTGGGAGTGTCCTCTTGCAAATAATGTGTTTGTGCTTTGTCCTTCCATGTTATTTTGTCTCATATCCTATGAAAACGAGGCTGAGACCACTTCATCAAACTTCAAGGTAGTTGTATTACTACCTATTGCCACAACCATACTATCCCGTGAGTTTGGTATAGAGCATATTAAACTGATACACTCATCTTCATTTGAAATTTTAATCTCAACATATACTAACTAACTTACCACAGTATTGAAGGCATTCAAATTCTTTGCCACCGAGTCTCCATCACGCATCCTCATGTTATACAACTTCTTTCTCAGGAAAATTTTATTTACTAGGGAATTAGACTAATAAAACTTCCCCAACTCATCCCATAAATATTTGGTTGTAGCTTCCTCTGATACATTCAGTAATATTGAATTTGAGAGACAGAGTTGGATTCTTCTCTTCGCCTTCTGATCCAATTTTTTATAGTCATTTTTTGAAGTTTCTGTAGGTGCAGTACCTAGATCCACCATGATCCACTGATCTTTGTCCACCAAAAAATCTTCCATAACTCAAAATGTTTCCCATTAAAATTCCCGATCTCCAATTTCAAACTACTCACCATTTCGTTTCACTTAAAAAATCAATACCACAAATCTCCCATTGTAACAAGGATTATCACAGTACCGAGCCAAACCCTTGACCACAAAGGCATCCCCCTGGAGCCAGCAAAGATCTGATACCAAACGTAGATTTAACCTTGTACAATATTTTACTACAAATATATTTTCAATAAAAGAATAGAAAAGATAAAATGGAAAATACACACATTACACAGATATTTTTCCCCTGGAAACCCAAACTGGGAAAACCAACATATTCTATATTCATTCATATTGATACATTGTTTACAATACAATATACATATCGAAGAAAATGGAATCCAAAACCCTAACCCAATGACCTGGATTAGTCAACAACCCTAATTCCTTAACCAAAAATAGAAAACCATCGGCAAAAACCATGTTCTGAAAAGTAGTCCAACAATGGACACGAAAATCGAGGTGACATGAAAAACGATGCAAAAATGAAACACGTTTCCTAAGGAAAAAAAAAATTCTCAGGGCCACTGCCCTCGAATCCCCTGATGCAACGTAGTAGACACTAATACTAGTTGTGCAAATAATATAACATATACCCAACAAACATGTCATTTTTAAAAATAAAATATATTAAGCAATTGATATAGTTTCTATCATTCAATGCTTTGTGTAATGAACAATAATTAGTTGACCCAGAACTCGGGGGCTGAGATCTGGATGAATTGAAGGACGAGAGAGGAGGATATTAGACGTGCCAATATTTCATGAAAAGAAGCATGGACAAAAAAAAACATGTAAATGAAGTACTTGGGAGGTGAGGCTCAAAGGGGAGCCTCAACTCTAAAACTAATTACTAGTAAATTACTCAGAGCTAATTAATCTCATAATGAACAATAGAAAATATGAGAGAAGCCAAAATGAGTAACTTGATATTATGAGAAGATTTGCTAGGCCTTTATATATCATTACAAAATGTCCTGTTGGGCAAAGTAAAAACGAGCTCATTAAATGAGCCTCTATTATTAATATAATAGATCTAACTACCCAACTAACTAAATAGTGGAAAATAAAATCTGATACAATAATGGAAAGATTTCATTAAATGAGTCTCTATTATTATAATAATATATCTAACTACCCAACTGTTATGTAATGATCCCAAGCCATTATGCAAGGATCATCACTATTTTTGTGTCTTTTTAAAACTTTTTCTGAGTGAGGTATTTCATCAAACACTTTGTTGATCTACCTTTTAGATGTGTTTATATGTGTGTATGCAGCAAATAACAGAAAGAGATAACCATGGAACATACCTCAACCATATGCAATAAGATAGACAAGCCAAAACATCTCAATTCTTCTTTATTCATAAAATAAAGAAACCTGCTACAATGAAGATGTCGATCTGGAATGCTCAACAGATGGCCAAGAAGATAGACAATAGATAAGAGCTACTACAAAATGCTCCCGCTAATACAAAAGATGCTTCCAAAGGATGAATGAGAAATGAAGATCAATACAAGAAGATCTGAATGCCAAACTCTCCAGCTAAAGAATGCCACGCTCCAATAGAAGGCTGAAACCCTCAATAACTTGGCCCTGCTGCCAAAAGTGTCTAATCACCCTAATAAATATGCCAACTAATAGATCGGGTGATGGTAAGAACAACCCAGGTGACTGAATCTCCAAAATCCCTCTCAATCTTTGTAGATCTGAAATCTCTCACTGAATGGTGCACCCCACTAGATGACTAAAACCCTAGATAATTCGGCCCTACTACAAAAAGTGTCCAATCACCCTAATAAATATGCTAACTAATAGATCGGATGATGGTAAGAACAACCCAGGTGATTGAATCTCCAAGATCCCTCTCAATCTCTATAGATCTGAAATCCCCCACTGAATGGTGCACCCCACTAGATGACTGAAACCCTAGATAATTCGGCCCTGCTGCCAAAAGTGTCCAATATCCCTAATAAATATGCCAACTGATAGATCGGGTGATGGTAAGAACAACCCAGGTGACCGAATCTCCAAGATCCCTCTCAATCTCTGTAGATCTGAAATCACCCACTGAATGGTGTGCCCCACTGGATGACTGAAACCCTAGAT
>ML777886.1:1184850-1199729 GCA_009831015.1 Picea engelmannii
TTAAATCACTTTAATTAATTAATTAACCTTTTTACCTTTGAAAAGCTCCTTATCTCTCCTTGTGGCTTCCCTGGCCACTGAAAGTCACTTCTAGCCATTCCATCCTGTAGTGTTGCTCCTCCCAATTCCAATGAGCTATTACAGTGAGAGGTTCCTCCAAGTAATGTGCCCAAAATGACCTCTTCAGTGAATTCCATTGACTTATAGCTCAGAATAGTCAAAATCATGGAAATCATCGGAATGTAATGAAACCAAAGCCAACCTGTGCAGAATGGCTCATAATGATGGAATATGATCATCAATACAAGTTGGACCCCACAATGCCTCTCAAATACCCCTGTACTCGCTATAGCATCCAACTGGCTACTCTGGTCATCATAAATCTCTGCCCTGTGATAATGTCCCAAAGTGGGGACATTACATGTTAATGCTCTGTAAATTCCCATAGGTTTTCAGGGTAGAAGAAATTTATGAGAAGTAACTTTATCCAACCACTTCGAAACTAGAATCTAGCCCTACCAGCTTCAGAGAGGGATCTCTCTGTATGTTTTAGATATGTTTTAAATTTAAGATATTAGGCTAGTTAAATAAAATAAGATTGATTGGTTTGTTGTTGTTTTTGTTAAGTTGGTTGAATGGGGTTTTACGCCTCCATTGGGCTATGGGGTCTGTATTATAAAGATAGAAATCTAAACATAAACCAAAAGATTATTTTCACAGGGCAAGATAATGCATTCGTTGGATTCTTTAGCAGTAAAGTGATGAATAGCAGAAAAGATGAGAATATCAATTAAAGTAAAGAAGCATTTAAGAATTTATTCACTATAATATCAGAAAGATAAACATTAAGATCTTTCAAAGCCAGAAATAGGGTATACAAAGATAAATCATGCAACATGAGCTACCTTAAAATATTAGACTAGAAAACAATATGACAACTAAGCAAGAAGAACATTTAACATAGAAAAGAAAAAATCACCAATGAATAACACACAAGAATCCTGTGAAACGTCCCTTTGTATTACTGGAAGATCTCTTGATAAAAATTACAGTCTTTTTGGCTTACAGGACATAAAGATCAACCCTTGGTACTTCAAAGATTGAAGTATTTATAATAAAAATTACATACGATCCTGTCATTAAAGATCAAGACATGGCAAATCTAAATTTAGCTAACTATCTCAACAAGATACAAAAATTTAGGAAACTGTTTGATGATGTGTTGAAACTTCATGTTAATTTCTGGGGTAAACAGTTGGTGAGGCCTCTACATGACCTCGTCTAACTGGATAGCTAACTAGGATTGGACACCTCATCGCCTACTCGATCAGATTGCAAAGCTCTTCCCATAGAAGGTGACTGGGAACGATGACTTTGAGTAGTCTTCCGTATACTTCATCCATATCTGTGTACTTGACAAAAGTTGGCTTGACGATGAAGATGTACTAGATCTCATGCTATATGTTGATGTCTAGACATTTCTCTGGGATACTTGTAGCTTAGTGGCCACAGTAGAAGCGTTTGCCAACGTGGAGAAAACCATTTCTCCAGTTTTCCTCTACAGATCCATTTGATCAGCAGGATGCACATCTTTAGTCTGAAATTCAAATGTTGCCCTTTTGTAATCAGTGATTACTTTCAGGTCTGGCAGCTGTGCTTGCAGAAACAGCATGTGCATTCTACCCTTCTCAGTGTCAAATGCAGACAATAATCTATGTTGTGCAGTTGATGTTTGCGTCCAAAACTGAGCATAAGTATTACTGGTTAGCATCTGATTTTTCTTTTTGATCATATCATACTTCTCGAAAACACTCAACTTTGGTCCTACTTTGCTCAGTTGGTCAACTAGTGGAGTATTAGTGGGCTTCTTGGACAAAAATGTAGTGATGATCTGTGTGTTGCTTGTACTAAGAAACGACCGATCATCTTTCATAGTAGAGGTGGATTGGATTCCCTTTTCACCAGCCATGTCAGGTGCATGACTGGTTTTTGGCATCTTGGTGTGTAATTGGAAATCTTCAGCCGAGACTTCGATAATGGAAGGTGAAGTATCCTTCCTGGGTCTTTTCTCCTTGGTAACCTGTGGTATAGTTGTCTGTGAGACAGTGACTAAAGGGTCATGTTGTTCTATTTTAACCAGAGTGTTCGGCTCCCATTCTGTTTGATTCGCAATTTTTTCTATCTCAAGCTTGGGTGTATGCACATATGGAATGTTTTTATTTTCAACCCCCATCTCTAAAATTATCCTGCATGGGTCATAGTGCCATATGAAACTGAAGTGGAACTTCATCTCTTTCAACAGTTTGTCTTCTTCCTCCTTGGAGCCTCATCTATTGCATATGAAAGACCCAATCTTCCCTTTAATTCTAAGTTGCTGCTTTTTTCAGAGACACGAAATCTATGTCATTTGAGTTAATCATTTTCCTTATGTACTCTAGAGCAAATATATTCATGGGTAGATACTTGGGTAGTTTGTATGGGGCCAAATCGCATCCATAAACTCTGATCTCGGTGTGGTTTTGGTAAAGATACCAACCGTCAGTTTTAGCAAGATATGAGAGGTGTAAGATCCTCTGAATCTCCTTGTTTATTCTTGGTTCGGGTCTACCACTGAGCATGCTAACCACTGGATGGTAGAACTGCTCAATAAACTCTTTGAAGCTGAATTTTGTAGAATTTGTCTGAGAAGCATAGTCCAAGATGTTACCACATGTGACCTTCCATCTTTGTCCATCTTCTGCATTGAAAAGGAGAATTTTTCCGCTTGAAAGAAAGTAAACATGTAAGCCAGTGTTGAGGAATACTGGAACATGCCCTCGGTGGAAAATTTTGATAATTCCTCATGAATATTGTCTGCCAGGAAAGTGTTGTAGTCGAACTGAGTGGTGGGTCTCTCATCTATGGAGAAAATGGATAGAAAGCCTAATATGGGCTCATCCACCCATTGATCCGAAAAATACCCAAGCAGAGCATAGAGCGATGAGATGACCTAGTATCCCTTCACTGAGAACAGGGAGGAAGGATACGAGGGATTTGTCTTGGGGAGATGAGCATCCTGTGGGAGTAAAATCTCAAAAATCTGGGCTCTCTGGGGGAATGATAGCTTCTGGTAAATCTATGTGATGACTTAAATATTGAAAGGTGAGGCAAATTTAGCTTTGGGTATCTGCATCATCTGATCAATGGCCTCAGGTGTGATGAAGAAAAGAGTTTCTCCTGATGAAGATACTATGGCTCTCTGGTCGGGGATGTAATGAGCCTGGCATTTGAGGGTGAATTCAGGGAAATGGTGAACCTGGGGGAAAAGATACAGCAGAAGGTTGGATTTCCAGAGCCCAATTTCATCACTCTGATCCAAGAAAATGTCTTTGAGCCATGACTGTAGATCTGCGAAGTCTAATTCGAACCTGGTGTCTACAATTAAATGATCTTTATCGGCCAAATGAATTTTGTTGAGATCGATGGGAGGCAGGAGGAAAGGATTTTCCTCAGCTTCTGCTTTCTTTGATTTTGGTGCCATCACTGTGAAAATACCTGCAAATAAAACAAAAATTTAGTGGGGATGATTGTGGCTTTGGAAAAATGACTGAAATGGAGAGGAAATGGGGAAAAATACTCTCTGGTGCGGCGATAGGGTAAATGATGGGAGAATGAAGCGCAAAGGTAGTTTTGAGAAAACGGATACTCGTTGGGCATGGGAGACAACTCAGTAGGCTAACGGATAAGTTAGCTTATAATAAATTGCCAACGGGTCTTTTGGAGCATGAGATGGCAGGTGACAACGAATGAAAAATACGATCGGGTGACATGGAGGATGTTGATTAGGACTTGACCATGGTGAAGGGAATTGTAACGGGTGAGACAGGGGGAACGGACTGACAAATTTATGAGATGTGATGTTTAGGGGAAAACGTGGGAAATGATGTCATTGGGTGATGGGTTATGTCAGAAAATGATAAGTGGTAAGTCGTGGGATTCAGGACCAATGGATTCTTGCCACATAGAGATAGGGGCCCGCCAGAAAAACTCCATTCTGGACCCCCCCCCCCCACCGTTAAAGGTAGAATGGTCGTGGGGTTCTGGAAAAACTTTTCAATCGTAGATATGAGCACCCACATATGAGTCATTCATCTATGTGTTGTCTTTACTCTGTGCATGCGAAGTCATATGTGCTCCGAAAACTTAGGATAAGTGTACTCTATGGGTTTTCCCAAGCTTTCCCTATTTTTATCACCATGGGAGGTTTAGACATCAAACCTTTAAACATCAAAGGTATGGTTCAACATCGATCATCATGCTTGTTTTATTGAGATAAAGAAAACTACCCTATTCTCTAACCTAATTACCTATGACATTTAGGCCATACTAAACTGTTGGACTAAGAAATTACTCTATCCTGGAGTTATTTGACCAAGATTAGGCAGTTTGGTCAAATTTATTCACTAGCTAACCTAAATCACTTGGCTAAGATTAAATAGTTTAGCCAAGCTTATTCACTACTCCTATCAACATTAATTCAAAAGGACTTGGCCATGCTTAAGCTATATGGACCAAATCATTGTTATTGCATGGGGCTCTATTGAATTTCTTTTATGCCCTCTTTTATTATTTTTCTTTCTTTTCTTTTTCTTTTCTTTTCTTTTTCTCAAATTATTTGCAGAATGGAAAATTATTTGAAAAATAAAGACAATAAAGTGATAATATTTCAGTCACCAGTTGATCCTATAAATGATAGGGTTATAACAGCGTCTCCACCTAGGGATGGTACTCTCCTTGTGAAGTGCCAAGAATCTTGTTTCTTGATGTTCTGAAAAACTTTCTCCGCAGTTGCCTTTGTTGTTTGATTTGTTTTATTTTTTAAAATTTGATGACAATGTTCAGTGGCTTAGGGCCTTCTCTGTAGGCTTCAACCATCTAATCAAAGTTATTCATGAAAAACTTGTAAGAAAAATTAAATGTTTTGTACAATGGAAAAGTGTGACTGAGGGTGCCTACTGAGGAGGTGAATAGTGCTTCAGCATTCTTCCATTCAGAGGTCCTCCTGGCAGATTGGTCCCATCACTATCGTTGAGCAGGAAGGCAACATTTCCTCTGAATGCATGAATTATGTAAGGTCCCTTCCATAGACTGTCAAATTTTCCATGCTTCCCCTTATCTTCATTTCTGGCATCCCATCTTAGAACCAAGTTTCCTAGCTCAAAGTCATCTTATTTAGTTCTTTTGTCAAAGATCTTTTTAATGCTCTCCTAGACAACCTGAGTTTTGTTGTATACTTCTTCTCTGGACTATTGCAAGTGGATCATCTAGTTTATCCTTCTTTGGGAGTCGTTTGTCTCAACTTGCATCTCTTGCAGCAGTTTCATGACAGGAACCCCTAAGGAGGTAGGAAAAACCGCTTCAGTGTCATAGACCAACTGATATGGAGACATACCAATTGACCTCTTGGTGGTCAGTCTGTCGGCCCACAATGCAAAACCAGCTTGTCATGCCATGACTTTTTGTTTTCTTGCAACGTCTTCTTAATAATGTTCACCATGGTTTTGTTGGATGACTCGACCAACCTATTTCCCTAAGGGTAATAAGCTGTGGAATGTCCCAAACCAATATGATACTGGTTGCAAAAATTTATGAGCATCTTGGACCAAAAGGCAGCTGCATTGTCATTTATAATCTTTCTTGGACACCCAAAACGAGACAAGATATTATTTTCTAGAAATTTAATAATGACAGAATTAGTAGCTTGCCTGCTTGGTACAACTTCTATCCATTTTGTGAAATAGTCCATAGCATTAAGAATCCATCTGTGTTGGACCGAAGAGGGAGGATGTATTTCTCTGATAAAGTCTAATCCCCATTGCTGGAAAGGAGCTTCAACAGAGATTGGTTTTAGGGGCAAAGGAAGGAGCTTCTTTTTGCCCTCCAACACCTGACATTTATGACACGACGTCACTTTCTGATGCACATCAGTGAATAGTGTAGGCCAATAGAACCCATCTCTGAGAATTTTATTAGTTGTGGTCTTCCAGCTCAGATGACCATCACAGTCTCCTGCATGAAAATCCTGCAATACTTTGTCAGCTTCATCCTTTAACAAACAATTCAACAAAATACCTCCAGGATCCTTCCAATACATATTGCCTTCTAGAATGCAAAATTTTAATGCTTTCAATTTAAAAAACATAGCTTTAGTTTTGGTCAGACCAAGGGGAGCTTGTAAGTTATGCAAAACAAATATTAGGTTTGCGTACCATGGAGAATTTAGAAATACCTCTTTCACACTTGGATTCGCCTGCTCTCCCTGTTCGTCTATTGCAGCTAGGAAATTAATATCAAGAGCATGGAAATTACATTCAGCCATTAAATTTTCTAGACCTTGACCTTTAATCGGTTTAGTAGGATTAATCTCTATGTCATATTCCAGAATGATAGTAATCCATTTTCCTCTTCTGCCATTTGGATTGTCCTGGGTTAAAATGTCCTTTACTACTGCGTTCGGAACGTATGCGATGGTGTGGGAATGGAGAATATATAATCTAAAATCTTTTATGGCTTTTACCAGGGAAAAATCTTGTTTCTCCATTATTTTATAATTCAAAGCAACATCTCTTAAATCTTTACTGAAAAAGGCTATGGGTTGTTCATACCCTTCATTGTTTTTCTGTTGTAACACTGTTGCAATGGTACGTTCAAAAGCAAAAGAAAAAAGGTAAAAATCTTTGGTGAAGTTAGGACTGATCAAGACTGGATACTGTGTGAGTGCGTGTTTAACTTGTTCAAAAGACTACTTAGATTTAGTGTCCCATTTTATTTTTGTGTCCTTTTTTAACATGTTGGTGATGTTCCTGAGAAGCTTGGACAGGTTAGGTATGAATCTTCTCAGAATGTTTATTTTGCCAATGAAATACTATAACTATTTGATATTCCTCGGATGTTTTGGTTTCTGAATGGCTTCTATTCTGCTGGGATATATCTTAATTCCATCCTTATAGATTATGTGTCCCAACAATTTACCTTCCTCTAATCCGAAAAGGATTTTCTTAGGGTTCAGAGAAATCCCAAATTTCATGCATTTCTCAAACACTTGTCCGAGATGTTGTAAGTGCTCATCATCAGATTGGGAATAAACAGTTACATTGTCCAGATAAATGAAAATAAATCTTCCCAGTTCTTCCACAAAAGCGATGTCCATCGCTCTTTGTAAAGTGGCCCCAATGTTC
This sequence comes from Picea engelmannii, assembly GCA_009831015.1. NCBI lineage: Eukaryota > Viridiplantae > Streptophyta > Pinopsida > Pinales > Pinaceae > Picea > Picea engelmannii. The sequence continues at coordinate 1,192,068 of ML777886.1, forward strand.
ATTAACCCAAAAGGCATTTTCACATACATGAAGGTACCCCAAGGTGTCGTGAAGGTTGTTTTCTCTTGGTCATCTGGATGAACGAGAACTTGGTTATAGCCAGAGAAACCATCCAGTAAGGAGATTCAGCTGGATCCAACTACCTTTTGTAATATGTGGTCCATTTTTGGCAATGGGTAGTTGTCTTTTAGGGAGACCTTGTTCAGATTTCAGAAATCAATGCAAAGCCTGATTTCCCCCATTTTATTTCAAGTTGGGACCAAATTTGAAACCCACTTGGAAAATCATAAGGGAACTATGATTTTAGCATCATACATCTTTTTTATTTCTTTTTATATCAAGGGAAGTAACTTGGGACTGATTCTCCTAAGTTCATGTCTGAAAGGTTTTTGATCTTGTTTTATCAGGATCATATGTTGTATGATGCTTGTGTCATAAGATTTTAAATCTTCATAACCCCAAACAAACATGTCCAAATATTCCTTGAAAAGTTCAATGTATTTGAGTTTCTGCTCAGGGGGTAATGATTTGGAAAGTTTTACCATCTTGGGTTTCTCTTCTGTCCCTATGTTACATTCTTCAACCTCTTTTAGATACATCATTAAAATCAAATAAGTATTCTAACGGAACTAAACCCCTAGGTAAGACATTACTCTTTAAAAGAAAAACATCAGATTCTATCTCATCTTCACCTAACTCTCCTGAATCTATTTTATTTACACTATCATTTCCAAAATTAGATTTATTCGCATTTTCATCATCATTTTCTAAGTCTATATTTGTACACTCGAAATCATTTTTACATTGTAGAAAATCTTCAATTTGATCATTGTTCCCAAATACCTGCTAGTATATAATGTTGTCTGGGACAGTCGGTCTGCACTTCACCTTTACTGTGTATGGGCGAGTGGAACGAAAGGGTATCTTGCATGTACTTGTTGATGTAGCTAATCCATCTGCTAAAATATTTTGTCCCCTGGGCATCACCCACAAATCAACTTCCGTGAAACATTGAAGGGCATCCAAAACAACATTCCTATAATCTCTAAGCTTGGGATGTTTTTCTGCATACTCACCTTTAATTTGTTTGATAATTAATTTGGAATCACCTCTTACCATGATTTTTTTGGAACCAACCTTCTTTAGTAGTTTCAGACCGAGCATCAAAGCTTCATACTTGGCTATGTTGTTAGTGCACTGAAAATTCAGTTTGTAAGAATGGTTCTCCGAATACCTGGATTTGTGATTGTGCAACCAAACTCTTTCTCTAGCTCCTTCTTTACTTACATCTCCATTGAATTCCATGCTCAAAAAATCTACTGGCAATTCTTCACTTATTACATTTTCTTTTCTTTCTACCTCGATGATTTCTTGGTTGTCTTTTGGATCAAGCGTATCTTCTTCCAACTAAGCGATTTGTTCTCCCGTATCATCGTCATTGTATAGGATGAAGGAGTCTAGATCGGACTGTGTAGAGTACATAGGATAGTTATGTGGTTTTTCTTGGCTGCTGACCATGTATTTCATCAGCGTCTCTCTATACAGTCTTCTCTGTTTCCCGAATAATGGGATGGTGGCATATGACATATCCAACTGCAAAGTGCCTTTCAATTTGGACCCCCAAGACATGGACAACAACATACCATATTTTGGGGGAATGTCCACGACCACAACATCCATAACCATGCTTTTTGTTGGATTCTGAACCAGAGTGATACATAAGTCCTTGATCAACCTAATACATCTGACTTTGTTGGAGTCAAAAGAGTGTAAATCCTTGTAGGGTTTGGTGACCTCGAGTCCCAATTTTTCCATTACTGCTTTAGGCATAAATTTTTGGGAAGCACCAAAATCTAACATAGCATTATGTAGAATCAGATCATGTATATTAAGGCTGATATAAAAAGGAGCGACAACACCAGTGTCATTATGACCATTAACTTTAGGGCCAAAAAGGAGTTCAAGTTGATCGTCGGTAAGATTTACCATGTCTGAATGATTAGCCGATCCAACAGTCAAGGCTTTCGTACCTATCTCTAGCTCAATGATCAGTTCTTTGATCACCTATGATCGTTAAGCATCCTTACTCATCAACTCGGAAAGGGGAATGGGAATTTTCACTTTGGCTAATTCTCCTTCGAGGCTTAAAGGAGTAGGTGCTCTATTTTGGCTCGGCAATTTTGATCTGTCCACCATAGTTTTATGGGCAAAAGTACATGGTCGATTGGTTGATGAAACCTCAGTTTGGGTTGATCTTTGTAAAATGGTAGGGTTTCTTTTTGTTGGAGTTTCAGCATTACCTTTCTTAGGGATCTTCTTGGTATAAGGCTCAGGGGATTTCCTGGTTTCGACTATTTTCTTCATTTCGGTTACCTTTTTTGGGGAACTTTTGTCTGTCTTTTTACTTCGTAGATTGTACTGCCTGTATACCTCCATATTGGAATTTTCAAATGCTTGTTTTTCGGTCTCTTCATCTTCTTCACTCACCTCTATTTGAGAAAGAAGGAAAAGTTCTTTCTCCTCCTGAGTAAGGAAAATGGCTTCGTTATCGTGAATACCCGTGAGGTTTATGTGCATGTCCTCTAGTTCTTCAATTATCTCTTCACCCTCATTGGCATAGTTTTCCTATAGAGGTGTCTTGATCTGTTGATCAGGACCCCTCTGTTCTATTTGATCCCTAGGATCTCTCTACCTGATTTGAGGAGGATTTCTTCTGAAGTTAGGATTCTGAATTTGTGGGGCAGGTTGGTTTTCTCTAGGAGGATTTCTTTCGGCTATAGTAAGCCTCTCCATCATCCTTTCCATTGATATATCTAAGGAATCCAATTTGGAGTTAGAATAATATGTGGAAGGTTCCTCTTTGATTGTGACTCTTCTTTCCATCCTCTGTCATGCCCTCCTAGCCAAAAGGTTAGCCTCTACACTTATTGCACTTTTTTGCATGTCCTCCAGGGTGGTGGATTTTCTTTCCCTTACTTGATATGACATATTAGCGTCAAAACCGTCAGGGAATTTTATCAGTGCCAGACCTTGTGGAGGTTTAATATCGATTGGAATCACATTATACAAATTGTTGAAGCGGGTGCAGTAGTCTTGTACTATCTCACCTTGATTCCTTCTGATGTTTTCGTATTCTGACAAGATCTGGTGAGGGTTTTTCTTTACCTCCCATCTGTCCAGAAAAAATCTTTGAAACACTTTAAGGTCGAGCACTAGGGCATCCCGCAAGCCTTTGTACCATTTCTTAACATCCCCAGTCAGACTCTGGACAAATAGTCTCATTTGAACGTCAGCTTCATCTACTTCCTGCAAATCAAAATAGTCATTCATTTTATCAATGTGTTGTTGTGCGTTCAAGGGTCCTGTACCATCGAACTGTGGGAGTCTCGTTTGATAGTCCTGGGGCATAGTGTGTAGAGGTGCGGCCAAAACCAAGGGAGCATATCTGGCTTCCATGATAGGTGGAGGAGGCTGGACAACAACCTGGATGATAAGTGGGGTAGTAATAGAAGGTGAGGAGGATGAGGGACTAGCTGACACAGAGTGAGCAGTTTGGGGTTTTGCAGTGGGAGATAGTATTTCATGGGTCCAGAGTTGTAGGATGGTTGGATCTAAAATGATTTCGGTCACAAAGATATCATATTTCTTTCTAAATAGTCTTTGTTCAAAAATGGTGTCAAAGTCTAGATCTTGAAGGGCTACAAGTTCCTCTAGAACAGAAGGGGACTTGTGAAGGGGACTATGGCTCCTTAAACCTTCTACAATGGTATTCTTTCTGAGTAACTGATCTAGATTATTAGTTGCTATTTCAAGTTTGGGACCTGGGTGGGATTGAGTGTAAACTCTTTTAGGAGCCATATTTTTTAACTTTTATATATTTTAATTTTTAGTTTTATGAGTCCAAAATTATTATGTATGATCTTTTAACAACCTCTAAACATTATTTATTTCTCAGATTTATAATTTGTTCAGAAACAAAGTCTTCTTTTAGGGAAAAGAAAACGCGGGGTTGAAAGTTTGTTCTATTCCCCAGTGGAGTCGCTACTATGTTAATGCTCTGTAAATTCCCAGAGGTTGTCAGGGTAGAAGAAATTTACGAGAGGTAACTTTATCCAACCACTTCGAAACTGGAATCTAGCCCTACCATATTTATAGAGGGATCTCTCTGTATGTTTTAGATATTTTTTAACTTTAAGATATTAGGCTAGTTAAATAAAATAAGATTGATTGGTTTGTTGTTTTTTTTGTTAAGTTGGCTGAATGGGGTTTTACGCCTCCATTGGGCTATGGGGTCTGTATCATAAAGATAGAAATCTAAACAGAAACCATAAGATTCTTTTCACAGGGAAAGATAATGCATTCATTGGATTCTTTAGCAGTAACGTGATGAATAGCAGAAAAGATGAGAATATCAATTAAAGTAAAGAAGCATTTAAGAATTTATTCACTATAATATCATAAAGATAAACATTAAGATCTTTCAAAGCCGGAAACAGGGTATACAAAGATAAATCTTGCAACATGCACTACTTTAAAATATTAGACTAGAAAACAATATGACAACTGAGCAAGAAGAACATTTAACATAGAAAAGAAAACATCACCAATGAATAACACACAAGAATCCTGTGAAACGTCCCTTTGTATTACTGGAAGATCTCTTGATAAAAATTACAGTCTTTTTGGCTTACAGGGTGTAAAGATCAACCCTCGGTACTTCAAAGTTTGAAGTATTTATAATCAAAATTACATACGATCCTGTCATTAAAGATTAGGATGTGGCAAATCTAAATTTAGCTAACTAACTCAACAAGATACAAAAATTTAGGAAATTGTTTGATGATGTGTTGAAACTTCATGTTGGTTTCTGGGGTAAACCATTGGTGAGGCCTCTGCACGACCTCGTATGACTGGATAGCTGACTAGGCTTGGACACCTCATCACCTACTCGATTAGATTGCAAAGCTCTTGCCATCGAAGGTGACTGGGAACGACGACTTTGACTAGTCTTCAGTATACTTCATCCATCTCTGTGTACTTGGAAAAAGTTGGCTTGATGATGAAGATGTATCGGATCTCATGCTGTATATTGATGTTTGTACATTGCTCTGGGATACTTGTATCTTAGTGGGCAAAGTAGAAGCGTTTTCCAACATGGAGAAAACCATTTCTCCATTTTTCCTGTGCAGATCCATTTGATTAGCAGGATGCACATCTTTAGTCTGAAATTTGAATGTTTCCCTTTCATAATCGATGATTACTTTTGGGTCTGGCACCTGTTCTTGTAGAAATGCCATGTGCATTCTACCCTTCTAAGTGTCGAATGCAGACAATAGTCTGTGTTGTGCAGTTGATGTTTGCTTCCAAAACTGATCATAAGTACTGCTGGTCAGTGTCTGATTTTTCTTTTTGATCATATCATACTTCTTGAAAACACTCAACTTTGGTCCTACTTTGCTCGGTTGGTCGACTAGTGGAGTATCAGTGGGCTTCTTGGACAAAACTGTAGTCATGTTCTATTTTTTTCTTGTACTAAGAAGCAACCGATCATCTTTTATAGTCGAGGTGGAATGGATTCCCTTTTCACCAGTCGTGTCAGGTGCATGACTGGTTTTTGTCCTCTTTGTGTGTAATTGGAAATCTTCAACCAAGAGTTTGGTGATGGAAGGTGAAGTATCCTTCCTGGGTCTTTTCTCCTTGGGAAACTGTGGTGTAGTCATCTGTGAGACAATGACCGAAGGGTCCTGCTATTTTATTTCAACAAGAGTGTTCGACTCCCATTCTGTTTGATTCGTGAATTTTTCGATCTCAGGCTTGGGTGTATGAACATATGGAATGTTTTTATTTTTAACCCTCATCTCTGAAATTATCCCGCATGGGTCATAGTGCCATATGAAACTAACCTAAAACTTCATCTCTTTCAACAGTTTGTCTGCTTCCTCCCTAGCACCTTGACTATTGCATATGAAAGACCCAATATTCCCTTTAATTCTAAGTTGCTTCTTCTTTTCCAGAGACATGAAATGTATGTCATCTAAGTTAATCATTTGCCTTATGTACTCTAGAGAAAATATCCTCACAGGTAGATACTTGGGCAGTTTGTATGGAGCCAACTCACATCCATAAACTCTGATCTCAGTGTGGTTTTGGTAAAGATACCAATCGCCATTTTTAGCAAGATATGAGAGGTGTAAGATCCTCTGAATCTCCTCATTTATTCTTGGTTCGGGTCTGTCGCTAAGAATTCTCACCATTGGATGGTAGAACTGCTCGATAAACTATTTGAAGCTGAATTATGTAGAATTTTGTCTGAGAAGCGTAGTCCAAGATGTTACCGCCTGTGGCCTTTCGTCTTTGTCCATCTTCTACATTGAAAAGGAGAATTTTCGCTTGAAAGAAAGTGAACATGTAAGCCAGTATTGGGGAATACCGGAACATGCCCTCTGAGGAAAAATTTGAGAATTTCTCATGAATATTGTCCACCAAGAAAGTGTTGTAGTTGATATGAGTGGTGGGTCTCTCATCTGTGAAAAAAATGGACAAAAAGCCTAATATGGGTTCATCCACCCATTGATCTGAAAAGTACCCAAGAAGAGCACAGAGCGACGAGATGACCTGGTTTCCCTTTAGTGAGAACATGAAGGAAGGATACGGGGGATTCATCTTGGGGAGATGAGAAGCCTATGGGAGGAAAAGCTCAAAAATATGGGCTCTCTGGGGAAATGATAGCTTATGGTAAAGCTCTTTGATGACTTCAAGATTGAAAGGTGAGGTAGATTCAGCTCTGGGTATCTGCATCATCTGATCAATGGTCTCAGGTGTGATGAAGAAAAGAGTTTCTCCTAATGAAGATACTATGGATATCTGGTCGGGGATGTAATGAGCCTGGCATTTGAGAGCGAATTCAGCGAAATGGTGAACCTAGGGAAAAATATACAGCGGAAGGCTGGATTCGGAGAGCCCAATTTCATCACTCTGATCCAAGAAAATTTCTTTGAGCCATGACTATAGATCTGTGAAGTCGAATTCACACCTATTGTCTGTGATTAAATGATCTTTATCAGCCAACTGAATTCTATCGAGATTGACGGGAGGCAAGAGGAAATTATTTCCTCGGCTTCTGCTTTCTTTGATTTTGGTGCCATCACTGTGAAAATACCTGCAAATAAAACAAAAAGTTAGCGGGGATGACTGTGGGTTTGGAAAACTAACTGAAATGGAGAGGAAACAGGGAAAAATACTCTCTGGTGTGGCAACAGGGTAAATGATGGGAGAATGTAGGGAAAAGGTAGTTTTGAGCAAACGGATACCCATTGGGGATGGGAGATAGCTCAACAGGCTAACGGATAAGTTAGCCTGTAATAAATTGCCAACGGGTCTTTTGGAGCATGAGATGGCAGGTGAAAACGAATGAAAAATATGATCGAGTGATGTGGAGTATGTTGATTGGGACTTGACCATGGTGAAGGGACTTGTAATGGGTGAGACAGGGGGAATGGACTGACAGAGTTTTGAGATGTGATATTTAGGGGAAAACGTGGGAAATGATGTCATGGGGTGACAGGGTATGTCAGAAAATGATAAGTGGTAAGTTGTGGGATTCGAGACCAATGGATTCCTACCACGTAGACATAGGGGCCTGCCATAAAAACTCCATTCTCG